>CM040123.1:299279520-299623504 GCA_022559845.1 Amorphophallus konjac
ATGTTGATATCTCGAGCTGATTTTCACTAGAAACCCTAATTTCGGGGCTGGCTTTTTAGGCTCTATAAATAGACCCTAAGGCCAAGCTTTGAAAGGGGGGGGGGAGAGATTTCAAGGTCATGGCGAAGCCCTGTCGGATTCTAGAGTGACCTACGACCAGGGAGGGAGGCTTTCTACGTCCATCCAGGCCTCCGATTTAAGGGAGTATCTCGTTGTTTGTGTCTTGGTTTCGTTAATCCCACTGTTCTCCTCTCATTTGCATGCATCATTGCTTCTTCTATCTACATTTTCTCTACTCCCATACACCATTTACACACACCCTCCTATGTTTTTTGACGCCCCTAGGGGTTTAAAAACTCCCAGGTATCCCCCGCTCCAGTTACTTTATGTTTATTTCTCTTCCCCCTTATAGTTACTACGCTTCATAGTTCTAATATTGGGTTTTTTCTTATGTTTTCTACGTTTCTTTGCAGGTCAGCGATGCACTAGCACGAGGCCCATCCTTTCTGGCCGGCCAGAAAGGGTGGAGGTTGAGCTTTTACATCTTAAGGCATGGTGATGTTGAGCGATTCCATCCTGCCCGTTCGAAGGGAAGTGCGGTTGATACTGCACCATTCTTCTTCTTCCTGCAGCTGCCCTAGAACCGTTCTTCCTCCATCGCACTTCATCCCGCATTCCACCCCAGCATTGACAAGCGGTCTGTCAAGCAGCCGCGCACCCTCAAGGCGGTTCTTCATGGGCCGCGCATCCCTGCAGTGCTGGTTCATAGGCAAGTGTCTCCCATTCTTTCCAAGGTACGGCGTGTCCATCACGTTTGGCACCTTGGTGGCGATCACATGTGTTCATATCCTTATGTCCCTTATCAGTTTGCACTTTATTTACTTCTCATATTGATATTAGTAAGGGTTAAGAAGGGTTTTGAAACGGTAAGAAAATATATCTACATCCCCATTTTCTAGCGATCACGGTGGGACACCTAGTGCCCATCACGTTATTGTTGTGCTGACCTGCTCTTGTTCCTGTTAAGGTTGTGTTTTGAGTTGTTTCCGGTTGTTTTCGAGTTCCCCTCGTTTATGTCCCCTAGCACTTGAACGGTTTATACAGAACCATCCATCCTCCTGAGCGGTGCTGAAGAAGCCGTTCTTCCCTGATCACCATCATTGATTACTTTGCGAGCCTGCTGCCTTCAGCGGTTTATCTCATGCCGTGCAATAGTTTCACGACCTGATACAAGCCGTTCATCCCACTGGCTCAGGTACGTCTCTATCTGTATATTGGTGGTATGTGCTGACATTCTGCGGTTGTTTCAGGTCCGTTCCGGAGGTCGCACGGCCTCTCCTTAGAGCATGCATCCAGGTACGCCCACTGTGTTCACCCTGTCCCTGTCTATTCATCTCCATTTCTATCTTTTTAGTTTGTATTACACCCTGCTGTTGAACGGTCCAAACAGGACCGTCGACCTTCCTGAACGGTCTCCAACAGACCGTCCATGTTGTGCTATAGTGCACCCGAGCCTCCATGTTGATTATCATTTCATATCATGTTATACTATCTTGGTGCTGTTAGTGATCTCCCCTTATGGTCATTATATGTTTGCATGCTTGTTGTCATACTTTTCACATTCTTGTTTGATCATTGACTGTTAGACCTAGGTTAGACTTTGCATGCACTCCGGTGCGCATAGGATTCATGCATTTATTCATAGTAGTTGCATTCCTACCGAGGTAGGGTTTCCTCTCGTCTCCATACTCCTTGGAGCCGACTAGGGGACCTTGCCGAGGGCCTCCGTAAGTCCCCGTGAGCCGTGGATTCCCACACGGACGCCGAGCAGGTTGTACCGTACCACCCCCCAGTCTAGGGTCTGCATCCGTGAAAGAGAGAGAGTCCCTTAGAGTCAGCCAATTTCCATTCCTACCCTGGTTAGGTACCTTGTGGTCGAATGAATTCATATCTTAATTAATCCACTAATGTCCTAAAGGGGAACTTATAAAATTTTTCACGCATCATTCATAACTTGGGTGGTTAATTGGTTGATTCTTCTCTCATCTCCTCCCTTCATTATGTGTTACAGTATCATCATTTGCACCATTTTGTCAGATTAGGCCCATTTAGACTAGCTCATCTTTGCGTGTCTTCATTTAGTCACATTTGTCCTAGGTTTCTTCCCCTTTTTGTATCTTCTCCCTTTCTTGACTGTATAAAGTCTCCATTTTCACATGGAGCATTTTTCTCCTGTGTCTCATCCCTCATCTTCCCTATCCCCTTATCCCCGCGTGGATTCCTCTTCCCATGCGGGCCCATCACCTCATTCTTCTAATGGGCCCTATTCTCTTCACGGGCCCTCTTCTTTCAGTGGGCCTACCCCTTTTAACGAGCCTTCTTGTCCCGCCCGTGCTGTTGCTAGCCCAATCAATCCTCATTCCCACATTCATGATTCTTCCAGGCCCATACCTCCTTCCATCCCTGGAATGGGCTTTCCTCCTTCTCAGGCTGAATCCCCTTATTTGGCCCATCATCATCCTGGTTTAAGCTCCCACTCTCTTGTGCAGGCTGGCCCACATTCCTCTCGAACTCTTCCCACTGAGGAGATGATCGCTCAGGCCCAACGCCAGCTTGATGAATTGCAACGCGGAATCAATACTCCAACTTCTTTGAGCGTCCCATTTGCCTTTCAAGGTCTTCAGTTTCCACCACGCTCTCAAATTCCTGCTTATCATCGTTACGGTGGAGTCGGTGACCCCTATGTGCACTTGAAGGAGTTTCTGTGTGAGTCGGCCCAATTCTGACATGACCAACGTTTAATGGCTTACCTGTTTGGTCTGTCTTTAGAAGGCCCGGCTCGGGATTGGTTCTTTTCATTACCACAAGAGCAAGTTATGAATTTTCAAGCCATCCAAGAGAAATTTATTCAGCATTTTCAAGACCAAGTCGGGCCCAAGTACTCTATGGTGGATTTGGTCCACGAGAAGATGAAGCCCGATGAGGAATTCCCTGCATTTGCCGACCATTGGCGTCGTTTGGCCGCACAAGTTCCGGGGCACATTCCGGAGGGCAAACAGATCAAGGCAGTTATTTCTAATGCGACGGCCGAGTTTAGGTGCATTTTAGCCCTGAACTATATCACTTCCTTGCAGCAGCTCTACAGTCGAGCCCGCTTCGTTAGCCAACAACTGCTAAAACCCCTTGACTCCGTATCCCTCCACTTTCACCTCCGACATACACTTCCTATTCCCCACCTTCCACGAGTCAACCCTCTGCCACGTATACCTCCACCCGTCGACCTTCCACCCCCACTTACTCACATACCTTCACATATCAACCTCCCACACACTGACCTACCGCCTCCCATGGTCAGTCCCTTCTGCCCTCGGTCAAGGAAACACCACACCCAGAGCGGGTGGATGCCATCCACTACATTCCCACTCCCTCCACGCCTCCACCTCATTCACTTACCAGTGCTCTGCCTTTGCCTATGCAATTCCCATTGCCTACGCAACCTCCACTACCGTTACCTTCCCACATCCCTCGGCATCCACCCTTCCCGAAGCGAGCTCTCCACCCTCCATTGCCAGAATCCTTCACCAATGTGTTCAGGGCTTTAATGGCTACCTCCATGTTGCAACTCCCTCCGGTGATGCCTTGCCAATCTACGGTCGGGAATTTGTTTCAATTTTGTGAGTTTCATCATCAGCAGGGGCATTTGGTTGAAGATTGCCCCGAGTTTCGGGAGGTTGTTTATAGCCTGGAAAGCAGTAAGATGATTGATTGGGCTGTCGTGCACCAGGTTATTATGGATCTTCACAGCAAGCAGCAGCAAGCAGTGCCGCCTAAGCGGCCGACTCCAGTTCAAGACCAGGGGCACCCTGGTGATTCTTCAGTTAACAAATCACCTGCTTCATCGCCTACTTCTTCTCCTATCCCATCTCCTCCCACTCAAGCCTCTGCTCAGGCAAGTACTCCCTTTACATCCGCCGTTTCTGCCACCACGCCTATCTCCAAGGCCCATCGATGTTTTGTAACAATACGTCAAAGGGCGCCACCACATGCCGCTTCCTCCACTACACCGCTACCTTCCCCTCCTCCTCCTTCGCCTTTACCATCTCTCTCGACTGTTGAGTACGGACTGACTAGATCTAGAGGGGGGGTGAATAGATCTTGTCCCCCTTTTTCGATTTATCAAACAAAGACTAATTGGATCACGAGAAATCAATGAAGTATAGAACTAACGCTGATAGCAAGAATGACAGTAAACACACAAAGAGACACACACACAACAAGCAAACCACAAGACAATACTTTTTAGGTGGTTCAGTCCCTTCCCGAGACTTACGTCCACCCCTTGCTCAATTTGAGCAAGGCTTCACTATATGAGAATTTCTGATCTCACACAAACACCGCTGTCACACAGCTTGTTCCTGCTGACACACAGCTTGAATCCGCTGCCACACAGCTTGACACTAGTTGTAAAGATGAATAGAAAAGATGTAACAGGCTGAACATGGACTTTTGTAGCAGAGTAATTAAAGAGTTCAGCTTGGGACTCAATCACATAGGTAACAAGGCAAGACTCCCTGTAGGACTTCCAGCAGGATGTCTTCAGCTGCCTTGCTGCTGGAGCTTGCAACGCCTTGAGCCAGATCTTCCTTCTGCAACACCGACGAACACTTCTATCTTCTGCAGCTATTTGATTGCGGGAGAGCCACTCTTCCTTTTCTGGTTAGAGAAACTTCTGATGTTGATCTTCCTTAGCTTCTTCTCTATATTCCCATATTCAGTTCTCTATGCATCGTGTAGCTACTCTTTTCTTTTTGCACCATTTCATATCAAGCTCGAAGCTGTTTCCCGCGCTTAGTGCAAAACCTGTTCGGTTACTCGCTAAAAAATAGGGAGAAGATTAAAGATAATCCTAAAAAGATTTGACCGGTTCTTAGCAAGATTCTCTCCTTGAATCCCGTGCGGAATCTTATCCTCTGAACAGCCCAACAACCTGCAACAACAACCTGCAGGTTTCAAGGAACCGAAACTGAATTCGGTTGGATTTCGGTTCTGGACGCTGAACCGCTTGTGGTCGACAACGACCCTGTCTCTGGTCGACAATGAGCAGTGTCCAGACGGCTGGTTCTTCAGGCTGATGCTTGTATCGCTCATTGTTGACAATAGCCCTGTCGCTGGTCGACAAGGGGCAATGTCCAGATGACTGGCAGTTCCGTCTGATGCTCTGTCTGTTCCGTGGTCGACAACGAGCAGGGCTCTGGTCGACAACCAGAGCGCGTATAGAGGAAGAATGACTTGAGCTGTGTTTGGTTTGATTCGTTGGTCGACAATGACTACTTCTCTGGTCGACAAGCAACCTTTGACAACTTCCTCTGATCTGTTGACTTCATTAGTACTTCAGTATACCTGAAATTACTTGAACTATCAGATTTGCATTAAATTAGTTAAACACATCTTTTGTCATCATCAAATTGTCATGAGTCCATTACTTTATATTGAAGGAGCAATTAAACATATCCTTTGTCATCATCAAAACTAAAGGGATGCACAACATTCTCCCCCTTTTTGATGATGACAACCATGAGTCATTGTGACAATTAGGAGATTATTTCAACTAGAAAATGCATTTGATATGCCATTCAGAAACTATCATAACATATATCATTATCACAGATTTCAGCCAGAAAATTCATTTGATATGCCTTTCAAAAGTATCATAACATGAATTACATGAATGACTCAAAAAACAAAGGCAAAGACTTGACATCTAGACACACCTAGACACACAATGACACACAAAGACTCTATCTCCCCCTTTGTCAACAGCAAAAAGAGGAGTATCCAGACATTCACTCCGAGGAGGACGAAGAAGTCTCGGGCTTCACGTTCTCTGCCATCCGATCCAGCTTGTCAACTATGTGTGCATAAGAAAGCCTTAGCTTCTGGATCTTTGAGATAGTAGCATGGTGATACTGTTTAGTCTGCTGGTTGGTGAACTCAATGCGTGTACCCATCTCTGCTGACACTTCAGCTAAAGTGCTAACCAGTCTGTTAAACCGAGAGCTAGCATGATCTGAGTGTTCCTTTTGCTTGATGAACCTGGTCTCCATCTGCTGCTCTAGTCTTTGGACTTTCAGCTCCAAGCGCCCGGTTGCAGCATTCATACTTTCTTGAAAGGATTGGAATTGAGTTGTGAGTGAGGTCAGCTGAGATGCCATCTGGAGAAGCACTCCGTGAGACTCAGTATTGGAGGTGGAAGGAGGTGGTGGAGCAGAAGTAGACGGAGCGAAGGTAAAGGGAGCATGGGTAGGTGGAACAGACGTAGATGGAACATGAGTGGCTGCAGTGCCTGGTTGCCATGGCACAATAGCGAGTGAAGGTGGAGGAGGGGTAGCAGTGGTGGTAAAGGTGGGAGTGTGAGTGGGAATCACCTCAGGTGGAGGGATTGCAGCAGGGCTAACATGAATTGGTGTCTGTGGTGGAGAGGAGGAAGGCAACGGTGCTTTGGATTTACCCTTGGATGGTAGAGTGCGCTGGACTTGATCTCTGACCTTCTTATAGCCCAAAAATGTGGTCACGTAATGGAATGAGTATACGTGCCGTTTGGGAATGACAACGCGCGGAGCGGGAGGAATGGGTATAGTTGCTGCTTCCAAAATGGCAGTAATGTGGGCAGCATAAGGAAGAGAGTTCAGGGGATAATGCAAGAGGGTTTTGAAAGTGTTCTGCATGAGCTTGGGAAGGCAGATGGGTTGGCGTGTGATGAGGCCATGGAGAAGAAATAGGTGAAGTCGACTTACATGTTCCCTGGCGCCTCCTCTTGGTTGGATTATAGTGGTAAGAAGGTGATGGAGCAATCGATGAAGAGGAGGGAAAGTGTTGGCATTGAGGGATTTTGGAAGAACCTCAGGGACTGGTTGGCCAGTGACCACGGCATATGCAGCTTTGAAATCAAAATCCTCAGGATTGAAGACAGTACCATGCCTGGAAATATTCAGCGCCTTGTGGAGGAGCTTGAAGTCGAGGCTGATGATGACTCCCTGAACTACTGTATAGACCTTGTCATCCACGACTTGCAGATTGTGGTAGAACTCTTGCACAAGCTGTGGGGAATACATAGTATGTGCAGAGACAAACTCTGTCCAACCTTGGGCGTCCAAAACTTCCAGCAGCTCTGGGAACATCTCCATCAGCTTCTGATCAGAGAAATCTACTATTCTCGGTGGCAGGATGGTCCGGGGCTTCAGTGATCCAGAGACTGGATGGACGATGGGCATATCGAAAGTTGCTGCCTTGTCCGTTGTCGACCGCCGAGTGGTCGATGGCTGACCCTGCGTGGCCTTCTGCTTGGAGTGCTTGGACGGCGGCGATGATTCGGCAGGATCCTGATCCCTTGCTCGCTTGGACGACCTCTGAGCACGCGACGGATTCATGGTGGAAGGTTGCGAGAGAGTGTGTTGAGGCGAGAGAGAGGGATGCACAAGGGGTCGAAAGGGGACTGGAGATGGAGGACGACCGTGAAGGGTGAAAACGGCGAGGGTGAGAAGAGTAGGGACCCAGTTGGTTCAATTTATAGGGCAGGATATTAGTGAATGAGATCTGGGTCATAGATTCTAGGGTAGTGGAACCAGCGCAATGCTGAAAACGAAGGGCCAGGATTAAATCAGCCGAATGAAATTTGGGGGATTTATTGAAGTGTACATCCGTTCCTTAATGAAGCATTTATGTAACCTCTCCACCCTTATGCAAAGACCACCTTGTAAACTAGTAGAGTGGGCTTAGTGATTCACTTGAATTTGAAAGTATTGCACCAATAAGCTTACGCCCCATATCTAATTTCCTCCACATGACCTCTTAAACTTATAATAGATTTCATGAGATGATTTTAATAGCTATGCTTTCTGAACAGTGTTTTCAACTTTTCTTTGCATGCCATACCTTTGGTCAACCATTTTCCTCTGCCTTTTAGATAATTTTGAGTGTTTCCTTTTGGAAGCATTTTGAAAGCTGTGGTCAGGTTTATCACATGCTTTTCTACACGAGGAGACACGCTTTTTACACGCCAGAAACCTCGGCTACTTAGCATGCCTAACCATTCCACTTTTAACTGGGACACACCTTTGATCCGTGAGGATATACGTTTATCAGACGCCAATATCCCCAGTTACTCAGTATGCCCAGTTTCAATAATTTTTGATGGTAGCAGAGATAGATTGATTCTTCATGACACACATGCCTCTCACTTATTTTTCATCCATTTTTTTTCTTAAGATGGGAGGCAGTAGTTTCTCAGAATCCAATCCATTGCTCTACCATGAAGACAGAGTTATGGCGTATTCCACGTGCATTCATGCTATATTTTTGGATTTATATTAACTGTTCAGAACGGGCACAGATAGAGAAACCGACTTACTACTAACAATCACAAGTCTCCAAAATCATGTGACAGAATCATAGTTATGGTTTGAATTTATTGAAGTAGTACAGTCCAAATCCTCATTACTACACTCAACCTCTACTCTTATTGAATACATTGGTGATTTTATAGGAAGATATGGTTAGGTTATTCAATGTTTTATCAAGGAATGAGTTTACACTTTTTCTCCCCCTCAATTTGATAATCCATGCTGAATTAAGAAGTAATGTTGGCCAGGATGAGATAGAAAGACACAGGGAATGGGAAGTATGGATGATGGTGAATGAGTGAAGATGAATCTGAGCTCAAACAGTTTGAACAATCCAGAAGATTTCCTACCAGAACTAGTGTTAACCAGGAACCTATTTAAAGTGGACATTTGCTTCCTTACAGATCCATTGTCGACCATGGAGCTGTCTCTGGTCGACATCTGCGCAGTCACAGACCCTGCCTGATGTTGACATCTGCTTTCTTATAAATCTATTGTCGACTATGGGACTGTCTATTGTCGACATCTGCGTAGTCACAGAACCAAACAGTTTCCTGCCTTGATGCCTTGGTCGACCAGTGCCCTGTCTTGGGTCGACCACCAGAGCTAACCAGTAACAGCCGACACCAGAGCTTCCAAACACAATCAATACCAGAGATCTAACTGACATATCTAATTACAAAAATGACAGAAAGCTATACAGAGAACACATGAATATGAGCATTTCAAGAATTTTCAGGAGATATTCTACATATCCCCAACTCCCTTCTTAGAGTTGAAAATCTGTCATTGTTTAGGGGTTTAGTGAAAATGTCTGCCAATTGTTTTTCAGTTTCTACAAATTGAAGCATGAAATTTCCTTTGGATACCTCATCTCTCAGAAAATGATGACGGATCTCAATGTGTTTTGTCCTAGAATGTTGAATGGGGTTTTTAGACAAGTTAATAGCACTAGTGTTGTCACATAAAATGGGTGCACAACCAAGATCTACATTGTAGTCTTGGAGTTGATGTTTTATCCAAAGAACTTGTGTACCACAACTCCCTACTGTGACATACTCAGCCTCAGCAGTGGAGAGTGCTACAGAATGTTGCTTTTTAGAAGCCCATGAAATTAAACATCCACCTAAGAATTGACAATATCCACTAGTACTCTTCCTATCAATTTTGCAACCAGCATAATCAGCATCCGAATATGAAATCAGATCTAGTTTGCAATATGTAGGATACCACAAACCCAATTCTTGGGTGCCGGCAAGGTATCGAAAGATACGCTTGACAGCTCCTAAATGTGATTCCCTAGGACTAGACTGATATCTAGCACACATGCATACACTGAACTGAATATCTGGCCTTGATGCAGTTAAGTATAGTAGGGATCCGATCATACCTCTGTATTTCTTGGCATCTACCATGTTACCTTTTATATCTGCTTCCAAGGTTGCACTTGTACCCATGGGTGACTCGATTGGCTTGCAGCTTTCCATGCCAAATTTCTTCAACATTTCTTTTATGTACTTGGATTGATTTATGAAATATCCTTCTCTGCATTGTGAGATCTGCAATCCAAGAAAGAATTGTAAATCACCCATTAGGCTCATTTCAAACTCATTAGTCATTAAATTTGCAAATTCAGTACACAAAGAGGTTTCAGTAGATCCAAACACGATATCATCCACATAGATTTGTACAATCAGTATATCCTTACCTTGGGTCTTGGAAAATAATGTTTGATCAATTTTACCTCTTGTGTATCCCTTTTTAGTGAGGAAGGAACTCAACCTTTCGTACCAAGCCCGAGGAGCCTGCTTTAATCCATACAAAGCTTTATGCAATTTGAAAACATGATTAGTAAGTTCATCATTTTCAAAACCAGGGGGTTGTTCCACATAGACCTCTTCTTTTATAATGCCATTTAGAAAAGCACTTTTTACATCCATTTGTTGTAATTTGATTCCATGAGATGCTGCAAAGGCTAACAATATCCTGATGGCTTCTAATCTAGCAACTGGAGCATATGATTCTTCAAAATCAACCCCAAATTCCTGGTTGTACCCTTTAGCCACCAATCGAGCCTTGTTTCTCATTACAACCCCTTCTTCATTCAACTTGTTTTTATATACCCATTTGGTTCCAATTACAAGGTGAGATGAAGGTCTAGGGACAAGTCTCCACACCTGATTTCTTTCAAACTGATTTAGTTCTTCATGCATAGCATTTATCCATGATTCATCTTTTAAGGCTTCCTCTACAGATTTGGGCTCTATTTGGGACACAAGAGCAAGTTGATCCAGTTCATTAATGGCCTTAATCTGAGATCTAGTCTTCCTAGGATCATGTATTCCACCAATAATGTTATCTAAGGGATGATCTCTAAGAAGTCTCAAGTTTTCAAGATTGTTACCTGAGATGATCTCTCCTTCGGTCTGATCATTGGAATTACCTTGGTTTCTTTCTTGATTCTGTGCTTCTTCATTCTCCATCGGTTCTTCTTTATCTTTCAGAAATTCTCCATCTTCTTCTTCCTTGCTGACCTGTTCATTTTTAATAAGATCATTAACTTCATCAAATGAGATATGAGGGGATTCTTCAACAATTTGATCTTTGGTGTTAAAAACCCGATAGGCTCTTGATCGGTCAGAATAGCCCAAGAATATTCCTGAGTCACTCTTTGGTTCAAATTTGTCCAAGACTCTCTTATCATTGTTATGAATGAAACATCTTGCACCAAAGATTCTAAGATGAGCTAGAGATGGTTTCTTACCTTTGAGCATTTCATATGGAGTTTTTGCACTAGATGGTCTTACCATTGCCCGGTTTACAATGTAGCATGCTGTGTTGACTGCCTCAGCCCAAAACTTCCTTGGAAGATTAGCTTCAACCAACATGGTTCTAGCCATCTCGACAAGAGTGCGGTTCCTTCTCTCTACAACTCCATTTTGCTCCGGTGTCCTTGGTGAGGAGAATCTGTGGGTTATGCCCTTGTTTCTGCAGAATACATCAAAATCAGAATTTTCAAACTCCCCCCCATGGTCAGATATGATTGTACACACTTTGGACTTACCATCCTGCTTCATTCTTTTGTAAAATTCCTGAAATTCATGCAAAGCATCACTTTTATGTGATAAGAACATTACCCATGTAAATCTGGAAAAATCATCCACTAGAACATAACCATATTTCTTACCACTAAGACTGGCAATTCTTGTTGGGCCAAAAAGGTCCATGTGTACAAGTTCTAGGGGTCTGGATGACTAACTTTCAGTTCTACCTTTGAATGATTTTCTTGTTTGCTTTCCTTGGGTGCATGCTTTACATACTTTGACATTTTGAGCAAACGAAATTTCAGGCAAACCAAGAACCATTTTATTTTTCACAAGTTTGTGCAGCACCCTATAGCTAACATGCCCTAGCCTTCGGTGCCACAACCAGGTCAAGTCCTCCTTCTTGGCGGTTAGGCACAAGTTGGAGTGGGCTGGATCATCCAAGTCTATCATGTAAACATTGTTCACTCTCTCACCCATAAACTTGACTGCATCTGAATTTGGTTCAATAATCTTGCAGGTTTTGGAGTCAAATACTACTTTATGGCCTTTGTCGCATAGTTGACTGATGCTCAATAAATTATATTCCAGTCCATCCACCAGCAAGACATTGTCAATGCAGTTTGAAGGTTTCTTACCTATCTTACCTCTTCCGATAATCTTGCCTTTGTTATTTCCTCCAAACGTCACATAACCTCCATCTTTTGAGCTTAGCTGGGAGAACTTGGTCTTGTCTCCTGTCATGTGTCGTGAGCAACCACTATCTAAGTACCACTTGTTGTGCATGGCTGCCAGACATTCCTGCATCACGAATTACACAGAAACTTTTGGACCCCAATGGTACCCGGGTCCCAGATAGCTTGTGAAATCATGAAACTGCTGTAACAACATCTTGGGAACCCAAATTTTGTTAGAACAGTTTGTCTTTTCGTTTCTTAACTTGTTCAGGTTGTGTTCCTTTTGATTTAATGTTCCTCTATTTTGAGTCCATTTTCTTAAATTCTAATTTCCATTCTGTTTCAGCTGAGAGAAGTTGTGAGTTCTGTTTGTGTGTCTGGTCGACATCTGGTATGTCTGTGGTCGACCAGGGTTTCTCCAGAAGCCAGCACCTGTTCTGGCAGATCCTCTGGTCGACATAGGAGGAGTCTGTTGTCGACCAGCCTGTTTCCAGACACCTTGTTTTACAGGTTTGGGTTTATTAACATGATTTAATGCTCTGTTTGTCTGGTTACTTCTGTGAATTTGACCTTCTCGTCTGATATGGCTGTTGTTTTTAAGCTGATGTAGATTGACCATTTTCCCTTTAGAGTTCCTCTCTTCCAAGGTGACATTAGTCTGTTTAGAGGAACTTTCAGCTATGTCCTTTTGTTTGTTTTGATATAGGTTTATCAAGGGGCCTTTTCCTTTTGTGTCAGCTTTTTCATTTAACGTTTTTAGTTGGAATTCCTTTTTAGCTGTTGGGTTGTATCCTAACCCCTCTTTCTGAAAATTTACTTTTATTCCCAACACAGCGTTCAAGTTTTCTTCACCCTTAGTCATTTTTTCCAATGTTTCCTGTTTGTTTTTTAGTTCACTTTGAATTCTTTCTATTTCTTTCAGAAGTTGACTGTTTTCTTCCTTGAGTGAGTTGTTTCTTTCTTGAGTTAGCTTAGTTTCCTGTTCATATTCTTGAGTCTTTAGTTTTAACTCATCAATTGTGTTTTTTAGTATCTCATTTTCTTCTAATAGCTCTTTGACATTTTCTTCATCTGTCTTGTGTTGATTCAGCTTATTTTGCAAGGTGGTGATTTCCAATTCTAGTTGAGTTCTGTTAGCAATTAGGTTGCTGTCATTATTGAGCTGATTGACTTTCTTCTTCAACCTTTTATTTTCCTTTCTTGTTGTTTCATATGTATCAAGTAAGTCTGAAAAGGCTTCTTCCCAATCTGAGCTAGAAAAGTCTTGAAACTGGGAAGTTACCTCAAGATCGTTGCTGTCTCCTTCGGCCATTAAACATGTGTTTCCTTCTTCTTCTTCGGAGGTTGTTTCCTCTTCGCTGCTTTCCTCCTCCTCGCTCCATGTGCTTATCATTGCCTTTGGTCTCTTGCCTTTCCACTTGAAGCTTGATTTCTTAGGAGCCTCTGGACATTCAGCCTTCATGTGTCCTGGTTTCCTGCAGTTGTAGCAAACAAGCTTGTTAGATGAAGCTTTGTTTTTGTCAAACTTAAACTGGGATGATTTCCTTACCGTGCCCTTAGGATTTTTAAATCCCTTACCTTCCTTCCGCAAGAACCTTCTGAACTTTCTTGTTAGCATGGCTAGCTCGCCAGTTTCCTCACCTGTGCTAGATGAGTTATCAGTGTCAGATAATTCAGAGGTGCCTATTTTAGTCTTCAGGGCGAGCTGCTTCTTTTTCTTGCCCTCATCTTCGTTTCTCTTTAGGTTGACCTCATATGCCATTAGGGAACCTATCAGTTCATCCACAGTCATAGTTGTGAGGTCTTTTGAGTCCTCAATTACTGTGGCCTTGGTATGCCACATAGGTGTGAGGGACCTTAGGATTTTCCTCACAAGCTCCTGCTCTTTGTAGGTCTTGCCTAGACTCTTTAAGCTATTTGTTAGTTGTACTAGTCTGGCATACATCTCAGAAATGTTTTCATCAGTTTTCATTCTAAACATTTCGTATTCTGAGACTAGCATATTTGCTTTGGACTCTCTTACCTCTGAAGTACCTTCATAGATGACCTTGAGTCGATCCCACATCTCCTTGGCTGTTGCACATTGTGAGACTCTTGAGAACTCCGTGGGGTGAAGCGCACATTGCATCACGTTCATTGCTCCCCAGTTGATGGTTGATTTTCTGACCTGTTCTCTGGTCCAGGTATCCTCGTCGTCGGGCAGATCATAGGGTCCGCGGCTTACCACTCTCCACATCTCATGATCTTGTGCTCTCAAGAACACCTGCATACGATTTTTCCAGTATGAATAATCATTTCCATCAAAATATGGTGGTCTAGTTACTGAGTGTCCCTCAGCCATTAGACTTCTAGAGTTCAGTCCGCCAGCTTTCTCCTGGTTGTTAGACCACATTTTTGGAGAACCTGCTCTGATACCACGTGTTGAGTACGGACTGACTAGATCTAGAGGGGGGGTGAATAGATCTTGTCCCCCTTTTTCGATTTATCAAACAAAGACTAATTGGATCACGAGAAATCAATGAAGTATAGAACTAACGCTGATAGCAAGAATGACAGTAAACACACAAAGAGACACACACACAACAAGCAAACCACAAGACAATACTTTTTAGGTGGTTCAGTCCCTTCCCGAGACTTACGTCCACCCCTTGCTCAATTTGAGCAAGGCTTCACTATATGAGAATTTCTGATCTCACACAAACACCGCTGTCACACAGCTTGTTCCTGCTGACACACAGCTTGAATCCGCTGCCACACAGCTTGACACTAGTTGTAAAGATGAATAGAAAAGATGTAACAGGCTGAACATGGACTTTTGTAGCAGAGTAATTAAAGAGTTCAGCTTGGGACTCAATCACATAGGTAACAAGGCAAGACTCCCTGTAGGACTTCCAGCAGGATGTCTTCAGCTGCCTTGCTGCTGGAGCTTGCAACGCCTTGAGCCAGATCTTCCTTCTGCAACACCGACGAACACTTCTGTCTTCTGCAGCTATTTGATTGCGGGAGAGCCACTCTTCCTTTTCTGGTTAGAGAAACTTCTGATGTTGATCTTCCTTAGCTTCTTCTCTATATTCCCATATTCAGTTCTCTATGCATCGTGTAGCTACTCTTTTCTTTTTGCACCATTTCATATCAAGCTCGAAGCTGTTTCCCGCGCTTAGTGCAAAACCTGTTCGGTTACTCGCTAAAAAATAGGGAGAAGATTAAAGATAATCCTAAAAAGATTTGACCGGTTCTTAGCAAGATTCTCTCCTTGAATCCCGTGCGGAATCTTATCCTCTGAACAGCCCAACAACCTGCAACAACAACCTGCAGGTTTCAAGGAACCGAAACTGAATTCGGTTGGATTTCGGTTCTGGACGCTGAACCGCTTGTGGTCGACAACGACCCTGTCTCTGGTCGACAATGAGCAGTGTCCAGACGGCTGGTTCTTCAGGCTGATGCTTGTATCGCTCATTGTTGACAATAGCCCTGTCGCTGGTCGACAAGGGGCAATGTCCAGATGACTGGCAGTTCCGTCTGATGCTCTGTCTGTTCCGTGGTCGACAACGAGCAGGGCTCTGGTCGACAACCAGAGCGCGTATAGAGGAAGAATGACTTGAGCTGTGTTTGGTTTGATTCGTTGGTCGACAATGACTACTTCTCTGGTCGACAAGCAACCTTTGACAACTTCCTCTAATCTGTTGACTTCATTAGTACTTCAGTATACCTGAAATTACTTGAACTATCAGATTTGCATTGAATTAGTTAAACACATCTTTTGTCATCATCAAATTGTCATGAGTCCATTACTTTATATTGAAGGAGCAATTAAACATATCCTTTGTCATCATCAAAACTAAAGGGATGCACAACATCGACCACCTCACCCCCTTTACCATCTCCATTGACTTCACCTTCTCTACTTACACCCTCACCATCTCTTTCATCTCCACCCCCTTTACTACCCCTTTCGCCCTCATCGTCTGAGCCTGAGTAGGCCGAACCCGAACTCACACCCCCACCTTTACCTACACCCATGCCTATCATCACCACCATCCCTCCACCTCTTGCATTTCCACCACCAACACTCTTCAAACCTCTCCCTTCTAACCCCTTTCAACCCCTTCCTACCTCGCGGAGCAGGTGCACGATACCTTTGGTGCCCCTCTGACCCAGGTCTCGAAGAAATGATAAGACAAGCCGGGCTTTGACCGTGCATAGCAAGGTTCAAGAGTCCATCTGTCACATGCCGGCCCGGGTCCAGGACCCTGGTTGTTTTGGGAGCAAGGAGCATTCATGTTTGAGGACGGTTGTCGAGAGAAGCTCCTTGGCGCTAGTACCATTTTCTTCCCAAGCGAGGCCGGTGGCAATCTCATTGCTCATCGGAGATTTTGCTATTGATGTTATTATCTCCCCTCACTTGGTTGGCGTTCAGTTCACTAGCCAAACCAGGGCTTCCACTCAGATAGTGATGACCTATACGGTCGCCAACAATTTGATGAATTCTGTGTTCAAGGGGCAATTGGCCGTGCCTTCAGGATTGACCAGGGGCATTCTGCACCTGTTAGTTAATCTTCCTCGATTTATTGGTGTGATGGCCACGTAAACGCTGTGCATCACCCTCCCTCAGTTCCGTCCTGCACTACCAACGAGGGAGTTATGCTCCATGTCTAATTACCGGGAGGAGATGCCGAATCTTATGCTGTTGACGCCAAGCAACATAGCCCCCCATTTTTCTAATAAACAACACAAGGAGTTGACTGTTCTGGAATGTCCTTCTATTGTTAGCACTGCACAACTAGGGGCAACCGTCCCGATGAAGCTGCATATTCATGATCGAGCCAGGCCGTCTGCCAGGTGGACCCGTTACTTGAGAAGACGTGCTAGATTGAGATGCTTAAAGGCCCGAGTCCGCATTAGGCAGAGTTATTGCAAGTAGATTTTGGCTAAGAAGAGGTGGCGGCGCAGGTTCAGGGGCCGTAAGTTGTGCACTCGGGGGTCCACTTCTTCCTCTTCTTCTTCCTATCATTCATCTTTTCTTCTACTCAGCTCCCACCCCTAGGTGGTATACCTTCCTTCCTCCCATCCAGTTTCCATGATCTTCTCTTCTCTTTTCAGGTCCGTAAACCCTCACTCTTCTTTTTCCCCCCATTTGGAACCTCCAGGTTCTCCATTCCTTCATAACCTCAGACCTCGGCCTATGTCGCCCTTTCACCCCACTTGTAGCACCTCTTTTGATCCTTCTCCTCCAACATCTCTGGGTTCCACTTCCCATTCCCTTTCCTCGACCTTGTCGAGCGTTGTTGATTCCTCTTCCCCGGGACTTCCGGTTGTTTCCTCTGATTCTCCCCCGAGGCTTCCGGGTCTTACTCCTGATTCTTCCCCGGCCTTGCCAAGGTTTTATGCATCTTCTTCCCCACCTTTGGCAGGTGATCATTATTCCTCTTCTCCGATTACATCAGATGCTTCTCATTCTCGTCTCTCGATTTGCTTATCCTTACCCTTCCCAGATTCTTATCCTTTTTCTTGCTGCTCTCGAGGTTTTAGCCCGCCTTGATTGGGGTTGACCTCTGTTTATTCTGTAATCGGTTCCTGTTATCAGGGCCTCAATACCTTGACACGGGAGTTCTAGCCCTCGCCTCTCTTCCTTTTTATCCCTCTTTCGTCCAATGTAAGGTCTATCATTTCTCCATGTTCAAAGGACGTGATCATTTTCCCTCCATTCATTTAAGCAAGAAAACGAAAGATTTTAACCTTTCAGAGTGCTGGTTTTCACAAAAATATGGAGATGTTTTTATAAAATTATGCCATCATTCATTTATCATAAGCGTTCCTTAAAACATGGTTTGAATGGATTAGATAGTTCAAAAGTTTGCTTCTACGGTATCCTAGGCTGGCAACGAGCCTCGCGCTGGTAGTCTAGTTTCTTCCCCAAATTTTAAGGGTAACACTTAGGCACGGTTTCTCACACACCTCACAGCGAGCCGTAACCGATCCCCTCTCGAGCAACACCGTTGCTGCTTTGGCCATGTTTGGGAATGTACGAGGGTCTTTCTCTTCTCTTCTCGGTTAAGTGCAGGGGCAAGAGATTGATGGGTAGGATGACCAACCTAGGCACTCCTCAATACGAGAGCAGTCTCAATAGGGGCAGTCCTCAAAAGAAAAATCAAGCAAAAAAAGAAAACCCCCATGAAAAATGCCCCTGATCCGAATAACCGGGCCTACTTCTCCTGACAAGAGTCGAGGTTTGCGTAAAACGGTGAAGGGTAGTGCAGCATCGTGGGAGAAAATCTTGAATTAAAAGCGCAACAAGAGGGCAAAGTCCCCCCGAGTTACCTAATCCGGACGTATGCATGCCAATCATTCAAAAACCCCCCAAGTACAATACACCGACTCTTTGAGGGGTAGTGCCCTGGAAGGAATTTGAACCCTGAATATCTCCCATCTTGCACAAAGCTTGTCCCCCAATTTGTCTTCCAAAACTTCCCCCTTAGACTTGGTTGTATCCCGAGCATGGCCTTAGTAGGGGCACCGTTGCTTGGAGGTGGATGGTTGTGGTGAACCACCATTACATCCACACCCTGCCTAAGGGAGACCTTAAAAAGAAGGGGAGGAACAATGATTCTTGGACAATGGTTTAGCCCGCCTATGGACGCTGTAGATAGCAATGTTTTTAATCAAATAGTTGTCAAAATTCCAAAAAAAAATCAAATAGTTGTTAAAATTCTAAAAAAAATCAAATATTTTTCAAAACTACAAAAATAAATATTTTCAAAATAAAATCAGATATTTTTAAAAACCCATAAAAATCATTCATCATTCATCATTTGCATCGCACTAGGTGCACGGTTTCATAGTTGCGCGGTCAAAAATTGACCGTTCATTGAGTTGGACGGATTACGGAGAACCGCTCATATCCTGGTGTTGGCTCTGACTGATTGGCATTAAAGCGGACCATCTGGGGCCGCACATTCCGTTGAGCGGCCTCCTAATGACCGTTTATCCCTCTGCCATCCTAGTTAAAGTCTTGTTTTATCATTTTACGCTAGAGTCAGTCTCTCTCCCACTTGCGCCCCTCTCTTGTCTCACTCTGAGTCGACGTCTCTCTCTCACTCTAAGTCGGCGTCTCTCCCTCACTCTGAGTCGACATCTCTCCCTCACTCTGAGTTGGCCTCTCTCCCTCACTCTGAGTCGGCGTCTCTCCCTCACTCTGAGTCGGCGTCTCTCTCTCACTCTGAGTCGACGTCTCTCTCTATCTCACTCTGAGTCGGCGTCTCTCTCTCTCTCACTCTAAGTCAGCGTCTCTCTCTCTCACTCTAAGTCAGTGTCTCTCTCTCTCACTCTGAGTCAGCCCTCTCTCTCCTCTCTGCTCTCTCGTAAGTCAGTACGTCTCTCTCCTCCCCGCTCTCCTGAGTCGATTGTAAGTAAGTTAGTTAGCATTTGCATTCATACACTCACATTTCATCTAGAACAACAGAAAACCAACTAAAAAAAAACCATATCATGTCATATCATATCATATCATGTACAAAAGTCAGATCCCGAGTACAAAGTCAGGTCTTTCCCTCTCCCTGGCCCCCATCACTATCTCCGCCGCCCTCATGCCTCTTTGGTGGAGGCATTGCTGAGGTCGCCTCGTTGCGCTGTCGTCGGCGTCGCTCATCCTCATTCCTCCGGTGGCCGAAGGAACCCGTAAAGTAACTCCTCACGGAGCCATGAGTACTGTGGCTGCCTGTTTGCGACCTTTTCTTTCTTTCGCAGGTCGATCGACCAACTGACTAACTGGTAGTCAAATGATCAACTAACGACGCGAGCGTGCCAGTCACATGAGTGACGAATTTGTGATGCGCTCATTCTGACCCATGTCGGGCGAATGTGAGGTTCGGTCAGGATCAGCAGTCCGCCATACCATAAAGTCTATGGCGTTAATTACATCCCCCACGAGGAGGGAACACCTTTGATTAATTGCCGAGATAGCGGGCTGTCGAAGCCGAATTAAAAAAGCTATAAGATGATCGTGACGAAGGCATGCAGGATGCATACATTTATCATGCAGAAGATGCACAATTCATGGGATTATGGATCCTCAGTACGTGGCGGAGGACATAGGTCCGAAGACCACCGTCGCGCATAGTGAAGACTTCCGACCAGACGTAATCCGGCTTTCCATCGACGCCATTTAATGTACCCGAGGATCTATGCATGCATGCACACATGACGTTCATGACTATATTAAGCATGATAATAGAATCATGGAAGCAAATGATGATCAACCACATTTATTACTCCCCATCGAGAAGAGGGAAGACAACACAAATGTGATAGCGAAAGCACAATGCTAACGGACATGGTGATGAAGATATGATAAAAGTATAGCTTGGACTCGCTCGGCCCTTCTTTTATTCAATTTATTACCAATTGTGGTTTATTAACTCTGACCGTGAGAGACGAGAATCGCTCCAGGGGCGAGTGAATGATTAAAACAACAAGAGGGGTTCAAAACCAGCGTGGACACGTGAGGGATAGCTTATACGGCGCGATAAAGCGTAGGTATAAACGGTTAATATGGTGCGGCCATATAGCTGGTTAAGACGGCGCGCAAAGGATTGGGGCGCGTCGGTTCATGGCGCGCCGGAAAAGCGCAAGGATGTTTTTTTGTTTTTTTGAGTGTAGGGTTAATCCAGCGCGGGGGGGTACCATGCCGTATTAGGGCGCACCGGGTTAAGGCCGCGCCGTTTTAGCTTATTTTTGATGAATTTTGAATCATTTGAGTTTGTTAAGTTTATATTGAGGGTTTTGAAGCCATTTGAGGCCAACTGTTTGTTAAATTGAAGTCCAGAACCTTGAGGGATGGTGTGACAAGTTAGTGCGAGGTTCATACTTGAGCACCGAGTTGATTAAGTTCAAAACGGGCAAATCATCATTGTTCATTCATTATAAGTTTATCCAAATAATTTGGCAGCATCTCCCCTGAACACGAAGAGTTGCAGGGGAGAAACGGGGTCGTACGCACTCATGGAGCACGCCCCTAAACCGCCGGTATGCACGAAGGCAGCCAGTAAACCCCATTGGATAGGATACCCCGAGGACTAGCCTGCTAGGGGCACCAAGATTCCATAGGGGAAGAGACAGAGGGACGAGGTCATTGATGATGGGAGCCATACCCCGAGGGCTAGCATGCGAGGGGTGGAGGACCCATAGTCTGTGATTCATCCCATGGAGGAACTGACCATTGGGAGAATGGGACTCCAAGGGCTAGCCTACAAGGAGCACACATCCCCCCGGTCTCGATCGAGTCTTAATTTGTCGGGGCTGAGTTCGTTGAACTAGGACCCCTATCATTGTCTGCAATGGCTTCGAGGAAGCGCCTAGCATCGAGAGATAGAGCCCCCCCCCCCCGGTCGCCCAGCAACTTCAGGAAGCAGCAGGGGAATGTCCCCCTCCCTGGGTGATCGAAATGGCGAGAAACCCTCGGAACAGTGCAGATGATCATGATGAGTAGGGGTGGTAAATACATAAGTAAGGCGGGCCCGCTGCAGGGGCATATGCTCGAATAGTTGGAAAGCAACGTCCATGGGATGGACCCTGTACATGGCGGAGAGACACACGCACAGAAGCACGGCTCCATCTGAGGAGAGAAGGAGATGCGAAAACCCTTGAATCAAACATAAAAAAAAATAAGCGAAAGAAAAGCCCCCGGGGAGGGGTGTTTCTATAGCCCACGATGATTCGCGGCACGATGCAGACCTCGGGGAAATCGGAATTACAGCTATGCCAAGAAGAACCCAGACACAGGCGTTGGCGTAGATAGAAAGGGGGGAGGCTGAAGATCATTCATTCAACCCAATAACCCAAGCATTCAACATATATGTAGAAACATCCCAGAAACGGGAATGATTCAGTGTTTACATGGTGAGGACATGGCGCCAGCCCCATTGCTCGGTCGTCGCTCGCCGATCACGGAGGCAGAAGACATACAGAGCACCACGAAAATAGAGAAAGGAAGGAAGAGAAAATAGAAAATCGCACAGAGGGGGAGGAGAATCGACTCATATCATTGTCGCTCCTCCCCCCCTCGCTTACATTCGATGGGTGGGAACTTCAGAAGGAGCAGTCTACGGAAAGCAGGAAAAGAATTGGCACCGGCGCCCACCTCTTCTGGGAACAGGGTATCGTAGAGGAAGAAGACGATCGGCGGAAGCTCCTCCGAAGGAACCCTACTCTCTCTCTACTTCAGTAAAAAAAAAAACCTCTCCAGAAGCCTTTCTCTCCCTTCGCTCTTCTCTTTTCTTTCTTTTCTCCTCTGTGTCCTCCCTCCCTTTTTTCTTCTCAGGTCTCGATCTGTCTCTCCCCTTTCTCTTCAATCGAACCTCACCCATATATATAACAGGTTGGAGGCTCTTCATCCGGCGTGGGCTTTGGCGTGCCGGGAGGAAGCTTCATCAACTTATCGCGCCGGTTTAAGGCACCATCAGATAGGGTAGCTTGCACGCCGGGATGAGGGCGGAAGGTAGGGGGGCGCGTCGGGATAAGGGCGCGCCGGGCTAGTGCTCTTTATGACCTTCGAGCCAGTCGATGAGTCCGGGGATGATTCCGGGAGTCACCATGAGCATTATCTCACCGATGCTCACTAAAACCTCGACGAGATATCTTGTCGAAGCTCCCGGGTTGGCGTACGTCCATTCTCGAGGTTCCAGATAGCTTTGGGTTGATCATACGGGCCTGCCGCTGACACTGCCTTCGGCTCTATAATTCGTGCCGCTGGCTCGGCCTGGCCTGTGCCCGAAGCTCCTTGGAAGGCAAGATAACACCAGGGATAGTTCCGCCCGAGTTGGGCAATCATTCGGCCACTGACGGGCCCATCTTGGCGGGAAGCCGCACCCGTGCCGGGTGATCGGGGTCTTCTGTCGACAGAGCTTTCGGTCCTCCGTCTCGGAGAGCCAGGGGGGACTCCTTTATCTTCAGGAGAGCCTTTCATGGGGTGGGTAGCCACCGGGTTGACCGCTGTCCTTGATCGGACAACGGGTGTAGTGTATGCGGCATGACAGAGTCGATGCCGGTTCATTGGGCAGGCTTGGTCGCACTGCCAGTTGGTTGTGAGTTTGTCTCGGCTCTCCTGAGGTGAAGTCCCCGTGTCCATACAGAGTGACTCGAGGCTCTGGCAGCTTAAGAAATCTTTGATATGTTGATCTTTATCGGCTTTCGTGCTTCAGCGGGCCGGGTCCTTTGTCATTGTGGCTTGGTCACCGACGATCATATTTTGGGTGCCAACAAATGCCCCCAGACGTGGGTGTTGCGCGCGAGGCATGAGTGTAGCAGGGCCGACGGATGCATTCCACCCAGCCTGACCTCCTCTTCGGTTGACAGAAGCTTTGAATGGCCCTTAATTTGGCACGGATGTTAGTCCTGCGCCATTTTCATTTTAATACGGTGCGGCCTTGGGTATTAACTCATTAAACCGGCGCGGCCTTTACATTGGATTGGTTAATCCGGCGCGGCTCTTCCCGGCGGGCCTTTTGCTTATAAGCTTTTTAATCCGGCGCGCTAAATAGCGCGCCGGTTTAACGGTGGGGAGGCCTCCCCTATATATCTCTTTCTCTCTTGTTTTCTTCCTTCATCACCTTTCATTTGTGCATTTCTTTTCTCTCTCCTCCTGTTTCTCTTCCTGCGGCGCCGAGAGCGGCGGCTTTTCCTTCGGGTGAGTGGGGGGTGCTGTACATTTGGGTTTCAAAACCCTTTCTTTGGGCCCCGGGAGGCTTCTGGCAGAGCTTGCCCTCGGAGCTATTTCCCCGGGTGTTCCCTTTGGCCTCGGTGTAATGTCGATGGCTGCCCTTTAGGGACCGTTCCTCAGTGGACGCACTCCCGCTTTTCTTTGGCAATCCCCTGTGCTGGGGAGACTCTGCCGAAATTCACCTTTGATCAGCTATCTTCTGACTTTAACTTTTGTTTGATATGCCTTTTTGCAGCTATCATGGCGTCCAGCTCTTCTTCTCACGCCGTAGTGACATGGGAGAATGTCAATTCCCTCGACTGGGGGCACGGCCAAGTGGCCATAGTTGCGGAGTCTTCGAATTCAGAGACAGACACTGTGGACACCAGCCATCTTCTTATCCTCGGGGGTGACTCTTTTCATTATGACAGAGAGGGCGTGACCAGGAGGGATTATCCCAAGGACAAGCACCTGATGTCCCTTCTTCAACGCTTCAACCTTCAGGGGAAGAGGGATGTGTCCGCCGTTCGGAAGGTCGAGCAGGCCTTGCTAGTGGAGAGAGACAGCCTGGCCGAATGTGTGATGCGGGGAAGACCCATCTATCTCCCCGGGGAGGTCAGGAAATCGAGCGTTGTGCTGGGGCTGCAAGATTTAACTTATGTTCAGCTGAGGGGCTTGATAGAGCATCTTTCCCGATCGCTGTTGGCCTTTAGTTGCCCTATGGACGATTGGACTCCGCGGGTAGTCATGCTCCTGAAGTATGTAAACAGAAGGGAATTTCTAGGCTGGGAAGCAGCTGACCAGCTGGCGGCCATATCATTAAAAAGGGCTGAAAGCCGAACGACCCTCAATTCTCTGCAAGAGACTGCAGCTAGGATGAGGGATGAAGCCAAGGCCTCTTTACAACATCGAAGCTTCCTGACGGCCCGGATGGCGGCATTACAGGCCGAACTTTCAAGGGTAGAATCCGAACTTGAAGAAGTAGATCGCCTGGGAGTCCAGAAGGCGGAGGATGCAGAGATGGCCGAGGGACAAGCTGCTTCCCTCGAGGAGAAGCTATCTGAGCTGGAGGCCACCGAGTTCCGATTGCAAGAACTGACCCGCCATCCTTCCCTGGGTATTCCTGCGCTGGAGGACATCTTCCCACGCCCTCTGCCGTAGTCTTTTTTTCTCTTTATTTGCTCCCTTTTTGACGCACTTCATGTACTCCGGGGGATAGACCGTGTAACATGTACCTTTTTTTTTTTTTGGAGAAAACCGTACCTAGGGTTTGATGGGAGAGTGCACCCTTTACCAAGGGTAAAGAGAAAGTCACTCCACCAGTCAAACACTAGGGGGTAAGTTTTATTACTGATCAGAAAGAGATACAATTACATCAAACGAATACTGGGCATACCCAGCTTATCTAATCGAGCTGCTCCCTTTATAGGTGTAGGAAGCTCATCATAAGAAAAGAAAGCATTGCATTTTGAAATGCAGGCCATGGAGGCTAAAGAGTCCACAACTTTATTTCCCTCTCTGTAGATATGGCCAACAGTATCATTCTGAGTAAGAATTCTCCACATCTCCCTCACATAAGAGAGGATGGACCATGGACATTGAATATCCTTTTTAATAATACTAACAAGAGTGTTTGAATCACATTCAATATGAACTGGCTTAGCATCAACAGTTTGCAGGTATTTGAGACCATCAAGTAAGGCACGGGCTTCTGCAATAAGACTATTAGTCTTTCCATAGTAATGAGAAAAAGCCAGTAGAGTATTGCCTCTGCTATCTCTGATGATACCACCACCACCTGAGTCACCATTCATTTTACAAGCACCATCAGTGTTGAGCTTAAGAAAAGGCCAGGGAGGGCAAACCCATTTAATGATTTTCATCTGGGGGCTGTCGGTCAGCTGAAACTTAATGCCAAACTGATCCAAAAAAAACCTCTTAGAATTTTCAGACTCTTTGAGATTTACAGCAGCACAAGTGTTTTTGATTTGAAAGATGATGTGGCTGAGGAGGCTTTGCTTGGAGATGACTTTGCCATCATATTTAAGAGTATTTCTGGCTTTCCATATCTCCCAGAGACCATAGCCAATGACAGCAAGAATAAATAGACTGTAGGCAGATTTATTGTGAAGATTAACAACATTCTGAAATATGAAAGAATTCAGACTTGTTTTCCAAAAGCAGACCATAAGTGGTAAAATACGACCAAATGTGAGTTGCCAAATCACTATGCAAGAAAATATGAGTGAGACTTTCCACATTTTGCAAGCTGCAGCAGTAGCATTTGGAGCAAAGATGCACCCCAATTCGCTGGACATTTGCATCAGTAGGCAAAGCATTGTGAATAATTTTCCATAAGTGAATAGAAATTTTTGTAGGGAGCCAGTTAGACCAGATCCGGGTCCAAGGGAGATGGGTGGGCATTCTGTTTGAAATAGTCTGGTATATAGAAGAAACAGTGCAATTACCAGAAGGGGTTAAGCTCCAGGCCTGAAAATCAGGAACATTAGTCAGTTGAAAATGGTCTATGGCTGATTTGATTTCCTGTGGAACCAGGCCATCCAAAAGAGCAGCAGTTTCACTATTAGGTTACAGTAAGAAATCACTGATTGTAATGCTAGTCTTAGGGATGATAGTGGCAGGGACAAAATCAATCAATTTTTGATTCCCAATCCAGTTGTCCAACCAAAAAGAGGTGCTGTTACCATCTCCAACTACAACCTTCTTATACTGCAGGATTAAAGCTTTAGCCTTGAGCCAACTTCTTCTTTCAAAGCCATTCATAGTTTTGAAGTGAACCTCACTTAAGTGCTTCTACCGGATGTGCTTTGCTCTGAAATACATTGCCCACAGAGAATTGGAGTGCATTGCTTGCCACAGCATCTTCACCCTTAGGGCAATTTCCATAAGTCTGAGAGACATAATGCCCAGGCCACCCTGGGAAGTGGGCTTACAAATAGTCTGCCAGCCGCGCCAGTGTCTTTTGTTTCCATTTACTGATGAGCCCCAGAAAAAATTGGCAAAATATTTTTCAAGAAGTGAGTGAGTTCCTGAATGCAGAGGTGAAGAAGAAAGGGAGTAAATTGGGATTGAGGACAAAACATGCTTTATCATAGTCAATTTTGCTCCTTGTGATAATAAAAATGATTTCCAGCCTGCGATTCTTTTGTGAATGGAACTTATAATACCAGCAAAGAAAACTTTTTTATTTCTGCCTAGCATCAAAGGAAATCCAAGATACTTATGGGGGAAAGTATGTTGAGAGTAACCTGTATAAGTGTGAATCCTGTTGGCAACTGTCAAAGGGATCTTGGGATGAATAAAAAAACCACTTTTGCTGACATTAATAGACTGCCCCGAAGCCCTTTCATAAATTTTTAGAACATTGATCAAATTCCTGACTGAAGAAATGCTAGCTTTACTGAAGAGAAGGGTATCATCAGCAAACAATAGATGTGAGATAGGGGGACACCTTCGAGGTCTTGAAAACCAGTCAACACTGCCATTTGAGAAGGCCTCTGTTAGAGATCTACTTAAAGATTCCTCAGCAATGATAAATAGAGAAGGAGCAACATGGTCTCCTTGCCTTACACCTCTGGTAGACTTAAAATAGCTTGCTGTATCCCCATTTAATAAAACTGAGAACCAGCAATTATTAACCATATTCTCAATCAGATTGATGAAGGACAAGCTAAAGCCAAATTTATGGAGGACAACAAACAAAAAATCCCATTCTAATCTATCATAAGCCTTGGCCATATCTAGCTTGAAAATTATATTCTTACCTCTTGTTTTTCTTCCCAGCTCATTTGTCAATTCTTGAGCTAAGGCAATGTTCTCAATGATATGCCTTCCTTTCACAAAGGCAGTCTGCTCCAAAGAGATAATCCTGGGAAGAATTGATGCCAGCCTTTTGTTAACAATGAAAGAGATGATTTTGTAGAAAAAGTTACATAAGCTAATTGGCCTGAAATCTGATATATCTGTTGCATTTGATTTCTTGGGAATGAGAGCAATTAAAGTAGAAGTCACACTTCTGGGCAGGGGAAGTTGAGTACTGAAAGCCTCTTTAACAGCACAGACAACCAGATCACCTATAATGGGCCAAGCAGTTTGATAGAAAGAGCCTGTAAAGCCATCTGGACCAGGAGCACTATCAGCAGATAAAGTGAAAACAGCTTTTTGAATGAAGACTCCATCTTGTCATTATTCTTTTCTCTTCCATTCGCCCGTTGTTTCTAATCCGAGTGTATGAGTCACTAGGGCAGGAGAGCGCTCACGCCTTCAGCAAAGGGGTGAGGTGTTCGCTCCACTGCGCCGTGACTTTTCTCGAGACTAACAACGGCCTATGCCAGCCGCGAGTCTGGGGGACTCAAGAGGGTATATCAAAACTGGCGGGTAAGCGGTCCTGCCGAGGATGGCAAGACCTGAGAATGGGTAGCGACCGGTCCTGTCGATGATGACGAAGGTCGAAAAAGGGTAGACAGTCTTGACGATGATGACAAGAACCGGACTAGGGTAGCGACCGATCTTGCCGATAGTGACAAGGGTCGAAAAGGGTAGACGGTCTTGCCGATGGTGACAAAAACTGGGTAGAGTAGCGACCGATCTTGCCGATGGTGACAAGGGTCGAAGAGGGTAGACGGTCTTGCCGATGGTGACAAAAACCGGGTAGGGTAGCGACCGATCTTGCCGATGGTGACAAGGGTCGAAAAGGGTAGACGGTCTTGTCGATGGTGACAAAAACCGGATAGGGTAGCGACCGATCTTGCCGATGGTGACAAGGGTCGAAAAGGGTAGACGGTCTTGCCGATGATGACAAAAACTGGATAGGGTAGCGACCGATCTTGCCGATGGTGACAAGGGTCGAAAAGGGTAGACGGTCTTGTCGATGGTGACAAAAATCGGATAGGGTAGTGACCGATCTTGCCGATGGTGACAAGGGTCGAAAAGGGTAGACGGTCTTGCCGATGGTGACAAAAACCGGATAGGGTAGCGACCGATCTTGCCGATGGTGACAAGGGTCGAAAAGGGTAGACGGTCTTGCCGATGGTGACAAAAACCGGATAGGGTAGCGACCGATCTTGCCGATGGTGACAAGGGTCGAAAAGGGTAGACGGTCTTGCCGATGGTGACAAAAACCGGATAGGGTAGCGACCGATCTTGCTGATGATGATAAGGGTCGAAAAGGGTAGACGGTCTTGCCGATGATGACAAAAATCGGATAGGGTAGCGACCGATCTTGCCGATGGTGACAAGGGTCGAAAAGGGTAGACGGTCTTGCCGATGGTGACAAAAACTGGATAGGGTAGCGACCGATCTTACCGATGGTGACAAGGGTCGAAAAGGGTAGACGGTCTTGCCGATGGTGACAAAAATCGGGTAGGGTAGCGACCGATCTTGCCGATGGTGACAAGGGTCGAAAAGGGTAGACGGTCTTACCGATGGTGACAAAAACCGGATAGGGTAGCGACCGATCTTGTCGATGGTGATAAGGGTCGAAAAGGGTAGACGGTCTTACCGATGGTGACAAAAACCGGATAGGGTAGCGACCGATCTTACCGATGGTGACAAGGGTCGAAAAGGGTAGACAATAGATGTATATAGGCGGGATATCGGATGAAAATTCCCCGTGGACCTCGTAAGGGGTCTTCCGGACAGAGAATGAATCATCACTATTCATCATTCAATTTTTTTATTCACATTACTGACCTAAGCGCCCTTTCAGGTTTTCGCCGAGGCCAGCCCCCTCTTGCTTTTGCCCGCACGCCCTTTCGGGTTTTCACGTGGCGGGGCACACGATTTTGCCTGTGACGCCCTTTCGGGTTTTCGCCACAGCTGGGTTGTAGCCATTTTTGCACTTGTCCTGATATAGGAACAAGTCTGGCGGGGTATCTCTATTTTTAACCCCATTTTCTTTTCTTTCTTTCTTTTTTCTTGAATTCGGGATGCAGAAGAACTGGACCACGAAAATATTGACTGGCCTTATCGATGATGACAAGGATTGGACCCTGCTTCGATCTATCGACACTGGTTAGATATTGAAGCAAAGGATACGGTCTATTAACAAGGATGTAAGATCCGAGCTAAGGGTAAAGATCGACCGGTCTCGTCGATAATGACGAGGGTCGAACGTGAGTTTATTCATCGGCATGGGCCACATGCCGAGGCAAAGGTAGGGTTATTAACGGGGACGGAAAGTCCAAGTTAAGGGTAGAGATAGACCGATCTCGCCGATGATGACGAGGGTCGACCATGGGTTTATTCATCAACATGGGTCACATGCCGAAGCAAAGATGGGATTATCAACAGGGACGTAAGGTCCAAGTTAAGGGTAGAGATCGACTGATCTCACCAATGATGATGAGGGTCGAATGTGGGTTTGTTAAAGGATTTTCGGTGGGACTTTGATGGTTGTCCCTTTCGGAGTTTCATTGGGTGGAGAATAGGAGAGGAATTTGGAAATTACCACTTTACTGACTCAAGCGCCCTTTCGGGTTTTCACCGGAGCCACCCCCCTCTTGCTTTTGCCCGCGCGCCCTTTCGGGTTTTCACGCGGCGGGGTACCCGATTTTGCCTGCAGCGCCCCTTCGGGTTTTCGCCACAGCTGGGTTATAGCCATTTTTGCACTTGTCCTAATATAGGAGCAAGTCTGGCGGGGTATCTCTATTTTTAACCCCATTTTTTTATTTATATAGGGTGGCAGGTCGAAGTGTAATGTTCGACTCCTGGTCGACAGTGGATGGCCCGTAGTGGCAACAATGTGAGAATGCCAGCTAGAACACAAAGCCTTTAGCCGACTCGAGTTTATTCGTTAGCGGGAAGATAATGCTAACGCAAGGAAGGGCTTTCGTGCCAATCCGAACGTAAGGCTCGTAATGGCGGTGTGGCGTATTCTTTTGGAAGCTCGATCGGGGCGGAATGCCACTAGACAAAGGGGAGGGTAGCTTGATCAGGGCGGAATGCCACTGGACCAAAGGGAAGGGTAGCTCGGTCAGGGCGGAATGCCACTGGACCAAGGAAAGGCAACTCGGCTAGGGTGGAGTGCCACTAAACCAAGGAGAAGGGTAGCTCGGTTAGGGCGGAGTGCCACTAAACCAAGGAGAAGAGTAGCTTATTTAGGGCGGAGTGCCACTAAACCACGGAAGGTAGCTTGGTTAGGGCGAAGTGCCACTAAACCAAGGAGAGGGTAGCTCGGTTAGGGTGGAGTGCCACTAAACCAAGGAGAAGAGTAGCTCGGTTAGGGCGGAGTGCCACTAAACCTAGGAAAGGGTAACTTGGTTAGGGTGAAGTGCCACTAAACCAAGGAAAATGTAGCTCGGTTAGTGTGGAGTGCCACTAAACCAAGGAGAAGAGTAGCTCGGTTAGGGCGGAGTGCCACTAAACCAAGGAAAAGGTAGCTCGGTTAGGGCGGAGTGCCACTAAACCAAAGAAAAGGTAGCTCGGTTAGGGCGGAGTGCCACTAAACCAAGGGGAAAAGTAGTTCGGTTAGGGTGGAGTGCCACTAAACCCAGGAAAGGGTAGCTCGGTTAGGGCAGAGCGCCATTAAACCAAGGAGAAGAGTAGCTCGGTAAGGGCGGAGTGCCACTAAACCAAGGAGAAGAGTAGCTTGTTTAGGGCGGAGTGCCACTAAACCAAGGAGAAGAGTAGCTCGATCAGGGCAGAATGCCACTAGACCAAGGGAAGGTAGCTTGATCAGGGCGGAGTGCCACTAAACCAAGGAAAAGGTAGCTCGGTTAGGGCGGAGTGCCACTAAACCAAGGGGAAAAGTAGTTCGGTTAGGGCGGAGTGCCACTAAACCCAGGAAAGGGTAGCTTGGTTAGGGTGAAGTGCCACTAAACCAAGGAAAAGGTAGCTCGGTTAGGGCGGAGTGCCACTAAACTAAGGAGAAGAGTAGCTCGGTTAGGACGGAGTGCCACTAAACCAAGGAGGAGGGTAGCTCGGTTAGGGCGGAGTGCCACTAAACCAAGAAAAGGGTAGCTTGATTAGGGCGAGATGCCACTAAACCAAGAAAAAGGTAGCTCGTTTAGGGCGGAATGCCACTAAACCAAGGAGGAGGGTAGCTCTGTTAGGGCGGAGTGCCACTAAACCGAAGTAAAGGTAGCTCGATTAGGGCGGAGTGCCACTAAACCAAGGAGAAGAGTAGCTTGATCAGGGCGAGATGCCACTAAACCAAGAAAAAGGTAGCTCGGTTAGGGCGGAGTGCCACTAAACCAAGGAGGAAGGTAGCTCGGTTAGGGCGGAGTGCCACTAAACGAGGTAAGGGTAGCTCGGTTAGGGCGGAGTGCCACTAAACCAAGGAGAAGAGTAGCTCAGTTAGGGCGGAGTGCCACTAAACCAAGGAGAGGTAGCTCGATTAGGGCAGAGTGCCACTAACCAAGGAAAGGAAGCTCGATCAGGGTGGAGTGCCACTAACTAAGGAAAGGTAGCTCGATCAGGCGGAGTGCCACTAACCAAGGAAAGGGTAGCTTGATTAGGGCGAAATGCCACTAACCAAAGGGAGGTAGCTTGATTAGGGTGGAGTGCCACTAACCAAGGAAAAGTTAGCTCCGACCGATCACTCGGGACATGTCGGCTGCGCTGCATGATACAGCTTAATGTGTTTTCCGTTGAGGGGAGAGAACTGAATGACTCCTTTGTGGTCTACAAGGACGTAGGCACCCCCTTCATATACTCGGCGGACGATATACGGCCCGACCCAGTTTTCGAACAGCTTCCCTTTGGGGTTGGAGGCCATCACTTCTTTTCTTTTGACCATTACCTGGTCTCCTTTCTTGAATTCTCGACCCTTGACTAGCTTGTCAAAAGCACGGGCCATGCGAGCTTGGTAGAGTTGGATGTTTTGCTGTGCCCGGAGGCGTTTTCCTTCGAGCTCAGCGAGCTCCTCCAATCTTCTTTCTGCATTGGTCTGCTCACCACTGACTAGTCCGTGCTGGATGGCAACTCGCAATGAAGGAACTTCAAGTTCAATGGGCACTACAGCTTCCGACCCATAGACGAGGGAGAAAGGTGAACAGCCGGTTGGGGTCTTGTAGATAGTACGATAGGCCCAAAGTGCTCCGTACATCCTTTCTTCCCAATCTTTTTTATTAGACTTGACAGTCTTTGCCAGCAATGTACATAATGTCTTATTAAAGGCTTCTGCGAGTCCATTGGCCTGAGGGTTGTAGGGGGACGATGTCCTCCAGTCGATTTTGTTTTTGTCGGCCAGCCGATAAACCTTCTGGTTCCTAAAATGACTGTCATTATCAGAGATGATTCGGCTGGGGATCCCGAACTGAAATATTACATTCTGCCGGAAGAACCTTGCAACTAGTTCTCCCGTCACATCTCTTAGTGCTATTGCCTCTGCCCATCTGGAGAAGTAGTCTGTAGCTGCTAAGATGTATCTGCACCCCGATGAAGATGCTGGTAGCGGCCCTACTACGTCCGTGCCCCACTGAGCAAACGGCCAGCTTGGTAGGGTGGGATGCAATGGCACTGGAGGTCTCCTTGCCACATTAGCGTGTTCTTGACACTTCTGACAAGCTTTGGCAAACCTACAGCAATCATCAAATATAGTGGGCCAATAGTAACCCAGTTTCTTTATCTCAATTTTCATTTTCGGGCCAGCCTGGTGTGCTCCAGCTTATCCTGCATGGACCTCCTGCATCACCTGTCCCGCTTCTACTGAAGATAAGCAACGGAGTAGGACTTTCCTTCGGGCATCTGCCATAATTCGTAACAAGGTCCCGCTTCGCATCTCGTAAGAATCCTTGATCCTCAGGAGCTTCATCCTCTGTTCCTTTTCTTTTGGAAGTTGCTGGTGTTGAAACCAGTGTAGGAGATGCTCTCGCCAATCGGGCCGCTGAACCCCTTCGATGACTGCTACTTCTATTTCTTGTTCGTCGGCCAGGACCCCTGTTACGCTGGGGACCTGTCGGCGGTTGATCACTGTTATATTCAGGCTTGTGTCTAGCGGGACCGCCAATGAATTGGCCAGCTTAGCGAGGGCGTCTGCCTAAGCATTTCGGCCTCGATTGATGTGCTTGATGCTGATGAAGTAAAATCTTGACATCAGGCGAGTTGCCAACTAGTGATAGGGGAGGAGCTCTTGCTTTCGCACATCGAACTCTCCTTCCAGCTGTTTTATAACTAGCATGGAGTCTCCGAATGCTTCCAGCATCTGATTCCCATGGACAGAGCAATTTGCAACCCGATTATCAGGGCTTCATATTCCGCTTCATTATTGGTGCATTATTTGTTTATGGAGCAGGATGTATGTACCACTTCTCCTTCTGGGGATTTCAAGACTATGCCTGCTCCTGCTCTGACCCTGGATGATCCGGTGGCAGAGGTGTCAATTCTGGAAGCGCCATCAAAGTATAGCTGCCATAGAGAGGGCTGTACTTGCACGGCTTCTAGGGTTTCATCTTCAGGAAGCTCCGGCTCCAACGGGCAATCCCCGGGCACTGGGTGCTCAGCGAAGAAGTCTGCAATAGCTTGGCCCTTGACGGCCTTGCGCGGCACGTAGGAGATATCAAACTCCATAAAGATTACCGCCCATTAGCCCAGGCGGCCTTTCAGTGCCGGTTGAGACATGATGTACTTCAGGGGATCCTCTTTGGACACCAAGCTGATTTCATGCGACAACATATAGTGTCGGAGCTTCTTAACTGCGAAGACCAGCGCCAGACAGATCTTCTCAATATGAGTATATTTCTCCTCAGTTCTGACCAGTCTCCGACTGAGGTAATAGAGGGCTTGCTCTTTCCCTCTTCATTATGGGCCAGCATTGCCCCCAGAGAATTATGTGTAGCTGCTATATATAGTATCAATGGTCGTCCTTTCACCGGTGCGCCCAGCGCTGGAGGAGTTTTTAGATAGTCTTTCAGCTTGTCAAAGGCCGTCTGGCAATCTTCATCCCAATAAAAGGGAACCTCTTTCATCATCAACTTGTGAAAAGGCTGACATCGCCCTGACAAATTGAAATGAACCGCCGGATATAAGCTAAGCGGCCCTGTAGTGATCTCAGCTCGGAGATGTTCCTTGGCGGAGGTAACTCCTGAATTGCTTTGATCTTTGCGGGGTCTATCTCGATTCCCCGATATCGGACGATGAAACCCAGGAATTTTCCGCTCGACACTCCGAACGCACATTTCATGGGGTTCATCATTAGCTCATGCTGCCTCAGCCTCTGAAAGACAATCCGGAGGTCTTGCAGATGATCTTCTATTCTTTTGGTCTTGACCACCAGGTCATCTATGTAGAATTCGACCTTGTGGTAGAGCAACTCGTCAAAGATTTTGGTCATTACGCGCTGATAGGTTGCGCCAGCATTTTTCAGTCCGAACGGCATTCTCTTGTAATGATAAATGCCTTTAGGAGTTTGGAAAGCAGTATGGACTCGGTCAGGCTCCGCGATCCAAATCTGATTGTAACCGGGAAGACCCATCCATGAATGACAGGGCTTCATGGCCGGTTGTAGCATCAATCATGACCTCGGTTATTGGCACCGGGAAGTCATCTTTGGGGCAGGCTTTATTTAGATCTCGGAAGTCGACACATATCCGGATCTGTCCATTCTTCTTCTGCATGGGGATGATATTCGCCAGCCATGTTGTGTACTGGCTTTCTTCAACAAATCCCACGTCAATGAGCTTGTCGACTTCAGCACAAATTTGGGTGATGAGCTCTGGCCTCATGCGCCGCGGTGGTTGCTTCACTGGCTCGGCCTCAGGGCTGATTGTTAGCTCATGTTGTGAGACATCGGGGCTTAGACCTGGCATCTCTTTGTAAGTCCAGGCGAAGCAATCCCGGTACTCTAGCAGCAGCTGGATGTACAGCTCCCGTTCTTCTGGGGACAGTTGGGCGCTGAGGAAGGTGGGCCTAAGGTCCTCCTCATTTCCCAAGTTGACTTCTATTAGTTCATCGACTGTGGCCTGGCCTCCGTCTTCTATCTCCGGAGGTGCCGGTTGGAGGTCAACGAAGTCTGGAATACCATCTTGAGGGTCGAGTACTTCGACTCCCTCGTCGGATATCGCCAGAGCCTTACGAGGTTTCTTGATTTCTTATGCTAGCGGCTGAGTGGATTGTTCTGTTAGCAAATCCATTGCCGTCGTAGCTTCCAAGGATGAGAGAGCAGCCTTGGTGTTTGTGGATGAGGTTGCAGCCATAACGGGCTGGTAGCTATTTACTGCCGGACTCGGACAGCATACTGGTTTTATAGCAGAAGCTGAGGAAGTCTCGCCTTCTGGGACAGTTGTATCTTCCGCAGAAGTGGCTTTTTCTTTCCTGGTAGCTGGCTCCCCTTGATTGGAGTTGACTAAGGCTTCCCTGATTGGCAGAAAGGGTGTTGAAGTTGTCATTAGTAGGACCCCTGTGGAGGGAGAGACTCCTACTTCTTGAATGTCTTCGGCTTCGCTGCTGCTAGCCGTATCAAATTCGGCTTGAAAGGTCGCTTCTTCAGGATGAACTTGCTCCCAGCATCGACAAGGGGCCGAGGTTTCTACTTCTTGATTCCCAGACCGAGCCAGTTCAAGATATTCGGCTTCCACCGGATACTCATCAAAGGTTGCCCCCAGAGGGCTATCTTCAGTAGGATAGAAGGCGGAGATAGTATCCACCTCGTACCGCCCACTGTAATAATATTCCTCCAGGGTGAAGCCCAACCCTGGATGTTGAGAGACACGTCTCATTTCCTTATCCAGATTTGCAGGATACCACATCTTCTGGAAAGCTTCTTTGCGCTTTTGAGACTGATCGGGAGGAAGGTGTTGCTTCTGAAACATTCTGGCCATCCGATCGGTCGTGAACGCCAGACCTTGGACAGGAACCCATGGGTTGGCTAGATCTTCAGGGAGGCTGCAGTCTGTGTCTTCCCGAGTGGGATGCTCCTCAGCTGTATAGAACAAGCTGCTGGGCCCATCTTCCTGTGTCACCTCCCAAGCTTTGAAAGGTTCGACATTGGGGTCGTTGAGGCCGAGGACTGGCTTGGTGAGGCCGGCCGGGACTCCGATGCGGTCGCGTTGTCGATTGACCTGCACTTTCTTAGCTTTGGGATATAATGCTGGGGGTGTTACCCTGCCGATGTCTCCAGAAGCTGCTATGTGGGAGACCACCTTTGGCTTGACATATCCGCATGGCGGTGGTGGATACCAACCATCACCCGATCTATTCTTCGAGGCCCCTATGGGGGCTTTAGCTTCAGAAACCTTCCGGAGAGGCCCCATATATAGGTTGGCGTCTGCCAAGTGACATTCAAATACCTCGAACGGGTGGAGATCAGCAAATATCCTCTCCTCCTTCCCTTGGAGGCTGTATTTGATGCATTGGTGGAGCGTAGAGGGCACCACCATATTCTCATGCAGCCATGGGCGGCCGAGCAGCGCCTTGTAGGAGGTGCGAGAGTCAATGACATGAAACTGTACTGTTGTAGTGAAATCTACCAGGGTCAGCGTAAATTCTGCCACTCCCATAGATACTTCACATTTTTGGTTGAAGCCAGCGATACACATATCCCTGACTTTCTCGAGATGCACATTAAAGTGGTGCCTCACGTATATTCTGTATGGCAGGATGTTGACTGTTGCACCGGGATCAACCAGTATTCTGTTCAGCTCCCTTCCATTCAGGTGCCCTTTCATATACAGCGGCCTATTGTGGCTGGCAGTAGGTAGTAGCATGTCTTCCGGAGAGAAGGTCATACTGGCTTCTGGTATAGCCTCGGCTATGCAGGCTTCAAAATGAGCAGGCGTCTGCAGAGCAGTAATGATCGCCTGTCGAGTTTCTTCACTCAAAGAGAGAATTTCCCAGATCGTAAATTGAGCGGAGAGCTTTTTGGGCAACTTCATTATTCGTCTCCCAGCCCGGACATTGGAGAGCTTCATCTCTTCAGCCCATCTGGGCTTGGGGAGGTTTTGATTTATGGGTCCAGATGGACCTGCTTCATCTTCCTCGGACTCGGCATCCTCTTGGCTGGCACCGGCTGTCGGGTCTTCTTTATTAGTTGCTGTAGGGCAAGCTCCATCTGCATTTGCATCCTCAGTAGATTGCGCTGGCTGCGGGTGAATGGCCCCGGGTGTAGGGCTAGCCTCTTGACAGGGCTGTTTCCCCTTTGAAATTTTCATAAATTCAAGGAATGAAGGGACTGCCTTGCCCCCACTTTTGTTGTATAGGCCTGACGGAGGGGGGATTTGAACTCCCTTAACCTCCGGCGGAGGTGTCTTGTAGGGTTGCTCCCCTCTGAACATGATGTTGTGGTTGGGTGGTGGCTGGCGCCCCCATCTTCGGCCCGACCGAGTGGCATGTGCAGCAGTTGCGGCCTCGGCTTTGCCTCCCCCAGCATGGGGTGTGAAGCAAATTTCTTCTTCTTCCTCTTCTCCGGGTAGGTTGAAGAGTGCTGATAGGGTATTACAGGAGACAACCTGTGCTTTATTGGCCCCAGCGGCCTTTCTTTTCTTCTTCTTTTGATTTCTCTTCTTTTTGGTTTCTGCGGGTGCCTGCCCCCAGAACAGGCTGCCCTCTTCAGGGGGTGCTGCTTCAGCTTCCTAGACCTGTTTGAGTGAGAGTTGTTCCAGCTCTTGCCATGGGACGTGGTCCCGTACCAGCAGAGGTTTCAATTCGGGCTGCACATATTCATCTAGCCCTTCAATCAGGTGCTGTAGTCGAAGGACCCCAGGATTGGTTTCCTTGATTACTGGTAGTGGAGTCTGTCTCCTCCTGTTAGGTGTATGTATTCTGATGGCTGTAGGTGGAGTGACCCATACGGGTGCTACCATTGGCGGAGCAGGCCGGGGTGTAACGCCACGGATATGTGCCCCCTCTTTCGGGCGAGGTGCCCTCTTCTTCTTGTGCTTTACAGGGATCTGCTGCCACCCCTGTTGTTCTTTCACGGGCTCCAGGAAATGGATTTCGTAGGTGCTCCGTGTGCTTGCTTCAAAGATCTCCTCAGGTAATGCCTGGTAAAGGGAGACCATGTTGACTGCTGCTCTCCTGGGAGGAACTTCATGTGGCTGAGGAGGGTCTACTTTGTACTCTCCCAACTCTATTTCATTCTTCTTTACCATTCCTTCGATGATGTCTTTGAAAACATAATAGTCTTCGATTGGATGTCCCAACATCTGGTGGTAGGGGTAGAATCTTAGACTGTCTTTTCTTTTCAGGTCCTCCGGTCTTCTTGGCTCAGGCAGGGTGACCATGCCGTATTCTGTTACCCAGTCGAACAGGACTCGGGTCTTGTCCTTTGGAAAGGAGTAGGCTTTCTTCATCTTGTCCCTCAGCGAAGGACCTTCTTTGTCATCCAGAGCTTTTGCAGGCTGCGGGGGAGCCGCCTTCTTGCCTTTCTCCTTCTGCTGTTCGAATGCCTTGATATCAAGCGCATTCGCTTCTTTAGGTGTGGGGCGCCGTTCCGTAGCCTTGCCTTTCTGGGCTGTGCTGGCAGCTGACGCCGGGACAGGCTTGGCTAGGAAAGCCTCCACTTCGGCCACCACATTATTCAGCCGGTCGAACGACCGTATTTCCATTCCAATCATCTTCTCCAGGACCTCCCTCCTGAGTTTTTGTTTGCATATTTGTACCGCGTCCTCCTGATGCGGGGGCCGCTTGCATCTCATTCCGAGGTTCCTCCACCTCTTGATGTAATCAAGGGCTGTCTCATCTGCCCTTTGTTTTGTTGAGTAGAGTTCGGCCACTGTGACCTCCCTCTCTGTGACATGGAATCTTTCTCTGAACTTTCTCTGCATATCCGACCAATCACTGATTGACCCGGCCGAGAGGCTAGAGTACCATTCAAATGCGAGCCCTGTCAGCGAGGACCCGAAGAACTTCACCAAATATGACTCATCGGTGGCCAGATCACCCATAACGGTCATGTAATATGCAATATGCTCTTTAGGGGAAGCTTTCCCGTTGAATTTGTCAAACTTAGGTGGCTTGTTGACCCCCGGGGGAAGTCGTTTAGCCGCATGGTGTTGCGGGTAGGGCACCCGATAGGCATCAAATGCGACATAGTCACCTTCACTTTTCTCTGCGAGCTTCAGCTCGATCATCCTCTCCACCATCATCCGGTTCACGATCGTGGGGTCAACCGGTTCTGGATAGAAGTGTGCCGGCTGCAAGTATGGGGTGACCAGGGTGGTCGCCTATGGAGGACGCAGTAGCGGGGGTGTCGGGTGCACCTGAGGGAGCACCGGAGGTAGCAGCGGCTGAGGCTGTGGCGGCCGCTGTTGTGCTGTCGCCATGCTTGCCTCTGACGGCTGGGGCAGTGTATAGGGCGGTGGAGGGTCGTCGCGACGAGCCGCTCCCCGGGATGACTCACCCTGGACTTCGGGTGGTTTAGAGGCCGATGAGTGTTCAGTTTTTCCCATCAGCTGCTTCTTCAAAGAGTCTATCTCTCGTTGATATTTTTGTAGTAGCATCAGAACTGATGGGTCTATGGTGGTGGGGATACCCTCTGTTGTCTCCCCGGACGTACCCTCAGGCAGGATGTCAAGGAGGACGTCGTCTTCTTCTTCCGCCATCACAACATTAGCGGTCAAGACGGGGGCCTTGTCATCCCAGTGGGGATAGACCTGGGACTGTTTCCCTTTAACCATCATCAGAAGCTCTCTTGCTGCTTCTGTTCTGCGGGTAGTCGGCCCCGGCCGTGCGGCCAATTGAGCCAATTCTTGGGGGTCTTCAGGAAGCTCCCCATATTGGTTAGATATACCAGCCATGTTGTAGGTGAAAACCTGCATCCTTCCCTTTTGTTGATAGACCCTCCTTCTAGCATGCTGCGGGAAGGTCAGTCTTTCAAACACAGAGATCCTTCTCCTTTCTTCCCGGTCGGGGAAAACTTCATCGGCTTCGATCTCGAAGCCGTCATTATATCTGTTGTCGTCGACTGACGACACCATCATTCTATCTCCCATATCTCCTTCATCTGCCACCGATGGGTAGTAATCTTCCTCAGTGGCGACTGTCTGCATCAGTCGCTGCTGTCCGAGTGAGGGGTTGCCTAAGCCTCGAAATAATTTCTGACCAAGCAGGTCATCTCTTCTCGACCCCGCTCTTGATGTAGGACGGGGGGCGATTGTCGACCTCTAGCAGGAGGGATATAGGCCAGCCGAGCTCTGTCGGCCGGCTGTTGGAATCTTCATCCTGCAGCAGGGACGTTGGCTTGACGGGCCGCTACCCGGAAACTTCTGTGGCGCGGAGGATCCGCAACCGCCTCTTCTTCCTTCTTCGGGGGCAAGCCCCTTTCTCTTCTCACTTCCGCCTCATTGTTCACAAGACGACGGCAGATGTGTGTTAGCTGGTGGGCAGGTCGGGTTCGCTTGGGAACCCACACATGTTTAAACTTCTTCGGCCTGGGTGCCGGGCTTCCTTGGCCACAGTGGCCGGCTTCTTCTATTTCTACCCTCCTTCCGACGAGGGCCTGATAGGCATTGTGGACATGAATGTTGGGGATGACTCGGTCCGGGGTCACCCGTGCAGTGCGTTCATCGAGGAAGACGCGCATACCCCCGACTAGCATAGATTTCCCGGACTGAGTCAGAGTTTCGGTGATTACAGCGGCATTCTTGCGGGCCTGGCGACTCTGGCGTCCTCCAGGGTGTTTGTTGATGACAGTGGGGTGGGTCCCACGTATGACGTGGTGCACCAGACAGCTAGCGGCCGGGGCCGGACTTTCGGACAAGTCTTTGCAGCAGGGAACCTCCAGAGGCTCCATTTTTTCCACAGCTTCCTTGACAGGTTCTGGGGCTTCGACCTCCAGCATATCTACGAAGGCTAACCCCAAAAAGTTGGGGAAGCCCACAGTGGCAGGGAAGCTGCCGAATTCCATGGGTACCGCCAGGTACCCTTGCGCGTGTCCAGCGACAATCGAAAGATCGAAGTCAGCGCCAGCTATCCCGTTGATCGTCATTGATCTGCCTACAAAGACAAACGAAGCAATAATCAGTAGCCTTTGAGAGGGCTTCGAAGCCCGAATATCCCGGCAAAGAGATGAAAGGTGACACTGGTCCCACCGGGCGTGCCAGACTTGTTTGCGAAGTTTTCTTTCTTTCGTGGGTTGATCGACCAACTGACTAACTGGTAGTCAAATGATCAATTAACGACGCGGGCGTGCCAGTCACATGAGTGACGAATTTGTGATGCGCTCATTCTGACCCATGTCAGGCGAATGTGAGGTTCGGTCAGGACCAGCAGTCCGCCATACCATAAACGCTATGGCGTTAATTAAATCCCCCACGAGGAGGGAACACCTTTGATTAATTGCCGAGATAGCGGGCTGTCGAAGCCGAATTAAAAAAGCTATATGATGATTGTGACGAAGGCATGCAGGATGCATACATTTATCATGCAGAAGATGCACAATTCATGGGATTATGGATCCTCGGTACGTGGCGGAGGACATAGGTCCGAAGACCACCGTCGCGCATAGCGAAGACTTCCGACCAGACGTAATCCGGCTTTCCGTCGACGCCATTTTATGTACCCGAGGATCTATGCATTCATGCACACATGACGTTCATGACTATATTAAGCATGATAATAGAATCATGGAAGCAAATGATGATCAACCACGTTTATTACTCCCCATCGAGAAGAGGGAAGGCAACACAAATGTGATAGCGAAAGCACAATGCTAACGGACATGGTGATGAAGATATGATAAAAGTATAGCTTGGACTCGCTCGACCCTTCCTTTATTCAATTTATTACCAATTGTGGTTTATTAACACTGACCGTGAGAGACGAGAATCGCTCCGGGGGGGAGTGAATGATTAAAACAACAAGAGGGGTTCAACACCAGCGTGGACACGTGAGGGATAGCTTATACGGCGCGATAAAGCGTAGGTATAAACGGTTAATACGGCGCGGCCATATAGCTGGTTAAGACGGCGCGCAAAGGATTGGGGCGCGCCGGTTCATGGCGCACCGGAAAGGCGCAAGGAAGTTTTTTTGTTTTTTTGAGTGTAGGGTTAATCCGGCGCGGGGGGTACCACGCCGTATTAGGGCGCGTCGGGGTAAGGCCGTGCCGTTTTAGCTTATTTTTGATGAATTTCGAATCATTTGAGTTTGTTAAGTTTATGTTGAGGGTTTTGAAGCCATTTGAGGCCAACTGTTTGTTAAATTGAAGTCCAGAACCCTGAGGGATGGTGTGACAAGTCAGTGCGAGGTTCATACTCGAGCACCGGGTTGATTAAGTTCAAAATGGGCAAATCATCATTGTTCATTCATTATAAGTTTATCCAAAAAATTTGGCAGCATCTCCCCTGAACACGAAGAGTTGCAGGGGAGAAACGGGGTCGTACGCACTCATGGAGCACGCCCCTAAACCGCCGGTATGCACGAAGGCAGCCAGCAAACCCCATTGGATAGGATACCCCGAGGACTAGCCTGCTAGGGGCACCAAGATTCCATAGGGGAAGAGACAGAGGGATGAGGTCATTGATGATGGGAGCCATACCCCGAGGGCTAGCCTGCGAGGGGTGGAGGACCCATAGTCTGTGATTCATCCCATGGAGGAACTGACCATTGGGAGAATGGGACTCCGAGGGCTAGCCTACAAGGAGCACACATCCCCCCGGTCTCGATCAGGTCTTAATTTGTTGGGGCTGAGTTCGTTGAACCAGGACCCCTATCATTGTCTGCAATGGCTTCGAGGAAGCGCCTACCATCGAGAGATAGAGCCCCCCCCGGTCGCCCAGCAACTTCAGGAAGCAGCAGGGGAATGTCCCCCTCCCCGGGTGATCGAAACGGCGAGAAACCCTCGAACAGTGCAGATGATCACGATGAGTAGGGGTGGTAAATACATAAGTGAGGCGGGCCCGCTGCAGGGGCATATGCTCGAATAATTGGAAAGCAACGTCCAGGGGATGGACCCTGTACATGGCGGAGAGACACACGCGCTGAAGCACGGCTCTATCAGAGGAGAGAAGGAGATGCGAAAACCCTTGAATCAAACATAAAAAAAAATGAGCGAAAGAAAAGCCCCCGGGGAGGGGTGTTTCTATAGCCCACGATGATTCGGGGCACGATGCAGACCTCGGGGAAACCGGAATTACAGCTATGCCGAGAAGAACCCAGACACAGGCGTTGGCGTAGATAGAAAGGGGGGAGGCTGAGGATCATTCATTCAACCTGATAACCCAAGCATTCTACATATATGTATTAACGTCCCAGAAACGGGAATGATTCAGTGTTTACATGGTGAGGACATGGCGCCAGCCCCATTGCTCGGTCGCCGCTCGCCGATCACGGAGGCAGAAGACATACAGAGCACCACGAAAACAGAGAAAGGAAGGAAGAGAAAATAGAAAATCGCATAGAGGGGGAGGAGAATCGACTCATATCATTGTCGCTCCTCCCCCCCTCGCTTACATTCGATGGGTGGGAACTTCAGAAGGAGCAGTCTACGGAAAGCAGGAAAAGAATTGGCACCGGCGCCCACCTCTTCCGGGAACAGGGTATCGTAGAGGAAGAAGACGACCGGCGGAAGCTCCTTCGAAGGAACCCTACTCTCTCTCTGCTTCAGTAAAAAAAACCTCTCCAGAAGCCTTTCCCTCCCTCCACTCTTCTCTTTTCTTTCTTTTCTCCTCTATGTCCTCCCTCCCTTTTTTCTTCACAGGTCTCGATCTGTCTCTCCCCTTTCTCTTCAATCGAACCTCACCCATATATATAACAGGTTGGAGGCTCTTCATCCGGCGTGGGCTTTGGCGCGTCGGGAGAAGCTTCATCAACTTATCGCGCCGGTTTAAGGCGCCATCAGATAGGGTAGCTTGCGCGCCGGGATGAGGGCGGAAGGTAGGGGGGCGCGCCGGGATAAGGGCGCACCGGGCTAGTGCTCTTTACGACCTTCGAGCCAGTCGATGAGTCCGGGGATGATTCCGGGAGTCACCGTGAGCATTATCTCACCGATGCTCACTGAAACCTCGACGAGATATCTTGTCGAAGCTCCCGGGTTGGCGTACGGCCATTCTCGAGGTTCTAGATAGCTTTGGGTTGATCATACGGGCCTGCCGCTGACACTGCCTTCGGCTCTATAATTCGTGCCGCTGGCTCGGCCTGGCCCGTGCCCAAAGCTCCTTGGAAGGCGAGATAACACCAGGGATAGTTCCGCCCGAGCTGGGCGATCATTCGGCCACTGACGGGCCCATCTTGGCTGGAAGCCGCACCCGTGCCGGGTGATCAGGGTCTTCTGCCGATAGAGCTTTCGGTCCTCCGTCTCAGAGAGCCAAGGGGGACTCCTTTATCTTCAGGAGAGCCTTTCATGGGGTGGGTAGCCACCGGGTTGACCGCTGTCCTTGATCGGACAACGGGTGTAGTGTATGCGGCATGACAGAGTCGATGCCGGTTCATTGGGCAGGCTTGGTCGCACTGCCGGTTGGTTGTGAGTTTGTCTCGGCTCTCCTGAGGTGAAGTCCCTGTGTCCATACGGAGTGACTCGAGGCTCTGGCAGCTCGAGAAATCTTTGATATGTTGATCTTTATCGGCTTTCGTGCTTCAGCGGGCCGGGTCCTTTGTCTTTGTGGCTTGGTCACCGACGATCATATTTTGGGTGCCAACACTACCGCTCGGAGTTGCTCTACTACGCTCCCAACTCACCTCTCTCAGACCCGCCACCATGCCCTCTAGTCTCGCTGCCTGAAGTCGAGCCTGCTCTACCTCAGCTCGATAGCGCTCCACGTCAGCCCGGTAGCACTCTGCCTCAGTAGCTCCGGCCCGGAGATGCTCCAACTCCGCGCGAAGAAGTACTGTCTCAAGTGCGTCGGTCGGTCGACTTTGCGCCACCTCCTCCCGCAGGCGGGCCGTCGCCTCCCGAGCCGCTGCCCGGCTCTACTCAAACTCTGCCCTCAGCCGAGTCAGCTCGGTCGTCTGCATACATTTTCATGGTCCGTTAATTACGTTTCATAAACATAAGCATAATCAATAGGGAAAGTGTAGTGATTGCGTACTCTCTCAGTGAGCGCCACCTCGGCCGCCTTGGCCCGTGCTACCATCCGTGTGATATTGCCGTCCCGCTCGGCTCGGTCTACGGGAGTCTACGATGAAGAGGAAGGAGCATGGGCCCCCTGTCACTGGGCTCCCTCGACGCGCTGCATCCAGAACTCCAGGTTAGTCACATGCATAATCATAATTAAGTGCATAATTTTAAGGTTTAGGGGTTAGAAAACTCACCAGTAGGGCCAGGGCTTGCCAAGCCTCGTCTCACTCCATGATCGTAGAGTGTAGGAGCCCCTGCAGCTTCACGAGCCGTCACCCAGGGTCGATCTGCATTTAGGAGTCCAGATGTCAGTGCATCATCATATAGAAATCATAAGCATAATAGACAAAGTTTAAGTTTAGAGGTCGTACCGGTCGGTGGGCACCCTGGAACACCAGGTCCCGATAGTGTCTGGCGTACGCGGTGTAGTACGTCGAGTCGCTCTCTTCTCGGGCGGTCACCACCCGCCCGAGTGCTATCCAGTCGATAATCTGCACAGCATTCTGCGTCGTCAAGTCAAATGCCGCTGCCAGGCCCCTCGTGGTCCGTGAAACACGCTCCCCCGGCTTCTCCGGCCCTGGGAAATCTACTACTGGCTAATGGACCCCAATGGTCCTCATCACCAGTCGGAAGTAGAGTGGCTCCACCACATTCATGCAGTGAAGCCACACATCCCGCCCAGAGAAGGCGAGGGCCCCTGCCACCCAAGGCTGGCCCTCCTGTCCCTCCTCCGCATATGGTGTCCACCGTACCTGCAAAATAGAAAGTTGCATCAGCATCATCAACATATAGAACTGCATTTAATTTAAGAGTCTGAGTTTAGAATCATACCGAGGTGTAAGGTAGGACGTCCATGTCATCCTGTTGAACCCGGACCTGTCTCCTGAGGGCCCCGATCTCTCGAGGTGCGGTCCACCCCCGGGCAATGGTTAGTAGGCCTGGGTAGGTCTCGTCGCCTCTCCCCAGTCCATGAAGCCTTACATAGGCCCAAACCTGCGTCACATCACACCACGTCAGCATATAGGAAGCATGTAGGAATTGCATAATCGAGTCTAAGGTAGAGGTCGTACCTGGAGAAGAGGGGAGAAGCCCCCGAGCATGGTCCGCCTGCTGGTCGAACTCAGGGTCTCGAAGAGGAAGGCCAGGACCGCCGCTCCCCAAGCGTAGTGGCCGACGTGGTTGAGGTCCTGGAGTAGTGGAAGGAAGCGGCAGTGGATCACGTTCGCAGGCGTCGAGAAGAGGAGTCGTCCGAACAACAACATCAAGAATTTTAGCACTCTGTTCGCCTCAGCTCCTGGCTCTGCTGCGACTCTCGGTATGGCCTGGTCCACCAACCTCTGGAGGTGCTGCTTCGACTGCTCCCCCATCGCTATCCTGGCACATCATAGTCCTAGGCTGTCATGTAGCCTCGCCTGGGGAAGGAGAATGGATTGTCGCTTCACACGCCGCAGCTCCAAGCCCAGCAGCTCCTGGGCCATCTCGCGATAATCGGGATAAGTGCTCCCGCTGACCGGCCTCCCATGCACCCATAGGCCCGTGAGTCGAGCCATGTCCTCCAACGTGGGGACCATATGCCCCCATGAGAAAAGGAAGGCACGACTCACTGGGTCCCAGCGGTCGTGCAGAGCGTAAAGGAGAGCAGTGTCAAACTGGCTCACCTCAATGCTCAGGAATGGGGAGAATCCCATGGTGGTCAACCGCTCTCGCTGAAAGTCAGGCAGTGCCGAGTACACCGCCCGGACCTGCAGCCATGAGATGCGGGTCCTATGCTTTCCCTACATTTATTTGATAGTTGCACACATTTACTGATAGTTTCATGTATTGTGAACAACAAATAAATGAAAAACAATGAAAATTACATTTTTTGTCCAGTAGAACGGTTCACCCTGGACCACTCTACTTCATAAACGGTTCTATTTTGACCACTCTACTTTTTCAGAAGGGCGGTTCCCCATCAACCACTCTTCCTGTTGCACGGACCGATATGGGCCGTTTAGTTCTCAACCCTTCGTGTTATGAACGGACCATGGCGGCCCGTCCATCTTTCACATGATGCCCCCCTCACCGTTCTTCTTTTTTCTTAGACCTATCATTTTCTAAGGTTAGACCGCCACCTCTGGGCTGCATGTGTTGTGGGTGGGTCTATGTGAGCCGCATGTCTCTGTCTGTGCGGTTCATATTGAACCGTTCGCCCGTCATCTTCCCAAACGACGGCGAACCTCCCCCACCGGCGGTGAGGCTGTCGTAGCCCCCCAAACCGATCTCTGTGAGGCCATTTGCCTCCTTCATTACCCTAGGATTAACATGCACGAGCTAAAAATTGAAAATGGGTTAGGTTTTGGGTGACTTACCTCATCAGTTTTGGGAGGCTTGGTCGCCACCGTGGACGCCTCCGGTGGCTCGACGACTGCCTCTTCTCCCTCCAGCATGGGCGCAGTCACTTCCTCGACCTCCGGTGCGGCCTCTCTCTCCTCGGGAGTGATCGGTGGTACCCCTCCGGCGGGCACCTCTGCGGCGGCGGCCGGCGGCGGCAGTGGTGCTTCTTCCCCTCCGGCCATCCGCGGGCGCTTAGATTGGTGCTTCGTGCGCATGAACAAGAGGTCAAGGGCGAGGGGGAGGGAGTATGAGAGAGTGAGAGAGATTGAGAATGAGAGAGAAGAGATGGGGAGATGGGGAGACGGGGTTGCTTCGGTTCTCTCTCCCTTCCACCGTGGGTTACGGTGGAGGGAGGGAGACGAAGGGTTTATGCTTTCGAAACCCCAGTGGTTGAACGGTCTATCGTAGGACCGTGCATCATAAGAACGATTCTTTTCTGGCCATTTGAACCTCAACGATACTTCATCATGAGTGGTAACATTCTAGCCGTTTGTCTGTTAGACTGTTTACTATGAGCCGTGCGTCCTCTTATTCCCTGTTCAAATTTTCCGCTTATGCGCGGCTTATCATTAGCCGTTCTTTAAAATAAGCGGCCCCTCATTGGCCGTTCATATAGTGAACTAATGGTTGCTGCATCATGTTGTTAAACGGTTAAATATGGTTGCTTTATATTGTAAATCTTGTTAATGATCTTATGTGCTTGCCGTTTCGCCTGCACAGGTAAGTCAGGTATGGCTTTCTATTTCTGTATCCCTTATTGCATTACTATATGGTAATATGCTATATTATCTCGAGAACCAGTTGGTTATCTACGTGTTCCAGGATATGATGTTCCCCTTTAACAAAAATGATGATGATCCAGGTTCGCGTGTTTGATCAGTGGATAGGCCGTTAGGTTGAGAAAATTTGGGGAGGATGGTTCTATCCTGCACGCCGTGGTTGCGGATAGTGTCTTCACCCTGATTTACCCAATCTACCAATACTATTCTCGAGTATTTTATATTTTATCCTTTTTTACATTTGTTTTAATGATTTCTTTTATTTTAGCTCATCATGCATCATAGGCATCTTTTAAGCATTCATGACCCATGGTTTGCCCGCTAATATCCCACCAGTGATGAATAGCTGTGTGTTCAATGTTTGGGTAAGGGGAATAATTCCACTCTGGGTTGGAAGGTTCTCTCTGATCGATTCACTCAGTTTGGTTGATTAAGAGATCCCTGTCTGGAGTTTTAGTCCGTTTCTTTATTTTTCGCCGCTTATTCCGATCTCCTCATTGGTCCGAGGGATTGTGTCCCCCATGATGATGATTGTATGTTTCCTTTTATTTAGCTAGTTCCTCCAGACTGGTGTCGCTTTTGATCTGATCATTCCTTGTGGTTGATTCAGAGTTTTCCGGAAGATTCCTATCGCTTGTTGGTAAAATGGGTGTCGTTTTACCTTAACGCCCGCTTTTCAGTCCGCTCCGCTTCGTTTTCGCTTCATCTTGATGTTCCATTTCGCTTCACCTCCGCTCGCTCCCCTGCAAAGAGGACGTTAAGGAGGGGCATCTATTGACACTCATTTTTTACCGATAAGTTGAGTCATTTCTCTTACGACCATTTATTGATGCCTCGAATTGTCCGTTGCTCATTGGGCTATTTCTAGGCAGCTTATTGGGCCCATTTTATGGGTGCCTCCCTCCTTGACTCGGTTTGCTTCAATTCAGGGCTTAATGGACCTTGATTTTGCTTGATTTATCACATTTTATGAATTTTCAAGCATCCAGCCATTGTGCAGTCTATCGCTTGACCGTTCAGTCAATAAGCGGTTGATGGTGAACCGTTTGTCTATTTATTGGATGTTAAAGTGATTTTCTGAATTTCTACCGACAAGCTTTTGAACGGTCTGACTTTAGTCGTCCAATGTCATTGAACGGTATGAATATGACCGTCCAATTCCAAGAGTCCCAGGCTCGTTGGTTTTTCTGATAATTATCTATTTATCTAATCTTATTGGATTTATCACCGACAAGCTATGCGCGGTCCTTATTGGACCTCCCCATGAATTGAGTGGTCTGAAGTAGACCGTCCAATCCATGAGAGTCCAATGGTGAAATGGTCGGTCAGTTCGATGGATATTTGGATAATATTTCTTATTTATTTAATTTCCACCGACAGGTTTGAATGGTCTGGTAATAGGCCGCGCAATAGACGGGGCGATCTATCGCACGACCGCGCAATGGTCCGATTGCTGAAAAACTAAGGGTTTTTCTCTCTCCATCCGTGGTTTCATCCTTGATTTGATCCACCCATTTCTTCGCAGATACTCCACCAAATGGGGTGCCGTTTGAACTGGTTGGAAGATAATTCTATTATCTACGGATTTTATGTTGATATCTCGAGCTGATTTTCACTAGAAACCCTAATTTCGGGGCTGGCTTTTTAGGCTCTATAAATAGACCCTAAGGCCAAGCTTTGAAGGGGGGGGGGGAGATTTCAAGGTCATGGCGAAGCCCTGTCAGATTCTAGAGTGACCTACGACCAGGGAGGGAGGCTTTCTACGTACTTCCAGGCCTCCGATTTAAGGGAGTATTTCGTTGTTTGTGTCTTGGTTTCATTAATCCCACCGTTCTCTTCTCATTTGCATGCATCATTGCTTCTTCTATCTACATTTTCTCTACTCCCATACACCATTTACACACACCCTCCTATATTTTTTGACGCCCCTAGGGGTTTAAAAACTCCCAGGTATCCCCCGCTCCAGTTACTTTATGTTCATTTCTTTTCCCCCTTATAGTTACGACGCTTCATAGTTCTAATATTGGGTTTTTTCTTGTGTTTTCTACATTTCTTTGCAGGTCAGCGACGCACTAGCATGAGGCCCATCCTTTCTGGCCGACCGGAAAGGGTGGAGGTTGAGCTTTTACATCTTAAGGCGTGGTGGTGTTGAGAGGTTCCATCCTGCCCGTTCGAAGGGAAGTGCGGCTGATATTGCACCGTTCTTCTTCTTCCTGCGGCTGCCCTAGAACCGTTCTTCCTCCATCGCACTTCATCCCGCGTTCCACCCTAGCATTGACAAGCGGTCTGTCGAGAGGCCACGCACCCTCAAGGCTGTTCTTCACGGGCCGTGCATCCCTGCAGTGCTGGTTCATAGGTGAGTGTCTCCCTTTCTTTCCAAGGTACGGTGTGTCCATCACGTTTGGCACCTTGGTGGCGATCACATGTGTTCATATCCTTCTGTCCCTTATCAGTTTGCACTTTATTTACTTCTCATATTGATATTAGTAAGGGTTAAAAGGGGTTTTGAAACGGTAGGAAAATATATCTACACCAGTCTGCATATTAAAGGCAGAACATCAAAAGCCTGCTGGGAAACTACATCCCTTGGAGATTCCAGAATGGAAATAGGAGAGTATAGGGATGGATTTTATCATTAGACTGCCTAAATCAAGAGGTGGACATGATGGGATATGGGTGATCATAGACCGTCTAACAAAATCGGCTCATTTTCTACCTATTAAAAGTCGATGGTCTGTGGATATCTTTGCTGCTTTATACATGAAGGAGATTGTTAAATTACATGGTGTACCTGTCATCATTATTTCTGATCGAGACCCTCGATTTACTTCACAATTCTGGAAGGGGCTACAATATTCTTTAGGAACCCAGTTGAATTTTAGCACCGTGTTTCATACACAAACTGATGGACAAACTGAGAGGACCAATCAGGTAGTGGAAGATAGGTTAAGGGCATGTGTTATAGACTTCATACCTCTTGTGGAATTTGACTACAACAACAGCTACCAAACTAGCATTCAAATGGCACCGCTTGAGGTATTATATGGAAGGAGTTGTCGTACACCTGTATGCTGGGACGAGGTCGGTGAAAGACAAATTCTAGACCCTGATCTTGTTCGAGATACAACCGACAAGGTGAAGGTGATAAGAGAAAGACTCAAGGTGGCCCAAGATAGGCAAACATCATATGCTGATAATCGAAGGCGAGACTTGAAATTTCAGGTGGGAGATCATGTATTTCTCAAGGTTTCCCCTGGTCGCGGTATTCACAGGTTTGGTATTAAAGGCAAGCTTACACCAAGATTCATTAGCCCTTTTGAAATTCTTGAAAGAGTGGGTGAAGTGGCGTATTGTCTAGCATTAGCTCCACAGCTGGCAGGAGTTCATGATGTATTTCATGTCTCCATGTTGAAGAAATATCTTTATGATCCATTCCACATTATCTCTTATGATAATTTAGGGATTCAAAAAGATTTGACGTACGAATAGAAGCCTTACAAAATCATTGATCGAGAGGTACATCAGCTTCGAAATAAAACCATTCCCATGGTAAAAGTTTGGTGGAACAAAGGATCGGATCAAGATACTACATGGGAGACGGAAGAAGCTATGTGCAGGAGATTTCCCGAGCTATTCAATTGTAACTACACTCTCCATAAAATCTATATATTGAATTTGGGGACCAAATTCTCTTAAGTGGGGGAGAGTGTAATGACCCAAATTTTTTTTATAAAGTATCTAGAAATTTTATAGAATTATATGGAAATTTTTAGAATTTTCTAAAAGATTAAATATATTTTATAAAAGCTAAATGGGTTATTTAAAAAATTAAGAAATTGTTAATTAAATTAAAAAGGCCCTATACTGATTAATGGACCAGATCCATTTAAATAGGCCCACATGACCTAAAAAGGCCTAGCCCATAATCTAGAAGCATCAATTTCAAATTTTAAGAGGATAAATACGCTAATTATAGAATAATGGGAGATAATATCAAAATAGTTTAAAATAATTCAAATTCGGCGCCCAATGATAGAAACGGTCTATCGAGGGACCGCCTGAGGAGTGAAACGGTCTTAAGGCGACCGCTTATCTCTCCAGATCCTATGAATGAAAGAAGGCATGAAAAGATGGGAACTTTGGCATCCAAATCACCGAGGATCGATGTTATCCCTTACTTGGAAGAGTCTAGAGTGGTTGAGGATCGAATTGGAACCCTAAATGGGACTCTAGGTTCGTCCTAATCTATAGAACCCTAGTTAAACCCTATAAATAGACCTTAAGTTCAACCTGCGCGACCCTTACTTTTGGCTCGTGTGGAACTAAGGTAAGGAAGTATTATTTGAGGTAGGTTCTTTAGAATATTTTTTTTATTGTAGTAAGGTCTAACTCCCCTCCGAATTTTATCTTAGGAGATCAAGTCATCAGGGAGATAGAAGCTTGCAAAGTCGCGGGTTCGGTACAAGCAACCCAGGAACCTATGTGATTGGGCCAGTTTGGGCATCAAGTTAGAAGCCCTAAACAAGGTAATTAGATATAGGTTATTTAGAGTTATTTATTCTTGTTAGTACCATCTTCTTACCCTCAAAATTTCATGGTCATAGGTGAAGGAGATCAGAAGTTAGAAGGCCACGAAGTTGCTGGTTCGGTTCTGAACGAGCAGGAACTAGGGTCAACTTCCAGCCCTAAATTCGAAGTTTAGAGTTCTCTCCAGAGGTAGGTTATCTCATGAAAGGCTCAAACATGATGCTAGGAGTAAAAACCCTCTTCTTGCAGTCAATTTCATGCATTATACGCAGAGAATTTAATGTTTTATTGTGACTACACAACTAGTGGCCATTTCATGCATGAGCCTAACCTTTTAATGAAAAAGATGAAATTCTTGTCTAATCATGCTTTACTACATGTTTTACGTCATTTTCATGCATAACATCACCTAGGTTAGCATTTATTTTACTATCCTATAGCTTCTGTCAGCAGACAGAAGGCGGCCTTAAAAGGACCGCATAGGAACCTTAACAGTTTATTAGACGACCATCTGTACCTTTTGCAGCGGTTTATCGCGTGACAATTTTTCTCATATTTGCGGCCAGACCCTGACTGCTATTTGGTTCTGTGAACCGATCCGAGCCTAGTTGAATTTTACATATTGGAAACCCTATAATTATGTTATTTTTCACTAAAAATCATGTTTATTTTCCTATTAAAAGTCCTGTTACAGCATGATCATGTTTTAGAACTTTACTTTTATCATTATGTAATTTCATGCTAAATGTTATAACTTTGTAATTAAATGATTTTCTATGATATGGACATGATTTATGAGGGTTGATATCGCAGGTTTTATCCGTATGTTTCACTGTTCTACTCTCATCTCTTTAGTCATTTTCAGAAGTACATGGCATATACTCCGGCATGTGACCATTAGATACACTTTGCACTTATAGTACACTCTCTTGGACTTATGAACCTCTCCGCCGGATATTCCTTCTGTTGGAGTAGGGGATTATGTTTCAAGGCCTCCGTAAGACTCTACGAGCCTGGGATTCCCACTAGGACGCCGAGCTGATTGTACCCTTAAAGCCCAAATTATCTAGAATGCACTCACATGACCAGTGTTTTACTTTCTATACTCTGGTTAATTACGGCCCAATAAGAGACCGTTACTGTACTTAGCGGTCCTAATCAGACCGTTTTAGTTCACAAGACGGCCCCCTGGCGACCGTTATTCTCCAGAATTCTTCAAGTGTCGACCTTCTCTTCATTATGGTTGACTCAGTTTAAATGTGACCTTTACTAGACCGTTATTATCAATTAAGCGGCCTGGCTATGACCGTTTTATTCTTGAAACGGCCCAGTAGATGACCGTTTATTCCTGTCACATTTTAACCTGAGGTTTGACCCAAGGGTTGTGCTAATTATGTTCTTAGATGGTTTCTGATTATCTGGAACATAAAACTCTATTTTAAATAAGTCATTAATGAATTATGGAAGTTAAGGAATGTACCGTTATGCTGCCGGAATGCCCCCTTAGCCTAATGTCTATTTAAATCATCCTTGAAATCTCATGTTCTAAGTTGAAGCATTCTTACCTTGATATTTGCTATCATGAAACTACCATTGAACTTGTTACATTATCGGTCATACTTTATTGTTATATCTCATGGAAGTAGCTGGATTTATAACTTGAAGATGCAAGATCGGGCATGGATTATGTCCAAGGGCTCCATGCTAGCCCCCACGGCCGATGGTTGGAAACGTGCCATAAACCATGGGGTACGATGATACTGGCGTCGCATTGCGCTGGGAGTACTTTCTTTTATAAATGAGTGAAAAACCACGAGGCTCCTTATGAAATTACTTGATTATTAATGACATAGCCTTTACAAGGTTGTGTAAATACTTTCTAGTTACATGCTCGTACATTCTTGTTCATGAAAGGCCAACTTACATCTACATGATTAAATCTTACTTGTTCATATACTCGATCATGTCTACTTGCTTAGATATATCATGATTCTATATTCCTAGATATTTTGGTTTATGACGTATGATTTACCGCATTCTCATTCTTATCTTAATTCTAGAGCTAAAGCATTAATCACTTAAATATTTCCTTCATGTTTATATGAATATACCTACTGGGCATGTGTGGTTATACCTATTTTCTTATCTTTTCAGGAAATACTAGTGAGTCGGACTCGGATTATACAAGTAGCGGGTCCGAGAGCAATTGATAGTCTATTTGAACGAGAGAAGTCATAGTTATCTCGTATCTAGTCGAGTCACATTGTAATTTTTGATTTCATGAGTCGTATGATAGAAGGTTGTCAAACATTAATGGTATTGTGTACTTTTAATTATCGATGAAATAAAGCTGGAGTTTTGAGAAAATTATTTATGCCATTACCTTTATGTGATTGTCTAGCGCTCTGATTTTCTTGCTTGCGAGAGGCTTACCATGCCGACGGTTCACGTTCCTGAAATTCCTTCCGTTATATTAAATAGCTCGGGGCATTACAGTCCCTCTTTCTGAAAATTTACTTTAGTTCCCAGGAGTCTGTCAAGATTTTCTGTGCCTTTTACAAACTTAGACAATGAGTTGTTCAAATCCATGATCTCTTCTTTCAGGGATGAGATGTGCAGTTCAGAGCTAGCAAGCTCTTCCTCGTAGGCATTGATCCTGCCCTTCAATATTCCATTCATTTCTTTGTAATATTAAATTTCTAGTTCTTGCACATGCAATTTTTTAGAATCATTTTCCTCGATGTGCTTCCCCTTTTCATTGGCAGAAAAACTATCATTTAGAACATCAATTTGTCTTTTAAGTTCTTCATTTTCATTAATGAGCTCATCATTGTTAACCAGTTCATCAAAGAACTTTTGATCATCGGACATTGAATCCGTCTCTTTTCTGAGCTCTTTTTCATTCTCTTCAAATTTATAGATCTTATTCACAAGAACTTCATTTTCTTCTCTTAAGGAAGCAATTTTTTCCTTATGCATATTTACATCAAACATCATACATTCACTTATATTCTTAACTGCGGGACATCTTTCACAAAAAGATTCATGAATATTGTTCCTAAGACCCTTTTTTAATTTTTTATTTTCTGAACTGATTTTCTTGTATTGCTTAGCCAGTTCGTCATAAGCATCCATGAGTTCATCAAATGTAAAATCTTCAGGTTCGGAGCTTACCTGAGATGACGGGTTGCTCGGCTGGTCATCATTGTCACCCATCAAGCTGTTGTGCCTCTCTTGTTCTTTCTGGATGCTGATCAAGCCATCCAAGATTTCTTTCACTGACCTGCAACTAGAGACAAATAGAGCTATGTTGGAGTCTACTGCTGCTCTCAACAAGTTTAAAGCAGTGAGATTGTCAAGATGTCTGGACTTGTCTTCATCAGTCCATTTAGCTTTGTTTACAGGTAGGCTGGAAGGACCATTGGTAATTATCTTCGAGAGCTTAGGATCACGTGAGGTTATAAATCTGCACATTTTTCCCTAGCCAGTCTTTGAAATCAGAACCATTGAAAATCGGAAAGGAAAGCATTGAAAACTGATCAACCGAGGAACACATGATTGAAGTTGCACTTGGATCCTCTCTGCAGACCGTTAGATTTGGAAATGACAGAGCTTGGCTCTGATACCAATTGTTGGGTCCCTTGGGTCCAACCAGATCTAGAAGGGGGGGGGGTTGAATAGATCCTTTCAAAAAACTATGACCAATTAAAACTTTAGCTTATTAAAGCATGACCAGCAACTATAATGCACATGAGACACTAAGACACAATGCACAACAGATGTAATAGGAATAACTCAAATGAAAATGGCAAAAGCATAGTGCACATGCTGCTGAGGTCTGCACACCCTCAAACACTGGCAGTTCATCAAGAGGCTGCATCGATGTAGCGACCTAGTGGGGTCGACGCACCCACATATACAGTTTAACAGTTAGACTTGACAAGCTGCTCAACAAGACTCTAGTGAGGTGTGTGAGAAAGATGCTGGTGTATGTGTTAGAAAATAACTGAAATGAGCATGTAGAAACTAGCACCCTAACCTATGAATAGGGATTGGAAACATGGAGCAATCACACAAGTCACAACCCATAACATAGGAATTTTTAAGGTGGTTCAGTCTGCAAACCCACAGACCTACACACACCCCTCACCAAACTTGTGAGGCTTTTCCACACGAGGATGAAGTCCTCAACACACATGGGGACGACGCCACACACACACGGGGACGAACCCCCCCCCCCCCATACACACATAAGAGGATGAACCCCCCCACACACACAAACAAAGAAAAACAAGCTGCAACTACAGCAAAACCACAGGGACAGGTCCCCAGCACACACACGGCTGAACACAGCCAGAACCACTTCCGGTCTCTAAACAGGGCACTAGACACACTACTGTAAGCACAGCAAAACACACGTTTTACAGATTGACGTTGCAAAGAAAAACCAGCAAAAAGGCAAGGAAAGAACAACTGTGGCTTCAGATGAAAATCTGGAAGCTCTTTCAGCAGATCTGGACATAGGTCGGATCTGTGATTTCTTCTCAAGCTCAGACCGGCTGCAAGGAGGGTTGCTCTCCTTTCTCTCTTTTCCTTGAACAACACTGGTTTGTGTCGAACCAGGGCTGGGCTGATAATGCAAAGGAGCTTCTCACTCGTCTTCTCTGCTTTCTTTTTCTTCCTCTCAAATGCTCACGATGGAAGGCTCAGATTGCTCTTCTCTTCTTCTCTTCTTTTTCTTCAGATGGCAGCAGCAACAAAACAACAGCTTCTTCATCCAAGCAAGGCCCATCCTATTTATAGGTGCATGGGCAGAAACTTCCCCTCCATTTCTTTTGCAATTTGAATAGTTGGAATAAACAAAGGAGGTTTGACCAAGAGTGTCTACAGCATCCTTAAATTTCATGGGCTGGCTTGCAGAGAGGACGTCCTTCTGTCCTAGAAGATTTTCAGACAGAAATCCTGTTGACTAACTCCAAGAGAGGGGACAAGATAGAAGGAGCCTTTTCCCTAGATAGTGTACTGACAGATACCTTGTCCAAAAGATTATTCTGATCACTTATGATGATAGGGATAAAGGTCAGTCTTAGGAACCTCCACCAGACCTCGAAATCTATGTTTTTCAGAGGGTTGCGTCAGATCTTTTTGCTCTCTGTACGGTTTTGGAAAACATAGAGTTGACTTGATTTTGTTAGATGAACCTTGAGCGCGTCGACGTAGCTTTTTCCATTCGTCGACGCAGTTGTTGAAGGTGGCCTTTCAGACGGCTTCCGGAAGACTCCCTGCGTCGACGCCCTGAGAGCATAGGGTCGACGCAGCTGGATGAGCTTCTCCCAAAAAGAACCTGGAAAATGAAGAGTCGACTCCTGGGGTCAACACTTCAGTGAAGTGCTTAACGAAGGGCGTGTTGTGCGTCAACGCGGCAATGGCCTTACGTTGACGCAGCTTGTTAGAGGGCTGTTTATAACGGCTTTTGGAAGCCCATTGTGTTGACGTAGTGTAGGAATTACGTTAACGTAGCTTCAAGGATTCTGTCGTTGCTGGCGAGCTAGCATTGACGCAATGAGGGAGGCGGTGTTGACGCATCTAAGAGCTTTTCACCATTTGCTGGCGAGCTAGTGTTGATGGCGTCGACGCTGTGAAGAGGTGCGTTGACGCAACCTATGTGAATTTGCTCATTTCAGCTCCGCAAGCCATTTTGCACTGCTAACAGCTATTTTTCACTGATATCGGCTATTTTACACCCTTAGCGAGCTATTTGTCACCCTTATTTGTCAATAGCCGTCCCCTTTGGTTCATTTGTCATCCTTGCAATTTCAACAATTGGAAATGCCACTGCGTCAACACCCTGGCAAGGTAGGGTCGACGCATCCATTGTGAAGGTGTGTTATGCTTGCTGGAACGCCCCTTGCGTTGACACCCTGAAGAAATAGGGTCGATGCTGTCTTGATGTATTCCTTCTGTGAGGCATTTTTCACCCATATCATCTATTTGTTAGCCTTTCATGCTTATTTGTCAATGTTAGCCCTGGGAGCCATCACCTTCTGCTATTTTCTCTTCTTTGAAGGCCGTCGCCCTTGTCCGTTTATCACTAATATAGCCTATTTTTCACCCTTGTTCACTGCAGCGGTGATCAACTTGAACTTGACTCAATTGGGCTTGACTTTGACTGGATGACTGGAGTCAGCTTGACTTGGAACAACTTGAAGTTGAGCTTGTCTAGAGCCATGTTGACTGGCATTGACTTTGATTAAAGTCTACTTTGACTGACGTTGCAATGACTGGAGTCAACTCCCTTTGCAAACATAGTCAACCTTCTTCTTCTTTATCCTCTTCAAGTTTTTGGCTTGAAATCTTCACACTGCTTAGTCATGATCTAAACTACAAGAGTGTTGACATCATCAAATATAATTAAGACTCATCAATGAGTCATAGTCAGACATCATCAAAATAATAGAATCGGGCATATTCCACATATGCGCAACAATTAACCTAGATATGAATAAAAGAATAATTCAAATCTAAATCAAAAGATCATATATATGATAGTATTGTAAATCACATTGTCTAAGTTATCCATTCTGTGTTTATTTGTTGCTTAAGAATTATGTGTCAGAAGTATATAATTTTGATCTTAGACAAAATTTATTAATAATGAAATAGATTTCAGAATGCAAATTGAGCACTGAATATTGAATCATATAATTATAGAATAGCAAATGTTTTCTTTTTTACAACTAGTGATAATAAAACCTTCTCATGTTGCACGTAGATGAAATGCTTGTGAATATTAGTGGGGTGTTTGGGAGCACTTTTTTCTTTGAGACTATTTTGCTTTTAAATTTTATTTTACTTAAATTTTTGTCCCATTTTTTATAATACCATTTACTAATCAGTGACATATTTGGTAAAACTATAATAATCCATAAAAATTATGAAACCCTGGTCCGTACACATATAGAAGTAGGAGAGAGAGGGAGAGAGAGAGCAGCTATGGGAGAGGAATGATATTGCTTCTCTAGACAAAAAATAGCTAAGGAGTTTTTTTTTCTGAAGAAGTTTAATGAAAGGTTAACAACCTATCTAAAATTTAGGAAGTGTGATCTAAAATAGATTTTAACCTCCATTTTTTTCAAAATAAAAAATAAGAGACAAAATGGTAAAAAAGATTTTTGCATATATACCCACATGAAGATCTTTTTGTCAAATATACACCTAATTTAGACATATTGTCAAGAATATCCTACAAGTAGCATGAAATATTACAGTTATATCCCTACGGTTCCCGATCGTCAACGAGAGGGAAATATTGGGTGGAATATCCCACGAAAAATATTAGGGTATGTGAAATATCTAAAATACCCTGAGAGAGAGAGAGAGAGAGAAATTCCGCCTCTCCCCCACGCCTGACGGCCCTCTCCCCATCCGATGAGCAAACCACCCCCCCCACCTCGTCCCTCTCCCCCTCAAGCGAACGCCACCACCCAGTGTCCCTCTCCCCTCCTACAAAAATCTCACCCCTCCCCGGCCCTACTGTAAGAACCCCCCACCCTTCTCCCTGCATACAGACCGGCCCGGCCCTTCAAGATTTCCCCCAATCCCTCTTTCCTCAGGCAAAAATCTTCCCCCTCCCTATCCCTGTTGTCGGAAACACCCCCCCTCATCCCTGCACTCAGACCCCTCTTGTTCCTCTCCCCTCTAGTGAAAGCCCCCCTCCCCATCCCTACTACTAGAACCCCCCCTCATCTCGACAGGCCCCCCATCTCTCTCCCCTATGACAAAAATCTCCCCCCTCCTCGCCTATGGTGCCAGAACCACCTACCCCCACCCTTGTTCTTGTACATAAATCCCCCCATCCCACTCCCATCCCGAGAAACACCGCCATGTGTGGCACCCCCCTCATGTGGCTCAGTGTTCGGTCTGGGGACGACACATTTCACACCTATACATTGTGAGTTCAGAATATCTGCAAGACACTAATGGCCAAACCATCTAATAATTTCAGAAGTGTAACCATATCATTTTTATCGCATAAACACACATGATTACATCATATGCAGAAGTAGGAGAAGGTTGATATGACAAATCTGATATGATTAGCCTTTCTAATTTCCTAAAAATGGTTAAATAATGTCTGGGGGTCCTAAAACTCAATAGGTATCAAAACTGATGGCATGTCTAACATATAATAATTTGACCAAATATGATTTGATAAATTTAAGTTAAACATGTATTCCTGCATGTTCTCAACATAGAGCATAAACCAAAGGAATGTAAATAATAGGGCAGTGAAGTAGTTAGCATGTGAGCATATATTTCAGATTTGTAATCTACTCTCAGAATTTCAATTTCCATCACAATTAAAACTACCAAGAGCCTACATATTAATTTCAATCACATTCATATGTTTTGATCCTGACTGATCGTATGCACAGGCTCTATAACAATCATATCATATCTATATTCGATGCGCCTTCAAATTATTAACACCAATTACAAACTAACTTAGTCTCAATTAGATGCAATTTTATTTCAGAAATCAAACATGCGTCAAAACCATAGCATAAGAGGCCAGTCAGTACCATGGCACCATATGATAGGCATATAGACAAATGGCTTACACGCTGAGGGCCCTTCGGTCTTGATCAATTATGTAAGATCAGAAGTGAATATCCCACCATCCTCTAGATTATTATTAAGTCTAGTTTTCAGATTTTTCAGTAACTATTAGTTTTGTCTTCGGACATTGGGCTTCATCCGTAGTAGACACTTACCACATGTGACCAATAGTTTCCGCTTAAGACGGTACTATCCATAGTTTATTTTTGTATTAACTTCATTGACGTATTTCACCTGAATAACTTTAATTAATAGAGTGATCTATATATGACATATCAATTATGGTTCATGGCAAATTGGGAAATCAAACATAAATAACTAGATCCACTATTTAATACGCAGATTGTAGTTTTTAATCATGCAAGGTTACTTTAGGGACTACATACGACTAAACCATGTCATTTCTATTATTTAGTTAACTTTTTTACCGGAAGATCCCAATTAATTTATATGGTCCTTGCATCCACAAATTTAATTTCCAAATATCAAAATAGAATCGAATTGATAGAAATAACAAATAACATGTTCTTAATTTATCACATGTCTAAGTAAAATCCCCAAAATTTTAAGATTTCCTCCGGACTTTAATCCCAAGCGTTGGGGATGATGTGCTTACTCCTAAACGTCACAAATTCATATATCTCATTAAATCTCCCTCTAATGTCATGATTTAATCAAAACAAACCTTACTCATCCTTGCCCTTTCTCTTCTTCTACTACTGCTTCTCCTATTTTCCATTCTCCATTTCTCATTTACTACCTAGTAATTACTTACGGAAGATAAGAGAAAATGAGAAAAATAAAAGAAAAGAGAAAGATATATTAAATAGAACCCCCTCCAAATCCCAATGCTAACTACAAGTTCCAAGGCTAAAGCTAAAGCTTCCATGTTAGCCCACGTGAAGCTCTTAGAAAAGCCACCTATTACCTACATATGGAATGGCATAGTGGTAATGTCTACAACTTCTGCTAAAGTCACTCGGCTAGCATCACACGGTCTATGAGGCTCGACCAACACCACTCGGTCTATGAGGCTCGGCCAACATTATGGTCTACAAGGCTCGGCTATCCAAGCTCGGCCAACAACATTGAACTTCTACGTGATATTTTTAGCCTAGTAAATGACAGAATCTCAAAAAAGTTCTCAAAATGAAAATTGTAGATAATATAATTATCTTTCCCCTGAGTCTAATTTAACCTCATTTGAAAATTCCTACATAGAATTATGTAATAAATAACAAGCTATTCACTTAAATGTATGAATTCTACTTAATTGGCTCAAACCAACTAAATAGGTCGCCCTATTAGACTCTTATTATGGGAAATCTAATATACTCTTGAGCTTCCTAAAATAGGGGTGTTACAAATCTCTCCCCCATAAATAATTTCATTCTCAAAATTTAAATTCCATACATACTGAATAGTTATGGATATATTCTTCTCATTTCTTCCTCGGTTTCCAACATAGCCTTTTCTATTAATGCACTCCTCCAGAGAAGCTTCACTAGTGGAATCAATTTTGTCTTCAACATCTGCTCCTTCTAGTCCAAGATGTGAATTGGGTGCTCTTCAAATGTAAGATCATGTTATATTTGTTGAACACATGTGCACCATGATTAATATTATGGTTTTGATGATAGCAACTACTATAAGTCACATTGTGTTTGCGTATGATGTCATTGTGTATCTGTTTAAGCAGTTTGTCATTTCATCGAACAGGTTGCGGGCATGTGCACTGCATTCAAAGTCTATACATTGGACAAAGTCTATACGTTGGACCAAGTCTATACGTTGTTGGACCAAGTCTGTATGATGGATAAAGTCTATACATTGGACAAAGTCTATACGTTGGACGAAGTCTATACGTTGGACAAAGTCTGTACGTTGCTGAACATGAAGTCTGTACGTTGGCTGCCTAGCACAACTTGAACTCTATACGTTGCTGCAGATGAAGTCTATACGTTGGCTGCATGCACAAAACAAAGTCTGTACGTTGCACAAGATAAAGTCTGTACGTTGGCTGCTAGCACAACTCCAAGTCTGTACGTTGGTTGATGGCTGCAACACAAGTCTATACATTGGCCGGCTACTTCACACACAAAGTCTATACATTACGTTCTGTTGTGTTCGTGCATCAAGTTACCAAGTCTGTACGTTCATGAAGCAAGTCTGTACAGGCTCATGCATGCTCAAGGTGCAAAGTCTGTACAGAGTTCATACATGCACACAAAGTCTACACGTCCAAGCCTTGATGCAAAGTCTATACAACAACTACAAGCTTCATTCAAATAGCCATGGCCACTGCACAAGATGAGAGTCAAAAGACAAAGATTCAGTTGGTACTTTCTAGACCAACAAGGATGAAGTTACAGACATGAACGGGTTGCTAATGGAGTTGAACGACGGAGCTGAAGCGGATAACGGACCGACCCAGGCAAGCCCGGAATTAGCCCAGCTGGCGGTCGACCGCCAGCATAGGGGCGGTCGACCGCCCCAGCCAGCATCCGCCAGTCTGCATGTCTTTCAGCTGGTGGTCGACCGCTATCCCGTAGCGGTCGACCGGAATTCCCAGTGACCATCCGTCTATAGTGTTTCTCAGTAGCGGTCGACCGCCAGAAGCTGCAGGTCGACCGCCAGCCCCGATGCAGCCATGTTTGACTTCGAAATCCACCTCGTGGCCAGCCCCTTTCCATGGATTTGTTTAATCAAAACTCACCTAATCTCCCATGATTTGTGGATCTGGTCTGGGGGGTGTCCAAGGACCATTCAAGGTCTATAAAACTAACACATGAGGGGTTGGAAACCCTATCACTTCAAGGCTTCAAGGGAGATCAAGGGAGGCCATTTTCGAGGTACTGTAGCACCTCCGTGAACAGTATTTTGGGAGGTAGTTCTTCATCCATCCAAGGTGATTCAAGCTCAGATCTGAAGCCAAGCAATCTCCAACAAAGCTAGAAGCACTCAAGGGCAAGAAGGGTGATCAAAGGAAGCTAGAAGGAGCGTATTCCAAGAAGGAAATCAAGCTACTCCGGGAAGAAGCTCTTCATCGAATCCTCAAGAGATTCAAGCTCCAGCAAATCTCAGACAAGATCTTTTCTCTTAAGCATATTCTATATCTTGTTTGAGTGTTTTTCATAAGTTGTTCTTTTTCTATTTCACCCAAACACTTGGAAGTTGAGAATCGTCCCTACCGGTGGTTAGTAGGAAGAAAATCAGAGGTTGTCCGATCTGCAGTGTTGACGTCCCTACCGGTGGTTAGTAGGAAGGCAATCGGTGGTTCTCCGATTTGCGGTTTGGTGTGCTGCACTAGTGAAGCCTCACCGGATTTGGTGAGGAGTGGATGTAGGACTGGGGATTCAGTCCGAACCACCTTAAAATCATTTGTGTTGTGGTTTGATTGTGCGATTGATATGTGTTAGATGCATGTTTAGGTTCAATATCTATATTACGTAATCATCTTGCCAAGCAAATCATTTGTGTTCTTCGTCAAGCTAGTTATATTCCGCTGCTTATTTCATCATCTAGCTTTAAAGAGGGTTGCATTTCAAAAAGAGGGGCAGATCTATTCACCCCTCCCCTCTAGATCCGCTATCCACTACACAACAAGTGGTATCAGAGCCTAATCTCTCATTATGGGGTTCAACGACCTTGAGGGAAATGGTGGATCAGTGTCTAAGGGTTATTTACCTGAAGGACATTCTGTGAATAGGCCTCCTTATTTCACTAGATCTAATTATCCCTATTGGAAACATCGTATGTAGGTGTTCATTCGCGCCCAAGACTACGAACTTTGGCGAGTGATCTGCAAAGGTCCGTATGAGCTTACGGATAATGAGGACTTGTGGACCAAAGAACAGATAAGGCAATCCACTGTCAACTGGAGTGCCAAACACATCATGCAATGCTCACTCCATCCAGTTGAATTCTCAAGAGTGGCTACCTGTGCATCTGCAAAACTAATGTGGGACAAGCTAGAGGTAATCTACGAAGGAACCTCTCAGGTACGAGAAATAAAAGCCAACATTTTAGTTTCTGAATATGAAATGTTCCGCATGAAGCCTGATGAATCAATTCAAGATATGTATGCTCGATTGACTGTGCTTACTAATAGTTTAACTTATTTGGGAAAGAAATATTCAGAGCAAGAAATTGTAAGGAAAATTCTCAAATCGTTAACTCCAGCATGGCACACAAAGCCTACCGTGGTTGAAGAATCGAGAGATCTCGCAACTACCAAGGTAGATGAACTCATTGGGTCATTGATGACCTATGAGATCAACCTCAAGAACAAAGAGGCTGAGGCACCTAAGAAGAAGTCCCTAGCTCTTAAAGCAGGACCCAGCGGTCATGGCACTTCTGATGAAGGTGAGGATTTGGGAAGTGAGCGAGAAGAGGATGACGTAGCCATGCTCACACGTAAGTTCAAAAAATTCCTAAGAAAGGAAGGTAAGAGCTTCATGAGAGGAAGGTCAAAGGTAAGAAATGGTTTCAAATCTAATTCTGAAAACTCTAAGAAATCTGATAAAATCATTTGCTATTCTTGCAATAAACCAGGACATTTCAAGAATGATTGTCCCGACAGATTCAGAAAAGCTGACAAATGGAAGGGCAAGAAGAAGAATAAGGCCATGGTGTCCACATGGAGCGATGAAGAGGAAAGTGATGACGGAACTAGCTCCTCGGACAAAGAAAAAGAAGATTTCTGCCTTATGGCCAAAGGTGATGAAGAAACTGAGGTAAATTCTCCATTTGAAAATTATACAATTGATGATTGGGAGGATGCATATATACAACTCATGGAAAAATATAAAATGTACAAAAAGGAGAATAAATCATTAAAAAAGAAAATTAACTCATTTGTGCATGATCATAATATGAATGATAAGAATACTCTACTTGAGACTGAAATTGAAGATCTTAAGAAAATGATTGAGGATTTGGAGGAAGGAAGAAAAGAAATGGCTAACTTGGAAACTGAAAATGAGGATTTGAGAAATGAGATTGATAACATGAAGCTCAAAATGCAAAGCTATGAAAAAGATAATAAATTGAGCAATGAAAAGTATGAAGCTGTCAAACAAGTCAACATTCAACTTCTTCAAAATATTGAAAACCTACAAAAAGAGTTGAAGGATAAACAACAATCTTTAGAAAACTTTGTGGATGGAAGAGAAAACCTAGATGCTTTGCTAGGTACCGGAATGAACTTCAACAAGGAAGGGTTGGGTTTTGAACCAACAAACAAAAGGCCAATTGGGCTCAAAACTGTCACATTTGTTTCATCTTCCGAAGCTTCCACCTCAAACACAACTCCCACACAAAACCAGCAAAAATAAAAAGAGAAAGGGAAAGAAAAGATTGAAGAGGCAGTCACCAACATTCCCAAAAAGTATGTCCAAAAACCAAAGAAAGGTCGACCTTCCCCGCAGCATAGGTCAACACTTCCTTGGCCATTGCATGCTCAATCTTCCAGATATCACCAAAACTGGATTGCTCATTCATATAGGCCAACACCATCATACTTTCGGAGAAATTGTGATTCATGTGTTCATCAATCCTATAACTTTCAATCTCCTAGGTGGCAGAACAATCACTTTCAACCCAAAAACAACCAATGGCCACAATGGGTTAAGAAGCCAACTTCATCAAACTTTCACAAAATCCAACAAAGAGCCTCTAAACAAAAAGGAAATATCAAGGCTGAAAAGAAAAACAAAATCCCTGCTTTAAGCAAACAAAACATGAATGTTAGAAAGATTTGGATTCCAAAAGAAATGGTTTCATATTTTAAAAATCTTAAGAGTTCGATGGGACCCAAAATTGGTTGGGTTCCAAATACAATTACTTAATTGTTTGTGCAGGAATGTCTTACAGTCATGCATAATATGTGGTATCTTGATAGCGGCTGTTCAAGACACATGACTGGAGACAAAACAAAATTTTATCCCTTGGAGGAAAAGGAAGGAGGATACGTTACGTTTGGAGGGAACAACAAAGGAAAAATCATTAGAACAGGTAATGTAGGTAAGAACCTCTCCAACTCCATTGGAAATGTGTTGCTAGTTGAAGGTTTGAAATATAACCTACTTAGCATAAGTCAATTGTGTGATAAAGGTCATAAAGTGTTGTTTGACTCTCATGAATGCAGAATTCTTGAACCAAAATCTGACAAGGTAAAATTTTCTGGTAAGAGAGTCAACAATGTTTACATGATTGACTTAGATGATCCTGCTCATTTAAATCTTTGTCTTACTGTACCAAAATCTGAAATTACTTGGTTATGGCATCGTAGACTAGGACATGCTAGCTACAATGTCTTACATAAATTGTTAAAACATTCAATGGTGAAAGGGTTGCCTGAATTATCATTTAAACAAGAAAATAAGTTGTGTGATGCATGTGCCCTAGGTAAACAAACTAGAAAATCTTTCAAGGGAAGATCTGAAAATACATCATCCAAACCACTCGAGCTAATTCATATGGACTTGTCTGGTCCAATCAGAACTGCTAGTTTAAGTGGTAGAAAATATGGATATGTCTTGGTGGATGACTTCTCTAGGTTCACAAGGGTTTTCTTTCTCACACATAAAAATGATGCTTTTAATGAGTTTCAGGCGCTCTATATGAAGATAAAGCAGGACGGTGTGTTCAAGATCTCCAAGATTCAATCTGATCACGGTGGTGAATTTGAAAACACTGACTTCTATAATCTTTGCAGGGCTGAAGGCATTTCACACCGATTCTCTTCACCAAGAACGCCAGAGTAAAATGGTGTAGTTGAAAGGAGAAACCGAACACTTGTAGAGATGGTAAGAACCATGCTTGCTGAACGGCAACTTCTAAGGAGGTTTTGGGCCGAAGCGGTAAACTCGGCATGTCACATTATCAACCGCTCTATGGTAAGGCCACACACCAAAAAGACTCCTTATGAGTTGCTGAAAGGTAAAAAGCCCTCTCTCTCATATATGAAAGTGTTTGGGTCAAAATGCTTCATCCACAACAATGAAAAAAGAGACTTAGATAAATTCGAGCCCAAGAGTGATGAAGGTATATTCCTTGGATATTCTGATAGATCTAGGGCTTATAGAATTAACAATATCAAAAGTCAAATTGTGGAAGAATCACCCCATATTTCCTTTGATGAATATCATGATTCTAACAATGAGAACTCTTGCAGGAAAAATGATGAAGATGGGGAATTCCTAAACATGAAGGACACGAGTGATCCTCCACAAGAAGAAATAAAAGAAGATGATGACCTAGCTGAATCAAGCAATGCAAGGGATCAAGCTCCAAGGGAAGGTAACGATTCTATAAACTTTAGAATTCTTAAGGATCATCCCTTGGAAAATGTCATTGGTAGCTTGAATGACCCACCTAGAACAAGGTCACATTTTAGAATTGTGGAAGAACTAGATCAACTTGCTCTTGTCTCTCAGCTTGAACCCAAAAACATTGATGAAGTATTAAAAGATGAAAACTGGATAAATTCAATGCAAGACGAGTTAAACAAGTTTGAAAGGAATAAAGTCTGGCATCTTGTTCCTAGACCTTCATCACAATCTGTCATAGGCACTAAATGGGTCTTTAGGAACAAACTAAGTGAGGATGGTAAGATAATAAGAAACAAAGCTAGATTGGTGGCTCAAGGGTATAATCAAGAGTTTGGGGTAGATTTTGATGAATCTTATGCCCCAGTTGCTAGACTCGAAGCCATCAGAATTTTACTTGCCTTTGCATGCTCCCTTAGAATAAAGCTGTATCAAATGGATGTCAAAAGTGCTTTCTTGAATGGCTTGATCAAAGAAGAAGTCTATGTTGAGCAGCCCCCCGGCTTTGAGAATTCTAACAATGCAGATTTTGTATACAAGCTAGATAGGGTGCTTTATGGACTTAAGCAAGCACCAAGAGCTTGGTATGAGAGACTAAGCTCGTTCGTCATTGAAAAAGGGTACACACGAGGTAAAGTAGATCAAACACTTTTCACCAAGAAGCAAGGTAAGAACATCTTGATTGTTCAAATTTATGTTGATGACATTGTGTTTGGTTCTACAAAATCTGAAATGTGTGAGGAATTTGTTAACCTCATGACTAGCGAATTTGAGATGAGCCTAATGGGAGAACTTCAATTCTTTCTTGGTTTGCAGGTCAACCAAGGAGAAGATGGTTGCTTCATAAGCCAAGCTAAATACATCAAGGAGCTGCTAAAAAGATTTGACATGGCAAATAGCAAAATCATTGCAACTCCGATGAGCACCTCAACTTCACTGGATTCGGATGAAAATGGTAAATTGGTGGATGCAAAGGTCTATAGAGGTATGATTGGTTCTTTACTTTATTTGACTGCATCCCGACCAGATATCCAGTTTAGTGTATGCCTTTGTGCTAGATTTCAAGCTAGTCCTAGAGAATCTCATTTGACTGCCGTCAAACGTATCCTTCGATATCTTGCCGGCACTCAAGATTTGTGATTGTGATATCCGTCATCATGTGATTTATCTCTTATATCTTATTCTGATGCGGATTACGCTGGATGCAAGCTGGATCGTAAGAGTACTAGTGGCTATTGCCAGTTTCTAGGCGGGTGTTTAGTTTCTTGGGCCTCCAAGAAATAACACTCGGTTGCCCTCTCAACCGCGGAGGCAGAATATGTTGCTGCGGGGAGCTGTGGCACCCAAGTGTTGTGGATTAAACACCAACTCCAAGACTACTTAGTGGATCTTGGTTGTGTCCCGATTCTGTGTGATAACACTAGTGCTATCAACCTTGCAAAAAATCCAGTCCAGCACTCTAGGACTAAGCATATTGAGATTAGGCATCACTTCATTAGAGATGAGGTTAGTAAGAAAAAGTTTAAACTGCATTTTGTTGATACTCTAAATCAAATTACTGATATTTTCACCAAGCCCTTGTGTAATGACAGGTTTTCAACACTCAGAAGGGAGCTTGGTCTTTGTCGACCTCAGGCCAATATGAATTTGAAATGATGATAATGTTCAATTAGTTGTGTGTTTTGCACGTTGGTATTCATGCATTGTTTATATGTCAATATATCTTTTTGCATATGGTGTCGCATTGCATGTAGTTGCATAATCAAGTTGAATCTATGTTCCCAATGCATTGCATGGTTTGTGTCGCATCATTCTTGCATGGCCATGGTATATCAAATGTTGATGTATGGAAGGGCATGTTATGCTTGTCTCGAAGCACTCAATATGCGTGAGGTTTCACCTCCGCCAAGTACCATGTGTCAATGTCGCATATAGGCCATATAGTAAGGGGGAGTTGTCCTTGTGCAACATTCATGCATATATTTCATATTCATTCTGTGACATTTAATAACTGTACAACCATGCGTTGGGTCATACATTTCATTTCTGCTACCTTCATGAGTGACTAGGTCAACCTCCTTTGCCATTCCACTTGATTGCAAACATAACTCCTTCGCGTATCCATTGCATATCCTTAGGGGGAGTTTTGTTGATTCTCTTAACCTCTTGCAAACTGCACTTCAGTGGCTTACAGTCTGGTTTGAGTTCATGAGACAGACGGACATATGGTGTAAGAGCTTTCTATTATATGCCCTAATGATTGTCCATTCAATGAAAATGGTTCAGATTTAATGATTTCCTTGTAGTTCTGATATATCTTGTTTGAAATCATCTATGTTCTGTAGTTTTAATAGACTTTCACTAAAGACTGCATGTTATGTCTTGAATGACTACCCTGAAATCTGAAAATCCAGACTTCATGACAATCTTGGTGATACTCTAGAGCTTAGTATTGTTTCTAAACATCTTGATGAGCTGGAATTCTTGAAAATCAATTTGCAGAGCAATGATAGTGTTACACGGAGAAATATGTCACGTCATCAAATCAAGTGACGAATGATATGTCATGATGTGCCTCGGTTATCTCTATCTTAATTCATCTGGACTCTAGGCAGAGCAATGGCATAATTGCTGAGAAACATATCTTCTCATCAATGAAATGAGTTTGGATATGTCATGACGTGACTTTGCTATCTCTGTTCATTCTGAAGCATAACCGTCAATCTTGTCAAATACCTAGGAATACTGGCGTCTAAACAACGTGTATTCTTATGGCTTGGAGGCATGTACTAGACTTGATTGCTCGTAAAATATGAGTCATGTGCCTTCAAATTCAAAAGATATTGAAAATCAAATTTGTTGAACTCATAAAATTCCATGGTTTAGTCATGATTGTTTAGCCTCAATACTCATTTTTTTTTGTTACTCCCTTTGTAGTTACTGAATATGGATATATACGACAAGGGCCGGTTAAACATTGCCATGATATGCACCTTTGGTTCATTTCTATTACATCTTGGATGTAGCTACTTTTCGAACTCTGTTGATGAATTCGGATTTCATTAGCTTTGAACCATTTATATTGCTCACGGTCTGTTTCAGGTTTGCATATAATGACTTGCTCTTAACTCCTTTCAGCTCTGGTCTCACAGACATTTTACTATTATCACTCTTTTTTGCTGTTGGCAAAGGGGGAGAATTCTTTGTGTGAGTCCTTTGTAAGAGCTATATGCGTTATCACATTGTCAAAGGGGAGAGCTTATGTGCTTTGTGAGTTGTCATGGGGGATGTGTGAATGGTGTACGGGGAGAGTCAAAGGGGGGAGAATCCATTGCTCACTTTGCATCTCATATGTGTATGTGATGGGGTTTGCATAATTGCATAGCATTCATATCTGCATTCATAATTGCATTCACATGCTATTACTATCATGGATCTTGAGCTGCATATGTTACATATATCATACACTTTGCCATCTTGGCTATTTCTGCCATATAATGACTCACAGTGTTGCCATCATCAAAAAGGGGGAGAATGTTGAACACATGTGCATCATGATTACTTAAATGGTTTTGATGATAGCAACTACTATAAGTCACATTGTGTTTGCATATGATGTCATTGTGTATCTGTTTAAGCAGTTTGTCATTTCATCGAACAAGTTGCGGGCATGTGCACTGCATTCAAAGTCTATACGTTGGACAAAGTCTATACGTTGGACGAAGTCTATACGTTAGACAAAGTCTATACGTTGGACCAAGTCTGTATGATGGACAAAGTCTATACGTTGGACAAAGTCTATACGTTGGATGAAGTCTATACGTTGGACAAAGTCTGTACGTTGCTGAACATGAAGTCTGTACGTTGGCTGCCTAGCACAACTTGAAGTCTATACGTTGCTGCAGATGAAGTCTATACGTTGACTGCATGCACAAAACAAAGTCTGTACGTTGCACAAGACAAAGTCTGTACGTTGGCTGCTAGCACAACTCCAAGTCTGTACGTTGGTTGATGGCTGCAACACAAGTCTATACATTGGCCGGCTACTTCACATACAAAGTCTATACATTGCGTTATGTTGTGTTCTTGCATCAAGTTACCAAGTCTGTACGTTCATGAAGCAAGTCTGTACAGGCTCCTGCATGCTCAAGATGTAAAGTCTGTACAGAGTTCATACATGCACACAAAGTCTACACGTCCAAGCCTTGATGCAAAGTCTATATAACAACTACAAGCTTCATTCAAATAGCCATGGCCACTACACAAGATGAGAGTCAAAAGACAAAGATTCAGTTAGGACTTTCTAGACCAACAAGGATGAAGTTACAGACATGAACGGGCTGCTAATGGAGTTGAACGAAGGAGCTGAAGCGGATAACGGACCGACCCGGGCAAGCCCGGAATCAGCCCAGCTGGCGGTCGACCGCCAGCACAGGGGCGGTCGACCGCCCCAGCCAGCATCCACCAGTCTGCATGTCTTTCAGCTGGCGGTCGACCGCTAGCCCGTAGCGGTCGATCGGAATTCCCAGTGACCATCCGTCTATAGTGTTTCTGAGTAGCGGTCGACCGCCAGAAGCTGCAGGTCAACCGCCAGCCCTGATGCAGCCATGTTTGACTTTAAAATCCACCTCATGGCCAGCCCCTTTCCATGGATTTATTTAATCAAAACTCACCTAATCTCCCATGATTTGTGGATCTAGTCTGGGGGGTGTCCAAGTACCATTCAAGGTCTATAAAACCAACACATGAGGGGTTGGAAACCCTATCACTTCAAGGCTTCAAGGGAGATCAAGGGAGGCCATTTTCGAGGTACTGTAGCACCTCAGTGAACAGTATTTCGGGAGGAAGTTCTTCATCCATCCAAGGTGATTCAAGCTCAGATCTGAAGCCAAGCAATCTCCAACAAAGCTAGAAGCACTCAAGGGTAAGAAGGGTGATCAAAGGAAGCTAGAAGGAGCGTATTCCAAGAAGGAAATCAAGCTACTCCGGGAAGAAGCTCTTCATCGAATCCTCAAGAGATTCAAGCTCCAGCAAATCTCAGACAAGATCTTTTCTCTTAAGCATATTCTATATCTTGTTTGAGTGTTTTTCATAAGTTGTTCTTTTTCTATTTCTCCCAAACACTTGGAAGTTGAGAATCGTCCCTACGGGTGGTTAGTAGGAAGGCAATCGGAGGTTGTCCGATCTGCGGTGTTGACGTCCCTACCGGTTGTTAGTAGGAAGGCAATCGGTGGTTCTCCGATTTGCGGTTTGGTGTGCTGCACTAGTGAAGCATCACCGGATTTGGTGAGGGGTGGACGTAGGACTGGGGATTCAGTCCGAACCACCTTAAAATCCTTTGTGTTGTGGTTTGATTGTGCGATTGATATGTGTTAGATGCATGCTTAGGTTCAATATCTATATTGCGTAATCATCTTGCCAAGCAGATCATTTGTGTTCTTCGTCAAGCTAGCTATATTCCGCTGCTTATTTCATCATCTAGGTTTAAAGAGGGTTGCATTGTGAAAAGAGGGGCAGATCTATTCACCCCTCCCCTCTAGATCCACTGTCCACTACACAACAATATTTTCTATGGCTCATAATTAACGATGTGAGATGGATCCAACACATACTTCTTCAATGTTGACACATGAAACACATCATGAATTCCTAATAATGATGGTGACAAAGCTAACTTATAAGCTACTTCACCAATCCTCTGCAAAATTTCAAATGGTCCTACATATCTTGAACTGAGCTTTTCTTTCTTGCCGAATCTCATTATACCACTAGTAGGAGAGACCTTCAAAAATATGTAATCTCCTATGTTGAACTTAACTCCCTCCGTCTATTACCAGCATAACTTTTTTGTCTACTTTACGCTGTGAGCAATCATTTTCAGATCAGATCAACTTTTCCATGCAATCTTGCACAATTTGTGACCCCATTAATTCCATTTCACCAACCTCATCCCAATAAACCAGTGATCTACATAGTCTACCATATAATGCTACGTATGGTGCCATCCCCATACTTACATGATGACTATTGTTACATGCGAATTTTATCAATGGCAGATGCTCATCCCAACTATCTTGCAAATATAAACTACAAGGCATTTACATGTCTTACAATGTTTGAATGGCAAACTCTGATTGCCCATCAATCTGTGGGTAAAATGTTGAACTAAATTTCAGTTGGGTACCAAATGCCTTCTGCAAGTGTTAAACATATCAATTAGGCAGTAAGAAGCCTTAACTCTCAAACGACTCAGGAAGTCAACAAGATGCATTTAAGAATTAGTGATCTTGTGAGAGAAGGCAGCTCTGCCCATGGTCTAACCTCCCAACTTCGTAGTCACATAGACCGCATCATGTGTGACGACCCGGACTCCGGATACCGGGTAAACCCGATACCACTTGGAACCTGTGAGGCCTCCCAAGAGCGAAAAAGCTCCGAAGGGATAGAAAGGTATGTGAGAGTACATTGAACTTCTAGATAAAGCAGTAAGCAATTAAATTTCAATGATTAGGATTGATAAAATAGCAGAAATAAACTTACATTTCTATAACAATTAAAACTAACAGAGTCCAGTCCAACAAAAGTACTGTACAATAGGAAAGAGAACGTACTCTCTAGTCAGGGGAAGCCCGACATTGGCAAACACTGACATCTAAGAACCACGCACTGCACCTCCAAGTACAAGGAAGAACAACCACACCTAAAAAGTCAGGGGTGAGCCTCCTATCACTGGCTCAGTAGGGATCCCGTAGAACCCTACCACGAAACAAAAACGGTAAACAACAGTGCTAACAACTGTAGTAAAGCAGGAACAACAAGAGTAGGAACAACAAAGGTAAAGAGGAAAAGCCGTACCACGGAAACACGACAGTCGAAGGAACCTCGACCCTCTAAACAACTCCAAACCGTATCAGAAAGGTGAACCCCGAGCTCACAAAGTCATGCGTTACCAATCCATTGGCAAATCATAAAACCCCATCGTGAAAGCCTACCGTAACAGGCAAAGGGCTTACAAAAGACCTACATGGTCAAAGGCACAAGATATACACGATCTCACCATCGTGTATGCTACACTGACCTCGAGTGAAGCCAAGCACAGGCTACTCGGACAAGTCACGAAAACACCAGTCATGCGTCAAGTGACAAAAGCACCTCCTCTGATGCGGGATGCTATGCGAACTAGGACTCTAGGTAACGACTCGACTAGGTGGACAACTACGACCAGCAATGACACAACTGACCAAGCAACATCGGCTCGACACCAAATGTTCCCAAAAGAGAAACTACACCAATAACTAGCAACACAAGCTCGCAAACGTCCCCAAATGAGGGAAGCGCGTCGATCCGCACGGTTGAGGAACCGACAGAGTCTAGGGTAGGCAACTCACATTGGTGCTCGGGTCGAGTCACGGGACAATCACACTCTCTCACCGTGGCAGTGATATATGTAACGGGCTAGGATTCTAAATAACACACAAGCAGCGGCTTCCAGAGTGCATACTAAACGAGCAAGCAAGACTAAGTGAGGAGCTGTCGCATATGTTGACACCCGTTTTATGCCGATAAGTTGAGTCGTTCCTCTTACTCCCATTTATTGATGTCTCGAGTTGTCCATCACCCGTTGGGGCTATTTTTAGGCATGCTTTGGGCCAGTTTTATGGGTTGCCTCCCTCCTTGGTTAGGTCCAAGTTGATTCAGGGCTTAACGAGCCTTTGTTTTGGTTGATTGGGCTTTTCTATAAGTTTCAAGCGCCCATGTACATGTACAGTTCATCTCGGGCCGCTCAATCCATGTGCGGTTGACTGTGGACCGTCCATGTATTTTGGAATATTTTGGTTAATTTTTTGAATTTTCGCTGACAAGCATTTATGCGGTCCTATTCTGGCCGTTCAACTTGATGGACGGACGGGTTGTGACCGCCCATCTCGTAGAGTCCTACACTTGAGAGTTTTCTCAGATAATTATCAAATTAATCTATTTATCACCGACAAGGCTAGAAAGGTTTGTCCTTGACCGCTCAACCTTTGAACGGTCTCATCTGAGCCGTTCATCTATGAGAGTCCAGTGGCGAAGGTTTCGGTCAGTTCGATGGATACTTTGAATTATTTATGATTTATTTTGAATTTCCACCGACAGGGTTGGACGGCCAGGAGGTGACCGCACATCCAATTGGGCGGTCTATCGTAAGACCGTTCATCCGTTCGATTGCTGAATTTCAACAGATTTTTATCTCTTTATCCGTGGTTTTATCCCCAACTTCTCCCATCATTTTCTCCGCGGATAATCAACCATTTTAAGTGCCGTTTCAACTGGATAAAAGATAATCTGTTTATCTACGAGTTTCCTTTGATTATCTTGACCTGAAAATGCCTCTAAACCCTAATTTCCAACTAGGACTTTAGGTGCTCTATAAATAGACCCTAAAGGCCAGGTTGGAAAGGGAAGAGATTTTTGGTCGACGGCAAAGCCCTGCCACATTCTTGAGCGACCTAGCACCAAGGAGGGAGGCTTTCCACGTCCATACAAGCCTCCGGTTCAGGGAGTAGTCGAGTTTTTGAGTCTTTTGTGTTTGATAGTGTTGTCCACTTTTTGATTGCATGCATTACTTTCATTACTTTCTCCCCACATTTCTCTTCATCTTCATTGCCATGCACACACCCACCACGTTTTTTGACACCCTAGGGATTTAAAATCCCCCAGGTATCCCCCATTCCACTTATTCATGTTCATTTCACATTATTTTGGCATTTACTACACCATTCAGTTCTAATCTAGGTTTTCTCTTTGTGTTTTTACGCCGTTTTACAGGTCAGCAATCCCTAGCACGAGGCCCATCCCCTCTGGCCGGCTGGAGAGGGTAGAGGTTGGACCCTTTGTGACTTCTGGCTTGGTGGTCTTGAGCGGTTCCATGCAGTCCGTTCAATGAGACGTGCGGTGAAGACTGGACCGTCCTTCTTCTTCCTGCGGTCGTGCCAGAGCCGTTCACCTTCCAGGAGCGCTTCATCCCGCATCTTCTGCAGCATCCTTGAACGGTCTATCGTAAGACCGTGTATGCTTTAGGTGGTTCTACCTGAACCGTTCATCTTCCCAGCACTACAGGCCAGGCGAGTGTCTCTCCCTCTTTCCAAGGCACGATGTGTTCATCACGTTCGGCGCTTTGGTGGCGATCACGATTCTTTACTCTCTTATGTTCTCCTTCTACTATCCTATTTTATTTTACATATCGATTTATTAGAAGGAGAGAGGAGATCTTTCAATCCGGTATTGAAGAGAAAGAAGAGAGTAGAATAAAACATATCAACAGCCCATTTTTTGGCGATCACGGTGGGACACCTAGTGCCCATCGTGTTAGTGGCTTGTTGACCCCCCCTTGCTTTGTTAGTTCTGTGTTTTGGGAGTGGTTTCAGGTTTTCTGCTGGCCTCTGCTCCTGGATGTTGCGCGGTTAGTACAGAGCCGTTCCAGGTCTTGGGCGGCTATCAAGGCACCGTCCTTCTCTTCGATAGGGTCTTGAGTCCTGCGACTCTACTGCTATAGACGGTCTAGCTTAGAGCGTTCATGTTTTGTGCGGTTATCCTTCAACCGTCTATCTTCTTGGCTAAGGTACGCCTCTGCCTTTATATTGTTGGCCGGATTACTGTAACGCGGTTGCTTCAGGTCCGTTCTAGTGCTTATGCGGTAGTCAACAAACCGCCCATCCTGGTACGCTTCTGATTTCTATCTCTTTCATTCTATCATTTTCTGATTCTCCTGTTACTTTGTCGTCACTCCCTGGATTATACGGTCCACCCCAGACCGTCTATCTTGTTGTGCGGTCCCCTATAGACCGTCCTTCTGATGCCACAGTGCACCCGAGGTATATCTATATTGTCTTTGTTCTCCTTGGTGCCATTTATTGATCTTCCCCTGGTTACATGTTGTTGCTGCCTACTTGCTTTCATCCTTGCATGTTTATTTTGGTCATTGCTTGTTAGTTTCTAGGCTATATCTTGCATGCACTCTGGTGCACATAGGACTCATGCATTTCATTCACATCTAGTTGCATTCCTACCGAGGTAGGGTTTCCTCTCGTCTCCATACTCCTTGGACCCGACTAGGGGGCCTTGCCAAGGACCTCCGTAAGCTCCCGGGAGCCGTGGATTCCCACACGGACGCCGAGCAGGTTGTACCATACTACCCCCTAGTCTAGGGTCTGCATTCGTGTGAGAGAGAGTCCTTTAGAGTCTGCCAGTTCTCCATTCTCACCCTATTTAGGTACCTTGTGGTTGAGTGAACTCACATTTTTAATTAATCCACTAAGGTCCTAAAAGAGAACTTATAAGAAATCTTCGCGCATCACTTGGAATTTGTTTGGATAATTGGTTGATTCTTTTCTCATCTCTCTTCTCCATTGTATGTTGCATAGTGTCATCATTTGCATCTTTTTGTCAGATTAGGCTCATTAGGTATAGCTCATCTTCGTGTGTCTCCATTTAGCTGCATTTGTCTTAGGTTCATGCCCATCCTTGTATTCATTTGAAATTCACTGTATAAAGTCTCCATTCTCCCCATGGAGCACTTCTCCCCTGTACTTTATTCTTGCACCCCTCCATCTTCTTACCCCCGTGTGGATTCCTCTTCCCATGCGGGCCCGTCTCCTTATTCCTCCATTGGACCCTATTCTTTAAACGGGCCTTCTTATCCCGCTCATGCTGCTGCTATTCCAATCCATCCTCATTCCCACACACATAATCCGTCCAGGCCCATGCATTCCTCCATTTCTGGAATGGATTTTTCTTCTTCTCAGGTTGGGTCCCCTTATCCGACCCATCATCATTACCCTGGTCTAAATTCACCATCTCTTGCTCAGGCTGGTTCATACCCTTCTCGGATTCTTCCTACCGAGGAGATGTTCACTCAGGCCCAACGCCACCTTGATGAATTGCAACGTCGAATCAATCCTCAGACTTCTTTGGATATCCCGTTTGCCTTTCAAGGTCTTCAGCCTCCACCACGTTCACAGATTCCTACTTATCGCCGCTATGGTGGAGTTGGTGACCCCTATGTCCATTTGAATGAGTTCTTATATGAGTCGGCCCAGTTCCAGCATGATCCACGCTTGATGGCCTATTTGTTTGGCCTATCTTTAGAGGGCTCGGCCAAGGATTGGTTCTTCACATTGCCGCAAGAGCAGATAATGAATTTTCAAGCCGTTCAAGCAAGATTTATTCAGCAGTACCAGGATCAGGTTGGGCCCAGACATTCTATGGTTGATCTGGCCCAAGAGAAGATGAAGCCCGGCGAGGAATTCTCTACGTTTGCCGACCGCTAGCGTCACCTAGCCGTGCAAGTCCCGGGGCATATTCTGTAGGGCGAGCAGATCAAGATGGTTATTTCTAATGCAACGCCCGAGCTCAGGTGCATCTTAGCCCTAAACGATATCACTTCATGGCAACAGCTTTACAATCGAGCCCGCTTCGTTAGCCAACAGCTCCTAGTTTCCTTTGACCATGAGTCTCCTCCACCGTCACCTTTCACATATCCCTTCTATTCCCCATCCACCATGAGTCAACCCTCCATTATATATCCCTCCACGAGTCGGCCCTCCGCTGCCACACACCCATATGCCTCCACCTCACATCCCTCAACGAGTCAGCCCTCCGCTATTTTATTTCACCACACCTCTCCACTTCCGGTCAAGGAAACACTACACCCGGAGCGGGTAGATGCCGTCCATTACATTCCCACTCCCTCCATGCCCCCACGTCATTCTAGCCCTCCGCCTTCATCTATACAATTCCCTTTGCCTACGCAACCCCCGCTACCATCTCCATTACCTTTTCATACCCCTCGGCATCCACCCTGCCCGAAGCAGGCTTCTCACTCTTCGTTGTCGGAATCCTTTATAGATGTTTTCAGGGCTCTAATGGCCGCTCATGCATTGCAGCTCCCTCCGGTTATGCCTTGCCAACCCGCGGTAAGGAATTTGCTCCAGTTCTGTGAGTTCCATCGTCAACATGGGCATGTGGTCAAGAATTGCCCCGAGTTCTGGGAACTTGTTTACAGTCTGGAAGACAAAAGGATGATTGATTGGGCCGCCATGCGTAAAGCTATTTTGGATCTCAGCAGCAAGCAGCAGCAGCAACAGTCTCCGCCGAAGCAGCCATCTCTGATACAAGACCAGGGGCACCCCTGCGGTTCCTTTTCTGGCAATGCACCTGCTCCGTTATCTACCCCACCTTTACCATCTCCGGCTCCATCTCTGCCTTTACAGACCCAAGCCTCTGCTCAGGCTAGTGCTACTTCTCCCTCCTCTCCCACTTCCATCACCACTTCCACTCTTAACGCCGCCCGACGGGTCGTGCCGATACGTCGACGGTGGGCGCAGCGACCCTCCAGTTCCTCCGCCTCACCACTATTGTCACCATCTTCACCTCCATTACCTTCATTACCCACATCACCCTCTCCACCATCTCCACCACCTTTGCTGTCACGCCCCGAGCGCGGAAGATACCCGGAGATGCGCGACGTGTCTATATCAATCATGTCAATCAGAGTGGTCGTGTATTCGACACAAAGACAGAGATGCGCAAAATAGCAAGATAACCCAATCCTTTATTTCATAATGGATAGACTATTACAAATCCAATACTCTGTTTAATAAAAAGAAAAGTACATAGTTGACTCGAGAAAACTATAGAAACAACTAGACGACACTTGTAGAAGTTCTATCACTTTCACTCTTGACTATTCCCATCCGATTGACTTCCATCGTCGTCGGACTTACCTGAAAAGTACAAGGGACAAACGGAATGAGCGAACGCTCAGTAGGAAATTATATCTCAAGTACTAGCAAGGGGTTTAAGTAATTACATTTTCATGAATGCAATAAAGCTATGCATGCTCGCATAAAACGACAAGATAGAGAGAATGTAATATCAAGAAAATAAGATGAACTTAGTCATGAACTTTCAACAAGATAACAAGTTTATTCGAGATATTCAAGCAAGTACATTTAACAAGTCATGTCAAGAACTTTGGCTATCATGTATCAAGCAAGTAAATTACCCTTTTTCGGGCCACGCATTTCATTTCATGTCAAGTACGAGTCAAGTACAAGATGTGTGTGGAATGTCCAATCAAGCAAGTCAAGTACTCGGTATAATGCCAGATACCTTATCATTTTAACTCCCATGGGCACAAGTACTTTCGGGTGCTCCTCCCAGGACCAGATCGGGCCTTATATGCGCAGGCATTTATCATGTGTTTTGACATCCACTCTTGTTTATATAGCCAATATAGAATTTCAATCATCAAGCTTGTAGACACGTATGACAACTTTGACAGAATAGAGTCCAAAAATATGACAAGGACATAGAATGGCGATCATAACGGTATAATCACGATATCGATAAAACTAGGTAGAATATGGTTCCTTTAACTTAGGTACCATGACAAATCAATATGGACATTCTTTATATAGAATTGAGGTCCACATAAACATAAGATCAAGCAAGATACCCTCATTCTTATCATAGAATTGGGGTTTACAAGAATGACATGATATGGCATGATATCATCATCCCATTAAGAATTTCTTATGATATACTCTCTGTATAATCATAAGGGCCGGTATACCATGTTTCTTTAGATTGACATGGCAAAAACTGTGTAATGGGTTTTTAGGGTACAACCAGCTCAGTCGGCCTTGAGGGAATCCAAGGCTACGAGGAGTCTTACGGAGGTCTCTATGACTAACTCGCTAGTCCAAAGGAACGGAATGTCCAATGGAGAGCTTGTATGTCAATGAGAGTTGAGTGTGATCGATAAATCAACATGAAACGTGGGACTATACTCACGGAGTGGAGAATAGTGCCGATATATATATATATATGTATAATATGAAACCATCGGTAATAGAATCAGGATAAAATCAGTTTACAGTAAAATAACGACTTAAGTAAAGTCGTGTATTGAATAATTAACGCCTAACAGAAGGGCGTTTACATATATTGCCAATTTGCAGAATTTTCATTATTTCATTAATTTATCAAAAACACGCCTTTCCTGGGGGCGTTTCTTCAAAGTTGACGACTGCAGAGGCAGGCGTCTCATCATTTACCTATTCGACAGGATATAATTATTCTCAGAAATTTATCAAAAACGCGCCCTTGGAAGGGGCGTTACTTTCTAATTCCATTTTAGAGAATATGTGAATTTCAGGATTTTAACAGATACACGCCCTAGGAAGGGGCGTTAATTTTCAGATTCACGCCTTGTTCTGGGGCGTTAAAATATGGAAAACGACTTTGTCCAAGTCGTGAATTTCAAGGGATTTATGATATTTTAATAAATAATATTTCGAGAGACAGGAGACATGTCATGGCAGTAAAATTTAACAGGAATTCACAGAGTCATGCAAGATATTAAAAATCAATATTTCATATGTATTGTAATTTTTTAAACAGGATCAATTATTAATCACATGCGATTCTTATGAAATTAACGCCTGCGTAGAGGGCGTCAAATATTAAATTGACGACCACTAGCATGGTCGTTTCTTTTAAATTAGCGCCCTAATCAAGGGCGTTTCTTTAAAAATTTTGCAGAAAACGTAATAAAACCTTATAAACAGTATGCATGCCATGCTCATATACGTATGTATAGATATCTTGCATTAATTCTTATTTGGGCTACAATAACTTGAGAAAATCCTACCTTAATTGATAATCTGGAGATCGACGTGAGGTGTTCTGAAACTCCTACGACTTGGCAGCAAGAAAGGGCAGGAAGATGATTGATGAGGATGAGAGAACCTGCAGAAGATATATCAAAGATATCAATCTTCTTTGTAATGGCTTGCTGGAAGCGAAGAAATAAGAACTTACACAAGTTCTTCAGGACGCAGATCTTCTTAACCTGTACAGAAGAGAAGGAGATGAAGAGTCAGTAACTCTTCATATGCTTTAAAAAAAAAAGAGAAGAACGTTCGGTTCTTCACTCACCGTAGCAGACGATCAATAAAATAGGTTTAGGGTTTGTTCGATCAAGACTATTTATAGGATTTTGGAGTCCTAACAAAAGTAGTGTTTGATTGGAAGTAATATTTCCAAGATTGAGTTATTACCACATTCGAACTCTTCCTCATAGTTATCACTTACCCTGGATAAGTTCTGGGTTCGAACGGTTCACGAACTGAATTAACGCCTTAGGTCAGGGCGTGTATTCTTTAATTGACGCCTTACTTTAGGGCGTTTCTTAAAAAGCGCCTTGAAAAAGGGCGTTTCGTGTTTTAAAACACGCCCAAGATAGGGGCGTTTCTTTTACTTACCCATTTGGTCGCATGAGAACTGACGACCGCATGTGTGGGCGTCCTTTCTTTAGTCACGCCATGGATAGAGGCGTTTCTTTATAAATTAACGCCTTAATAAGAGGCGTTATTTTTAATTTGTTTTATTTCGTCCAATTAACCCTATTCCTTTTATATATATTACTTCTGTAATATATATGTTTTAATTCACTTCAATTATTCATTTATTAGGGTTGCTACATTTGCCATCCCCTTGGCCATCGTTGCCTGAGCCTGAGCAGGCCATACCTATACCTACACCTTCCCCTTTACCTTCTCCTACGCCTCCACCTCTGCCCTTTCCTCCACTCGAACCTATCATCACCGCTATCTCTCTGCCGCTCACATTGCCTTTATCTACACCTCCCAAGTCCATTACCCCCACTTTTTCACCCCTTTCTACTTCCACCCCACGGAGCGGGTGTATGCGACCGATGGTGCCCCTTGGGTCTGATCCCCAGGTAGATGACCAGCCAGGTCAGGACGGTTCTGTGCCAGCCGTGTGTTTCAAGATTGAAGATTTCATCTGTCGCGTGCCGGTCCGAGTCCTAGTCCCTGGCTATTTTAATGATAATGAGCCTGCATGCTCAGAAATGGTTGCAAAGAAGAGTTCCCTTGTGTTGGTGCCAGTTTCTTCAAAGGCGAGGCCGGTAGCAATCTCTCTGCTTGCCAGGAAGTTCACCATTAATGCTGTTATTACCTCACGCTTGATTGCTGTTCAGTTCACTGGCCGAGAGGGGTTCTCTACTCGGATTATGCTAACACATACGACTGCTCGGAGCCTGATGGATTCCCTATTCAAGGGGCAATTGACCGTATCTTCTACATTTTCAAAGGACATTCTGTACTTGCTGTGCAATTTCTCGTAATTTATTAGCATGCCGGCCACGTCAACGCCGCGCATTGATCTCCCTCAACTTTGTCCTGCTCTTCTAGTACGGGAGTTATGCTTCAAGTCTGATTGCCGAGTGGAGCTACCGAACCTCTATGTTCTAGTGCCAAAAGATAAAATTCCGTGGCTTCATGATATTCATTCAGTTGGGAAGCTATTTGCTCAAGAATGTCCACCTATGGTTAGCACCGGGAGTCTAGGGGCAACTACCCCGAGGAAGCTGCATATTCACAATCAGGCCAGGCCATCTGCCAGGTGGGCCCGCTATTTGAGAAGACGTTATAGATTGAGGAGCCTGAGAAGCTGAGTCCGCGCCGGGCGGAGTTGTTTCGAGAAGATTTTTGCTAAGAAGAGGCGACGACATAAGTTCAAGGGCTGCCAGTTGCGCACTTGGGGGTCCACTTCCTCCTCCCCTTCTTCCGTCCATTCGTCTTTTCTTCTGCTCGGTTCTTATCCTTGGGTGGTGTACCTTCCACCACCTGATTATGTTTCCACCATCTCTTCCTATTCTCACCATTCTAGGCTTCGGCCTATGTCCCCCTCTTCCCCTGAGCCAGGGGCATCTTCTAGTTTTTCTTCCCGGGTACGCCCGGATTTCGCTTCTCATCCTTTTTCCCCGACCCTGTTGGAGATTCCTTGTGCTCGTTCCCCGACCTTGTTGGGTGGTTTTTCTGATCCTTCCCCGACTTTGTCGGGTGGTTTCCATTTCTTTTCCCCGACCTTGTCGGGTGTTCATGCATTTTCTTCCCCGCCTCGGGCGGGTGATCGCTACTCTTTTCTTCCGACCACGTCGGATGATCTTTCTCTTTCTACCTTATCTTCACAGTTATCTTTTCATCGTCTTTCTATTCTTTCCTCCCCACCCTTTCAGGGTTCTCACCCTTTTTCTTGCTGTTTTCGAGGCTTTAGTCCGCCTTGATCTCAGTTAATATCTGTTCATTCTGTATTTGGTTCCTTGTTATCAGGGCCTCTGTGCCTTAACGAGGGAGTTTGAGCCCTAGTTTCTCTTCCTTTTATTTCTTCTTCGTCCAATTTGATGTTTGCCGCTCCTCTATGTCAAGGAATATCTACATATTGCTGTCCTTTTCACCCTTTTATCCTGGCAAGCAAGGAATATAAAGCTCGTGCTGATCAAAAGCTGGATGATCATGTTCGCTTCAGGATGCCGGTTTCCGCGCCATGGATTTGCAAAGATATCGTTATTTTGTGCAAGAAAATGTTATCATCGCTATTATCTCTCTTACACCTGCACATGCTTATAACGTTGGTTCCTCAACATGGTTGAGTGGCTTTAGTTGAATTTACTTAATTAGTCAAATAAAATGAGTAGCTTCTGCAGCATCTTTAGGCTAGTGATAGCTCCATGCTGGGAGTCTAGTTTCTTTTCCCGATTGTTGATGGTGACCTTTGAACATGGATTTTTTACACACTACACGGTAAGCCATAGCCGATCTCTCTGAGATAACATCGTTGCTACTTTGGCCATACTTTGGGTATGCACAAAGGTCTTGTTCTCTTCTCTACTCGGCCAAGTGTAGGGGCAAGAGATTGATGGATGAGATGACCAACCTAGGCGCTCCCTAATACGAGAGAGGTCTCAAATATGGGCAGTCTTGACCCTCAAAAGTGAGCTTTCATGCTATATCTGGCCAATAAGGGCTACCAAAATGAGAAAATGAATCAATGCAAAATTATGAATCAAAGGCATGGCAAGAGTGACAGTATAGTTCCCCGCGGGACATCATGAGCCCGGTCGCATGCGTGCCTAATAAATATGGGTCTCAAAATCAAAGACACAAAGTCCCGGCGCAACAGACCTACTCTTTGAGGGGTAGTGCCCTAGAAGGAAGTCGAACCCTGATATCTCCCATCCTGCACAAAGCTCGTCTCTAATTATTCTTCCACTCCTCCCTCTTAGGCTGGGTTGTATCCCGGGTATGGCCTTAAGAGGGGCACCGTTCTTTAGAGGCAGTTGGTTGTGGTAAGCCACCCTCACATGCACATCCTACTCAAGGGAAGTCTTTAATGAGAGGGGAGGGACGACGATCCCTGGCCCATAGTTCGAGCCTGTCTTTGGGTGCTGCGGATTACTATTCAAAAATACCAAAAAAATGAGATATTGTCAAAAATCTAAAAATGAATGAGATATTGTCAAAAATCCAAAACAAATGATGAAATATTATTCAAATCCAAAAAAATTAAATATTTTCAAAATCCAAAAAAAATCAAGAAAATTAAAAAATCTAAAAATATGTATCTTTTATATTTTATCTCGAGGACAGATACGTAATCCGTTTGCTAAGTGTGAAGGTTGCAAATACTCAGGCATTCCTTACTATATCTTTTTGCTCTGCCTCTTGTCCATATTTTTGATCTATTCTTTCCTTCTTCAATCTTATCTCTCGATCTATTCTGAAGCTTATGTCTTTCTCAGCTGTTGTCTGCAATGATCATATCTTTATGAGAGGGTTTTGCTTCACGATTATGAACTTGGCGGTTTTGCATCATTTTGATCTTGGATTTTGATTGAAGATCGCGCTTTGTCATGTCTTTTTTCCCGCAATATTCTTTGTTCATGTCCATGTCCCACCGTGTTGTCCCACACATGTTGTTTTGTTCCTCACCCCATGTTGTTAGTTATCTTGCACATGTCGACAGTCGTCCTTCCATGTTCCGTGTGTTGTCCCAACCATGTGATCCGTCATGTTCTTATCTCAACCGTGTGTTCTCCTGCCAATTGTTGTCTTGTCACTCCATGTTCATGCATACGTATTATCTATTTATGCCTTTACTTATGCGCTTGTTCATCTTGTTGTGTTGTTTCCATTCGTCATGTTATGTCATGTTATTTGTCGTTATGTTAATCGCTATGCTTATCTTATTTGTCTTATACATGAAAATCCATAAAAAAAATTTGAAAAAAGAAAACCCAAAAAGACTTGCCGTTTCACCTGCACAGGTAAGTCAGGTATGGCCTTTTAACCTTATCACCCTTATTGCATTATTATATGGTATTATAATATATTATCTCGAGAACCAGTTGGTTATATACGTGTTCCAAGATATGATGTTCCCCTTCAACAAAAATGATGATGATCCAGGTTCACGTGTTTAATCTTCGGATAGGCCGTTAGGTTGGGATATCATGGGGAGGATGGTTCTATCCTACACGCCGTGGTTGCGGATGGTATCTTGACTCTGATTTTCCCAACTTAGCAATATTATTCTCGAGTATTTTATATTTTAATCTTTCTTCGCATTTGTTTTAACGATTTCTTTTTTTTAGCCCAGCATGCATCATACGCATCTTTTGAGCTCTCATGACCTATGGTTTGCTTGAAGAATGTCCCGTCAGTGATGGTTAGATGTGCGTTCAGTGTTTGAGTAAGAGGAACTAATTCCACTTTGAGTTGGAAGGTTCTCTTTGGTCGATTCGCTTGGTTTGGTTGATTAAGAGATCCCCGTCTAGAGCTTTAGCCTGTTTCGTTTACTTTTGCTGCCTGCTTTTGGCCTCCTCATTGGACCGCGGGATTGTGTCCCCCATGAGGTTGGTCTTGTCGATTTATTTCATTTAGTTTAGTTCCTCTAGACTGGTGTAATGCCCTGGATCCTTGGTAGATCTTTGCTGGATCCTTTGCGGGTCTTGTGGGATCTCTGCTGGATCTTTCGAATCTATTTCAGCTTGGTTTTGTTTAGTTTCGGTGCGCTTTTGTGGCTTCCGAGTTGAGTTTGACGAGCCGTGTGGGTTTTTCTCACGTACTAGTCACGGAACCCTACGGGGAGTTTGTTTGTCAATTCTCGAACTCGTGGATGCTGCAACGACGATGTACTCTTCGAGCCGGTCGTTTCGACTATTTTTGTGCATTTTTCTGAATTTGTGCATTTTCGACGCATTTTTGGAATTTTTGGAAATTAGGAAAATTTCCTAATTTCTTTTCTTTTTATTTCCTTTTCCTCTCTCTCTCTCCTCACTCTCGCGATCTCACTCTCTCTCTCCCGTTCTCTCTTGTTCTTCCCCCTCTTTGGCCCCGGCTGCAGACGGAGCGATCGTGGGCGGGTTGGCGAGGCTCTGGATCTGGCTGGGTGCGCGATGGGGCGAGGATCGGATCGATTCTGGCGCGATCCCGAACGGTGGATTCAAAGCCGGTGAAATCGGTTCGCGAGTGTATTTCGGCGTGGTTTAGTCCCTTCGGGGCACGGTTTCCTCGGTGGAGGTAGGGTGACTGATCCTTACTTCGTCCTCTCCGTTTTCCCTGCCATTGCATGGCGTCTGGCAAGGAAACGGCCGAGTTTGGGCTTGTTTTGCCTAAACCGTGATTTTCGTGGTTTTTTAGGGACGGCCAGTAAACGGCGACCATTTGCAGCGTAGTTAGTTTCTAACTGACCGCTGGGATGTTAGGAACCCATCCACGTTGATTTCGTGTGATTTGGTGTTCATTCGAGGCCGGTAGAAGCCCAGGAACCTCGGTGACCCACTTAGGGTCGATTTGTCTAAATCGCCCGGATCTTGCGTTTTTGAGCTTGCATGTGGGGTTTGGAGTCCCCTAATGTTGTTATTTGTCGTTTGGGTTTGTATCCCCTGCGTTTCGGCGTGAATGGGGCGTGGAACGGGTCGGTTTGGCCGTTCCTCTGTTTTCCCGCCGTATGGGAAGTAGCGGTCGTTCCAGTGGCCGTTACTTGCTTTTGACGGTCCTACGACAAACCGTTACTTCGTTTGATGTTTTTGAGCGTTCTGGCTTTTGGGAATGTGACGGCCCTGGGCTGGCGCGTCGCTTCCTTGTAACGCGCTTAGGTCTACGCGTTACTTCGCCTTCGTCGTTTTATTTTGGGGTTGAGTCGGTTGATCTAACGCTCTTGACCCAGCGCGTTAGATGAAAGTGACACGCCTGGTGCTGGCCGTTACTTGCTGTTTGACCGACGTTTGACCTCTTGAGGCGGTGCCTCCAGCGGTCGTGCCCCCGGGCGTTGTTTGAGTGTAACGTGCCTGCCCCTGGCCGTTACATTCTGTTTTGGCCGAGTTTGGGTGGCTGTGCCCGTTGGATGTAACGGCTGTGCACCCATGCGTCATTGTGTTATAACGCGCCTGTCTCTGGCCGTCGTTTGTTGTTTTGTGCTGGGTTGAAGGTGGCGGTGCATGTTGTGAATAACGCGCCTACCTCTGCGCGTCGTTTGATTGTGACGCGTCCCCCTTGCCGCGTCGTTTGGCTGTAACGTGCCTGGTGTTGCGCGTTACTTCGCTTTGGTTGTGGGTGGCTGTGCACGTTGTGAATAACGCGCTGGCTCCCATGCGTCGTTTGTTTGTAACGCGCTTAGGCCTGTGCGTTACATTGATGTAACGCGCTCGGTGCCGGCCGTTACATTCTTCGTGTTTGATAGGTTGGTTAGGGTGGTGTGAGCGACGGCCTGTCGTCCGACCGTCGTTTGGTGAGTAACGGCCCTGGTCTAGACCGTCACATGCTAGTAGCGGTCTAGGGGTGGCGCGTTACAATCCTTGTGCTCCGATTTCCGTGATTTCGGTTTTAGCTTGTCTTGGCTTGTCCCAGTGGTTTACCCGTTATCCCGTGGATGTCTGCCGACATCCTATGAGGGCTAAGACTACGCTGTAGGGTGGCCAGGAGTCTCCTTGCTTGCGGTAGGATTGTCTATCCTACTTTTGCTTGTATGTTGTTGGGCTCAGGTCAACCCGGTGTGACCTAGTGGTTGACGTGTGACCTTCGTTTGCGTGTGGTCTAGTTCCGGTCAACCCGGGATGATCCAGGGGTTGACAGGCGACCTTGTGTGTCTCGGGGGTTGTGCCCGGCTCGAGACACTGCTTCTGGATGCCTCGGGGTGTTGTTCTACCTCGGTTTGCGTGTCCAGGCGTATCGGATGGTTTTTGTTGTTTCCATCAGGTCTCCGTGTGTCGTTTTCGGTGGAGCGTTGTTATGCTGGCTTAGGATTAGACCGATTAGACGGCTTGTTCCGCTGTTTGTGACGATCTTGCCGTTGAGTCGTTTGACTCAAGGATCGTTGCGTGGTAGGTCTAGTTGCCTGCTCCTGAGTCTGTTGGCGGTTGTCTAGCTGCCTTGGTGCTTTGTGGTGCATGAGACAGGGCTTTTCTTAGACTGTCTGTGCTTTAGCACCTGTGTTTCGGAGTCTGTGCCTTGTGAGCCTCCACTAGTTGTAGCCCTAGGCTTTTGCCGACCCACCGGGAGTGGTGGAGGGGTTTTTCCTGTTGCGTTTGGTACGTACGGTTCTTAAGCTAGTTCTGTAGGCCCCATCCAACGGTAGCGTCCTACCGAGGGGAATACTAGCTAGAGGCCTGACCTAGGTAGAGGTCGTTGTGTGCACACGTGGTCAGGGACTGGGGACTGGCGCCGACGGGCGTGGCCCTAACTAGTTACTCGCAGTTGGTGCTGTAGTCTTGTGCTGTGGTACCATGTTTCCTTGGAACTGTCGTTCCTCGGACATGGTTCTTGTGTGTCTTGTCCTTGAGTGACATGACACCTGTGGCGCAGTGTAAGTCATCAGTGGACGCATCTGGCTGTTCTTCTGGGAGGAGGGTGCTCCTGTCACTCGGTGCTGTAACTCTCGCGTTTTCTTGCGCGCTGTGACCTTTGCGAGTTTCCCTCTTGTGGCTGTACTCGAGGTCAGTGTGTTGTCGTTTGCATGACGTTCTAGTCATGCGTGGGGCTGTGTGCATGACTGTTCCAGTCGTGTTTGTCTGTGTTTTTGGCGTCGGCGTCTGCCTTCGCCTTTGCTTTGGCCGATGGACTGGGTTACCCTACTGTGTGAGTTTGGGGTTGACCGTCTGTTGCCGTTTGGAGTAGCTTAGGGTGCCGAGTTCTCCTCGGTGGTCGTGTTCCGTGTTTTACGGCCTCGCTCTTCTTTGTTGTTGAGCTCCCCTCTCCTGCCTGTTCCCTACTCCTGTTGTACCTGTTCTGTTTACAGATTTGTAGTGTAGCTTTTCCTGCTTTGCTGCACTCGTTGTTTCTGTTGCTTCCGTTGCACCGTGTGTTTTTCTAGTCGGAATCCGCGTGACCCCTACTGAGTTTCTGTTGAGACTCACCCCTGCTTTTCAGGTGGGTTTCGTCGTCTGCCTCTGCTGCCCTTGGTGGAGCATGTTCGCTGTAGCTGCCAGCTGTACCTGCGTCGAGCTTCCCCCGACTTCTGTGTACGTTTCTTTCTGTCAGACTGTACTGTGATAGACTTGTTGTCTTTCCTTTGGGCTGGACTCTGGTGTATAATTGTAAAATTGAATGTTTAATGAAAAAGTAATTTTATTTCTGCTACTTTAGCAATCCATTGTAAGAAATTTAATTGCTTACTGTTATATCTGCTGGCTTCAATGTATTCCACACACTCCTTTTTCCGTTCGGCGCTTTCCCACGCTTGGGAGGCCTCGCGGGTCCCATGTGGTATCACGTGTATTCGGTATTTATACCGGGTGCACCGGGTATCCGGAATCCGGGTCGCTTCAGTTGGTATCAGAGCAGTGTTCTGAGATGTTCGGAGTTCTTTTGTGAGCTATCAGATCATTGTCGTGTGAAATACATGGAAATCCAGATATACAGTTACCAGAGTCCTTAAGGTCCAGTACAGTCTCTTGCTGGTGTAGGTGTTGCGATGGTTTATCGCGGTGCTTTTTGCGCGTGGTCTTGTACGTGCTTGGTTGGCACTGTGCGAGATGGTTTTTGCTCTCGTCTAGGTGTGACGAGGTGCTTCGTTCGGTTTTGAAGTTGGTCTCAATCGTGTTGCACTTGGCAGTGTTTGTCGGTTGGCATGAACCTGCAGTGCATTGTTCGAGCTATTTTCTGTGTTTTTGCTCAGGTGGCTTATGACCTTTTAGCGTTGGTGTGATGGCCATGCACGTTCTTACGATTGCTTTGGTTGTCCCGGCTTGAGTCTGTGTAGCTCCTGATGCATCGTTGTTTCGATCGTCTCGATTATCGTGTTGCCTCGATTGACAAGTTGCTCGAGCGAACCTAGGATTTTCCCTTCCTGGTGAGCTGTTGTTGTCGAGCTTGTTGCTTCTCGTTCTTCTTGGTGAAGCTTTTTCGATGTTAGCCTTGGAATTGTTGTCTTAGTGTTGCCTTTGTCCTGCGTCTGCTTAAGTGTGGACAGGTTTGTTTTGAGCCTGATTTGCTCCTTGTTGTACGGTTGCTTGGCTTTGGACTCCGTAATGGTGTTAAGAGCTGTCGTGTACCGTATTTGTCGTGCCATGTCCAACGGACGATGTGTTGTGAAGGCTCATTTGTTGTTCCAGGACGTGAAGGTAAACTGGGATTAGCTCTTTCCGCGTGCTTTGTGCTGAAGCTGGTGCTCTTCCTTTGTTGCACTTAGGCTCCTTGTGATCGGTTGTTCGTGAGATCGGTGCTCGTGGCGTGTTAATTGCGATCTTTGTTGATTGCGATGGCGTCTGGTATGTGCTGAGGTGTGATTACCGGTGTTGTTCTGTTGCCTGTGCGCATTGTTGAGGGTGCAGCGGAAGTGTGTGGGTTGGCTACCCACTCGTCGAGAGGTTTTGTTCCTTCTCGTTGTGGCTTTGTCTTGGCTTCCTGTGCCTTGACTTTGCCCGTTGCCGTGCCGTTGTTTGTGGTTTTCTGGTGTTGGCATTGGCATTTGCGAGTGTTGGGGAATTTGTCGGCATTCCTTGCTGATTGAGTACCTCCTGCTCTATATTTCTTTCTTGGGTGTTGTGCTCTCGAGGTGTGTTTGTAGTCCTTGAGATGCGTTCCCCGAGATTGTTGTCGTTTCTCGTTGTTGTGGGTCTTCTCTTGGTGAGCAGCCTGGAGCGTGACCTGTCTCTTGTGGTCGTGTGCTCAGCTGTTCCTGTGCCTTGATGTGACCCTGCTTGCAGTTGTGTTCCTTGGTTCTGTGTGTTGAATGGAACCAGAATCTTGCGGGTGCTGCCGTTGTTGTTTTGGCGCTGTTTCTTTATAATTTTGTGTTCTTGCCTTGGACCATTGTCTTATCAGTTGGCTTTGCTGTGCTCTCTTTTCCTGGTGGAGTTAGCTTGCGACTCGATCAGATGTGATAGCTGGCTGAGTGCTGACTTGATTGTGTTTGTGGTCCAGTGTTGTTGTTGTCGTTGGCGTCCTATGTGCTAGGTGTTCCCTGTTGCCTTTGGCACTGGAGCCGATGATGTTGCGAGCTGTCAGCTAAGAGGACTGTGTCTCCTTGTGTAAGCTGCTGCTTGCCGTGTTGTCATTGTGTTTTTCGGTGTTGATTCTTGGTTGTTGTGGCAGTCGTATCTCCGTTCCTGGTGAGACGTAAAGCGACGTTGCCTTTGCTTCGGAGGTGTCAGATGTGTTCACTTTGGTGCCATGCTTGTACTGTGGACTTGCTGTCTTGGAAGCTGAGCGTGTACCTGTAATTATGGTCTGACAGTGTTCCTCTGAGCTGTGTTTTCTCGAGATTTGAGTTGTTTTCGTGGTTGTGTTGTTGGGTTGTTCTTCCCTGCTTCTCCTTTGTTAGTCCTTAATTTCGAGGGTGAAATTTCTTAAAGGAGGGGAGGATGTAATGCCTTGGATCCTTAGTAGATCTTTGCTGGATCCTTTGCGGGTCTTGTGGGATCTCTGCTAGATCTTTCTGATCTATTTCGGATTGGTTTCGTTGAGTTTCGGTGCGCTTTTGTGGCTTCCGAGTTGAGTTTGACGAGCCGTGTGGATTTTTCTCACGTACTAGTCACGGAACCCTACGGGGAGTTTGTTTGTCAATTCTCGAACTCATGGATGCTGCAGCGACGATGTACTCTTCGAGTCGGTCGTTTCGACTATTTTTGCGCATTTTTCTGAATTTGTGCATTTTTGGCGCATTTTCAGAATTTTCAGAAATTAGGAAAATTTCCTAATTTCTTTTCTTTTTATTTCCTTTTCCTCTCTCTCTCTCTCCTCACTCTCGTGATCTCACTCTCTCTCTCCTGTTCTCTCTCGTTCTTCCCCCTCTTTGGCCCCGGCTGCAGACGGAGCGATCGTGGGCGGGTTGGCGAGGCTATGTAGTTGGCTGGGTGCGCGATGGGGCGAGGATCGGATCGATTCTGGCGCGATCCCGAACGGTGGATTCAAAGCCGGTGAAATCGATTCTCGAGTGTATTTCGGCGTGGTTTAGTCCCTTCGGGGCACGGTTTCCTCGGTGGAGGTAGGGTGACTGATCCTTCGTCCTCTCCGTTTTCCCTGCCATTGCACGGCATTCGGCAAGGAAACGGCCGAGTTTGGGCTTGTTTTGCCTAAACCGTGATTTTCGTGGTTTTTTAGGGTCGGCCAGTAAACGGCGACCATTTGCGGCGTAGTTAGTTTCTAACTGACCGCTGGGATGTTAGGATCCCATTCACGTTGATTTCGTGTGATTTGGTGTTCATTCGAGGCCGGTAGAAGCCCGGGAACCTCGGTGACCCACTTAGGGTCGTTTTGTCTAAATCGCCCGGATCTTGCGTTTTTGAGCTTGCATGTGGGGTTTGGAGTCCCCTAATGTTGTTATTTATCGTTTGGGTTTGTATCCCCTGCGTTTCGGCGTGAATGGGGCGTGGAACGGGCCGGTTTGGCCGTTCCTCTGTTTTCCCGCCGTATGGGAAGTAGCGGTCGTTCCAGTGGCCGTTACTTGCTTCTGACGGTCCTACGACAGACCGTTACTTCGTTTGATGTTTTTGAGCGTTCTGGCTTTTGGGAATGTGACGGCCCTGGGCTGGCGCGTCGCTTCCTTGTAACGTGCTTAGGTCTGCGCGTTACTTCGCCTTCGTCGTTTTGTTTTGGGGTTGAGTCGGTTGATCTAACGCGCTTGACCCAGCGCGTTAGATGAAAGTGACGCGCCTGGTGCTGGCCGTTACTTGCTGTTTGACCGACGTTTGACCTGTTGAGGCGGTGCCTCCAGCGGTCGTACCCCCGTGCGTTGTTTAAGTGTAACGTGCCTGCCCCTGGCCGTTACGTTCTGTTTTGGCCGAGTTTGGGTGGCTGTGCCCGTTGGATGTAACGGCTGTGTCCCCATGCATCGTTGTGTTATAACGCGCCTGTCTCTGGCCGTCGTTTGTTGTTTTGGGCTAGGTTGAGGGTGGCGGTGCACGTGTGAATAACGCGCCTGCCCCTGCGCGTCGTTTGATTGTGACGCGTCCCCCTTGCCGCGTCGTTTGGCTATAACGCGCCTGGTGTTGTGCGTTACTTCACTTTGGTTGTGGGTGGCTGTGCACGTTGTGAATAACGCGCTGGCTCCCATGCGTCGTTTGTTTGTAACGCGCTTAGGCCCGTGCGTTACATTGATGTAACGCGCTCGGTGCTGGCCGTTACATTCTTCGTGTTTGATAGGTTGGTTAGGGTGGTGTGAGCGACGGCCTGTCGTCCGACCATCATTTGGTGAGTAACGGCCCTGGTCTAGACCGTCACATGCTAGTAGCGGTCTAGGGGTGGCGCGTTACATGCCTTGTGCTCCGATTTCTGTGATTTCGATTTTAGCTTGTCTTGGCTTGTCCTAGTGGTTTGCCCGTTATCCCGTGGATGTCTGCCGACATCCTATGAGGGCTAAGACTACGCTGTAGGGTGGCCAGGAGTCTCCTTGCTTGCGGTAGGATTGTCTATCCTACTTTTGCTTGTATGTTGTTGGGCTCAGGTCAACCCGGTGTGACCTAGTGGTTGACGTGTGACCTTCGTTTGTGTGTGGTCTGGTTCCGGTCAACCCGGGATGATCCAGGGGTTGACAGGCGACCTTGTGTGTCTCGGGGGTTGTGCCCGGCTCGAGACACTGCTTCTGGATGCCTCGGGGTGTTGTTCTACCTCGGTTTGTGTGTCCAGGCGTATCGGAGGGTTTTTGGTGTTTCCCTTAGGTCTCCGTGTGTCGTTTTCGGCGGAGCGTTGTTTTGCTGGCTTAGGATTAGACCGATTAGGCGTCTTGTTCCGCTGTTTGTGACGATCTTGCCGTTGAGTCGTTTGACTCAAGGATCGTTGCATGGTAGGTCTAGTTGCCTGCTCCTGAGTCTGTTGGCGGTTGTCTAGCTGCCTTGGTGCTTTGTGGTGCATGAGACAGGGCTTTTCTTAGACTGTCTGTGCTTTAGCACCTGTGTTTCGGAGTCTGTGCCTTGTGAGCCTCCACTAGTTGTAGCCCTAGGCTTTTGCCGACCCACCGGGAGTGGTGGAGGGGTTTTTCCTGTTGTGTTTGGTACGTACGGTTCTTAAGCTAGTTCCGTAGGCCCTGGCCAACGGTAGCGTCCTACCGAGGGGAATACTAGCTAGAGGCCTGACCTAGGTAGAGGTCGTTGTGTGCACACGTGGTCAGGGACTGGGGACTTGCGTCGACGGGCGTGGCCCTGACTAGTTACTCGCAGTTGGTGCTGTAGTCTTGTGATGTGGTACCATGTTTCCTTGGAACTGTTGTTCCTCGGACCTGGTTCTTGTGTGTCTTGTCCTTGAGTGACATGACACCTGTGGCGTAGTGTAACTCGTCAGTGGACGCATCTGGCTGTTCTTCTGGGAGGAGGGTGCTCCTGTCACTCGGTGCTGTGACTCTTGCGTTTTCTTGCGCGCTGTGACCTTTGTGAGTTGCCCTCTTGTGGCTGTACTCGAGGTCGGTGTTTTGTCTTTTGCATGACATTCTAGTCATGCGTGGGGCTATGTGCACGACTGTTCCAGTCGTGTTTGTCTGTGTTTTTGACGTCGGCGTCTGCCTTCGCCTTTGCTTTGGCCGATGGACTGGGTTACCCTACTGTGTGAGTTTGGGGTTGACCGTCTGTTGCCGTTTGGAGTAGCTTAGGGTGCCGAGTTCTCCTCGGTGGCCGTGTTCCGTGTTTTACGGCCTCGCTCTTCTTTGTTGTTGAGCTCCCCTCTCCTGCCTGTTCCCTACTCCTGCTATGCCTGTTCTGTTTACAGCTTTGTAGTGTAGCTTTTCCTGCTTTGCTGCACTCGTTGTTTCTGTTGCTTCCGTTGCAATGTGCGTTTTTCCAGTGGGGATCCGCGTGACCCCTACTGAGTTTCTATTGAGACTCACCCCTGCTTTTCAGGTGGGTTTCGTCGTCTGCCTCTGCTGCCCTTGGTGGAGCGTGTTTGCTGTAGCTTCCAGCTGTACCTGCGTCGGGCTTCCCCCGACTTCTGTGTACATTTCTTTCTGTCAGACTGTACTGTGATAGACTTGTTGTCTTTTTTTTGGGCTGGACTCTGGTGTATAATTGTAAACTTGAATGTTTAATGAAAAAGTAATTTTATTTCTGCTACTTTAGCAATCCATTGTAATGAAATTTAATTGCTTACTGTTATATCTGCTGGCTTTAATGTATTCCACACACTCTTTTTTCCCTTCGGTGCTTTCCCGCGCTTGGGAGGCCTCGCGGGTCCCATGTGGTATCATGTGTATTCGGTATTTATACCGGGTGCACCGGGTATCCAGAATCTGGGTCGCTTCATGTCGCTTTTGGTTTTATCATTCCTTGCGTTTGGTTCAGAGTTTTTCGGAAGATTCTTATCGCTTGTTGGTAAAAACGGGTGTCGTTTTACCTTAACGCCCACTTTTCAGTCCGCTCCGCTGCATCTCCGCTTCATCTCCATGTTCCATGTCACTTCTGCTTCACCTCCGCTCGCTCCCCTACAAAGAGGACGTTAAGGAGGGGCATCTGTTGACACCCGTTTTATGCCGATAAGTTGAGTCGTTCCTCTTACTCCCATTTATTGATGCCTCGAGTTGTCCATCACCCGTTGGGGCTGTTTTCAGGCATGCTTTGGGCCAGTTTTATGAGTTGCCTCCCTCCTTGGTTAGGTCCAAGTTGATTCAGGGCTTAACGGGCCTTGGTTTTGGTTGATTGGGCTTTTCTATCAGTTTCAAGCGCCCATGTACATGTACGGTTCATCCCGGGCCGCTCAATCCATGTGCGGTTGACTGTGGACCGTCCATCTATTTTGGAATATTTTGATTAATTTTTTGAATTTCGGCCGACAAGCATTTATGCGGTCCTATTCTGGCCGTTCAACTTGATGGACGGACGGGTTGTGACTGCCCATCTCTCAGAGTCCTGCGCTTGAGGAATTTCTCAGATAATTATCCAATTAATCTATTTATCACCGACAAGGCTAGAACGGTTTGTCCTTGACCGCTCAACCTTTGAACGGCCTCATCTGAACCGTTCATCTATGAGAGTCCAGTGGTGAAGGTTTCGGTTAGTTCGATGGATAATTTGGATTATTTATGATTTATTTTGAATTTCCACCGACAGGGTTAGACGGCCAGGAGGTGACTGCACATCCAGTTGGGCGGTCTATCGTAAGACCGTTCATCCGTTCGATTGCTGAATTTCAACAGATTTTTATCTCTTTATCCGTGGTTTTATCCCCAACTTATCCCATCATTTTCTCCGCGGATAATCAACCATTTTAAGTGCCGTTTCGACTGGATAAAAGATAATCTATTTATCTACGATTTTCCTTTGATTATCTCGACCTGAAAATGCCTCTAAACCCTAATTTCCAGCTATGACTTTAGGTGCTCTATAAATAGACCCTAAAGGTCGGGTTGGAAAGGGGGGGAGATTTTTGGTCGACGGCGAAGCCCTGCCGCATTCTTGAGCGACCTAGCACCAAGGAGGGAGGCTTTCCACGTCCATACAAGCCTCCGGTTCAGGCAGTAGTCCAATTTTTGAGTCTTTTGTGTTTGTTAGTTTTGTCCACTTTTTGATTGCATGCATTACTTTCATTACTTTCTCCCCACATTTCTCTTCATCTTCATTGCCATGCACAAACCCACCTACGTTTTTTGACACCCTAGGGGTATAAAATCCCCCAGGTATCCCCCTTTCCACTTATTCATGTTCATTTCACATTATTTTGGCATTTACTACACCATTCAGTTCTAATCTAGGTTTTCTCTTTGTGTTTTTACGTCGTTTTGCAGGTCAGCAACCCCTAGCACGAGACCCATCCCCTCTGGTCGGCTGGAGAGGGTGGAGGTTGGACCCTTTGCGACTTCTGGCTTGGTGGTCTTGAGCGGTTCCATACAGTCCATTCAATGAGACGTGTGGTGAAGACTGGACTGTCCTTCTTCTTCCTGCAGTCGTGCCAGAGCCGTTCACCTTCCAGGAGCGCTTCATCCCGCATCTTCTGCAGCATCTTTGAACGGTCTATCATAAGATTGTGTATGCTTTAGGCGGTTCTACCTGAACCGTTCATCTTCCCAGCGCTGCAGGATAGGCGAGTGTCTCTCCCTCTTTCCAAGGCACGGCGTGTTCATCACGTTCGGCGCTTTGGTGGGGATCACGGTTCTTTACTCTCTTCTGTTCTCCTTCTACTGTCCTATTTTATTTTACATATCGATTTATTAGAAGGAGAGAAGAGATCTTTCAAGCCGGTATTGAAGAGAAAGAAGAGAGTAGAACAAAACATATCAACAGCATACCTCCACGCTCCGGGCGTGGGGAAGACTCCTGGCCAAATCACACGTTCCCTGGTACAAAAGCTAAAATAAGTATAGATCCAAACAAACACGGCCCACTCCTCTCACGTAGGTAAAAGGCTACAGCAAGCAAATCCGGGTAGGTGTGACTGGGTTGACGGGTCGTGGGTCGGTGGAGCACGACAACCACTGACCGGTCTGTGTCCAGCAGAGAGGAAGGCACGTCACAGATGCCGAGGATGGAGCAAATGCCTCTGACGGCATGCTACAATGAATGACGACCCTCCGGGAAGAATACCAATGCCGATTGAGCCGGCTTGAACCTCCAATGTAGTCACGAATGGGCGGGCAGACTATAGGCCGGCCTACGCAGGTGCAGGCGACCAACGATTGGGGAGGCCTATAAAGCGGCCTTCTGGACGTCCTCTGAACACGAAATTTGGCGTTGACGTAGGCGGGAACGTCCCTGTGATGCTTGTGGAAGATGGGTCATAGCAGATGATCGAGGTAGCCGGGGTGACTCCGAAAGGAAGCACCTGTGCAATCTGGCATGTCTGGAGGCAGCAAGACAGATAGTGGAAGATGGACGTGGGAGCGGGGCGTCCGGATGGATTTTGGGGTTGGGTTTTCTCTGGAAGATGGGGAATGGACATGGGTATATGGATGATGAGTGGCAGGGTCACACGTAGTGGAGGTTTTTGCCGTGGGGAGTGGTTGACGGTGGGACTCAGTTCTGTAGGAATGTGCAGACAAACTGGGTAACGGAGATGGTGAAAGAGATGAGGCGAGACAAACGGGCTCAAAACTAGGTGAAATTATTATGGTGAATAGGCTATGATGTGGGGAAGGGGAGTACCAAATTTCAGGTCGATTGGACAAGGTTAGGGGGCGAGATGGTAATTGTGGACGGGTTCTGTCCCGGTAGATCTGCATAGGTGTAGTATGCGCTAGAAAATAGGCCTTGAAGGGAATTTCGGCTACAGGATGAGTTTGGGCGTGAAAATTGATCTGGAGGAAGGGGACACGTGGGATAAGAAGTGGACCGAGTTTCAAGTCGAATAGAGAAGGGGAATGGGGCGAACTAACCATGCAAAGTCGTCTCTGTCCTAGCAAACAGACACACACACTACCAAAAAAGGTGAGATTTCAGACGACCCGTTTTTGTCTGTAATCCGTTTGAAATTACGTGGGAAGACACTTTTGTAATAGATTTCAGATAAATTTTAGACGGAACGAGGCCGTCTCTTATTCTTGGTTACAAATTTCGGACAGATTTAATATCAGTCACAAATTTCGTCTGAAATTTAAAATGGAAATATTCCGTGCAAGATCCCGTCTGAAAATACAACTTTCGGATAGATTAATATCAGTCACAAATACCGTCTAAAATTTGACACGGAAAATGTTTCGTTTGAAATATAGTCTGAAACTTATTCCGTGTGAAATTTTCACACGGAAAATTTTTCGTGTGAAGTACCGTCTGAAATTAACCGTCCCAAATACCGCTCCAATATCTGTCTGAAATTTCAGACGCAGACGCACAACTACGTTAAGACGGATAAGTGTCATCTGAAATACCGTCTGAAATCTGTCTGAAAATCTGTCCGAAATACTTTCATTAATTTTTTTAAAAAATATGAAATTATTTTAAAAATCCTATTAAAATCACATCAAATATCAAACTAATGTACTGAAAACAAAACACATAAATAAGAAACTCAACACAAATCCCTTGCTGATCAAATATCATCCTCCACATCGTCCATATCCTACTCCCTGCCATGCTCATCTCCTCTGTCGCCGCCCGCAGAAGGATCCTCCTACATTAACAAAATTATAACATTCATTCATAGATAAAAAAATTAGTGCGAAGATAAATTAAATATTTTATTACAAAATATCAAATCAATAACTACATAGATTTTATAGACCCCAACTAACCTAGCTGTCATCAGTATTTTAAATTAATTACATTTAGAGACTGCACTTTTGAGCATTGGGCCCAAACCGGATAACCGATTTGGATTCCGTCACTTCTCACAAGTCACTTTTATCTCCCAAGTCCTGTTGGAACAATCGGCACGCCGATCAGATCGGTATTTCAGATTTTAGACCCCCGGACCCGACGTCTTTAATTTTAAACTAAGTGTATTTATAAAATACACTTTTGAGCGCTGGGGCCAAACCGGGTATCCAATTTGGATTCCGCCAATTCTCATAGGTCACTTTTATCTCCCAGGTCCTGTTGGAACAATCGACATGCCGATCAGACCGGTATTTCAGATTTTAGACCCCCGGACCCGACGTCTTTAATTTTAAACTAAGTGTATTTACAAAATGCACTTTTGAGCATCAGGTCCAAACCAGATATCCGATTTAGATTCCGTCAGTTGTGACAAGTCACTTTCATCTCCCATGTCCTGTTGGAATGATCAACTCCTCAATCAGACATGTATTTCAAATTTTAGTCCCCCGAACCCGACTTCTTTAAATTTAAACTAAGTGCATTTACAAAATGTACTTTTGAGCGCTGGGCCCAAACTGGGTATCCGATTTGGATTCCGTCAGTTCTCACAAGTTACTTTTATCTCCCAGGTCCTGTTGGAACAATCGACATGCCGATCAGACCGGTATTTCAGATTTTAGACTCCCAGACCCGACTTCTTTAATTTTAAACTAAGTGTATTTACAAAATGCAGTTTTGAGCGTCGGGCCCAAACTAGATATCCGATTTAGATTCTATCAGTTCTAACAAGTCACTTTCATCTCCAAAATAGTGTTCGATCCGACCGGTATTTTAGATTTTAGACCCCCGAACCCGACTTCTTTAAATTTAAACTAAGTACATTTAAAAAATACACTTTTGAGCGCTGGGCCCAAACTCGGTATACAATTTGGATTCCGCTAGTTCTCACAAGTCACTTTTATGTCCCAGGTCCTGTTAGAACAATCGGCACGCCGATCAGACAGATATTTCAAATTTTAGAATCCCGGGCCCGACGTCTTTAATTTTAAACTAAGTGTATTTACAAAATGTAGTTTTGAGTGTCGGGCGCAAACCGGTTATCCGATTTGGATTCCGTCAGTTGTAACATGTTACTTTCATCTCCTAGGTCCTCTTGGAATGATCGACATGCAGATCAGACATGTACTTCAGATTTTAGACCCCCCAACCCCTACTTATTTGTCTATTAAATTAATTACATTTAGAGAATACACTTTTGAGCGTCAGGCCCAAACCAGATATCCGATTTAGATTCCGTCAGTTCTGACAAGTCACTTTCATCTCCCAAGTCATGTTGGAACGATCGGCATGCCGATCAGACCGATATTTCAGATTTTAGACCCCCGAGAACCTGACTTCTTTAAATTTAAACTAAGTGCATTTACAAAATACACTTTTGAGCACTGGGCCCAAACCGGGTATCCGATTTAGATTCTACCAGTTCTCACAACTCACATCTACCTCGATTATCATGTTGGAATGATCGACACGCCGATCAGGCAAGTAATTTACATTTTGGACCCCCGAACCCCGAATTTTCCAATTCTTCTAAACTAAGTTACTTTTGAAAACTAACTTAGTTTTGAAATTAATTATGACTATAATTGAGTAATTATGTAAAAATAAAAATATAATAAACACTCACCTGATGGGCCTATGCCGTGGTGGTGGTGGATCCATGAGGGAGAATTCCCGCCTGGGAGAGGAGGACACTGATTGCCTGCAACATGGTTGCCTGCTGGCTAGACATCTCCTCTCGGATCTGCCGATGCATCTACTGCTACAAATCAGAAATCTCCGATCGGACCATGTCCATGACGTCGCTGGCAGAAGTACTGGGGGCACGTGGAGGTATGCTGAAGGCACTGCTACTGGTTTAAGCAGAGCTTGAACTCGCACACGATGATATCACCGCGCTAGAGTCCAGGCTCTCCCCAAAATCATATAGCCGGCCTTTCTTCGGTACGCCAGCTGCTGCAACCCATTCCACCGGATCGAACTCCGGCTACTGCTTGTCTCCCTCCTTGTACTTCTCTGTCACAGCTCTGCTATATATTTTCTAAAAATTGAATAAAATAAGTAGTCAATTTCATATGAATCAATCCGATTTAAATGAATGGTAGAAGTTGCATATGTAGATAAACTTACCGCTACTGAGTGAGCTCTCTCACTCACAAATTGATATGTCCCCTTCTTTTTGTGTGTTCTATCGAACACCTCGAGGAACGACGGAGCTCGATTAAGCTCCCCAGCATGTTATACAATTCATAGTAAAAAACGTCATATATATTAACAAAATGTAAGAAGATAAATTGAAACATTACTTACCATTTTTTGTTTATGAGCCGCGAAAGAGACGCACCCACTCGTATGCAAATTTGCGCCCGGTTGTGACGCCCTATTTACTTTGGCTTTTTGGGACTTTTCTATCCACTTGGGGTCGACAAATTTGTCACATGCTATGTCCCAATCCTCCTTCCTCATCCATAGAGGGCGGTGCTCCTTCCACAGCTGTCAGTCTTTACTCCCACCAGCCTTATTTTTAGCATGTTCTCGGGCCTCATGTACTTTCCATCAAACATTTGACTTCATACTAGACTCCCAAGCAGAATGACATCTCGCCGCGTCATGTCCACACGTGAATTGATAAGTCCGCTGTAAATAAATGAAGTTTCACACTTAGTATATTGTTGGGAATTGAGTTTGGAAAATACTTGAATTAAATGATGTAATTACGTACTGAGAACATGTCCCATAAGTTGTCGCGGACTTCCATCAGAAATTCTTTGAAAGACGTTATTGGGCCGGGCACATGTGCCATTACTAGAGAGTTGGAATGATGGACATCATCGTGAGGTTCAAATTTCTTACTGCAATTGCAAATGTCAAAATATTTATATTAGACAGTTGAAGGCTAAATAATGAATGTAATAACCTTATAAATTTACCCAGAGATCCAGCACGGGTGACGTCCATTGTCAGCCATGCCTCCCTCGTGACGACTACCGGCATCGTCAAGTGGCTGAGTGGTGGGGGTGTGCCCTGTACAAGTGGGAGGTGGTGGGAGGGCACTAGGACCTGTAAGAATTATTTTTTTAGAGGTAAAATGAATATTTTGTTGAAAATTAAAATATACATACCTGCAGCGGGAGGTGGTGGGGGTGACGCATGTGGTCGTGCTGGGAGGGGACTATGAACTATAAGAATTAAATATCATAAATAAAATGGATATTTTGCTAAAAATTAAAATATACATAATTTGGAAAATACGAGGAACTATAAGAATTAATTTTGACAAGTAAAATGAATATTTTGTAGAAAATTAAAACATACATACCTGCAGTGGGAGGTGGTGGGGGTGGTGTCTGTACAACAGGTGGGAGGATATTGGGACCTGTAAGAATTAAATTTCATAAGTAAAATAAATATGTTACTGAAAATTAAAACATACATACCTGCAGCGGGAGGTGGTGGGGGTGGCGTCTGTACAATAGGTGGGAGGGTATTGGGACCTGTAAGAATTAAATTTCATAAGTAAAATGAATATTTTACTGAAAAGTAAAACATACATACCTGCAGCGGGAGGTGGTGGGGGTGGCATCTGTACAACAGGTAGGAGGGCACTAGGAACTGTAAAAATTAATAAACATAAGTAAAACGAATATTTTGCTGAAAATTAAAACATACATATATACATGTAGCGGGAGGTGGTGGGGATGGCGCATGTACAAGTGGTCGTGAGCCGACACTTGGACCTATAAGGACATTCTTTTTAGCTAGTAAATGATTATAACATTTATATAGCTAACTATTTTAATAGATATACCTGTACCCGAAGAAGACGCCAAAGAGGAGGGAGTAGAGCCCCTGTCACTGCCCTGTCTCCTCCCACTCCCAGTACGACCTCCTCGGACCATTTCATTATTACTAACAAAACAATTAATACATATTAATCCTTAATTAGAAAAGGCTGGACCAATGTTATTAAAAATTATGCAAAAATGAATGATTATCTTACTAAATTGACAAAATGTGCCTCCATCGATCACGCTGATGATATATCTAACTCATCATCATATTCGTCATCCATAGTAGCCTCATCAGATTCGAACTCTTCCTCTTCATCCAATCCCTCCTCCCCTCTAACATCAACATTTAGCTCTGTCGAGTTGACTTCTTCCACTTCATCTCCGTTACGTAATGACAGTGGCTCATCAGATTCGTCCAGATTAGTATGCGTGCAACCGACAACGCCAACTTCGTCTGATTGAAAATATTCAGCACTGGCAACTTCTGAGGGATTTTGACTCATATTTAACTCATAAGTGGGAAAGAGTTTTGATTTAACCCTGTAAACTGCTCACCAATCTTTATTCTTAGATGATGTATAGCTTGATAAATACACTTGCTGGGCTTGTGCGGCTAAAATGAACGGTTCATAGGTATTAAGTTTAGACCTATGTTTGACATCGACAATCCCATAAGTTGTGTCATGTCGGACAGAATTAGGATCAAACCAATGACACTTAAATATGTATACGTGATTGTCTCGTCCCAATTACTTAAGTTCTAAGACTTCGTCAAGAATACCGTAGTAGTCCAATTCCACTTCATTGTATAAACTTCCCTTAACAGATACGCCGCTGTTCATCATAGACTTACTTTGTCCATAATCCATCGTATGAAATCAGTATCCATTCACGATATATCCTGGATAGGCACGTGCAACTGTCGAGGGGCCATAACTTATCTGTTGTACTCTTTGATCAGTAATGAGACCTTGGTCAACCTATATTTAAATTTGAGTAGTTATAATAAGGTTCAATCTCCTCAACATACATAAATACAAACATATATATTCAACCAAAAATCTAAGTGGAAGAATGTACTGGCTGAATACAAGCACTTTCTCTCCAGCAGAGTCTGCCATTGACAAAATGATCAGAAATAATTTTGTCTTCACTCAATCTTTCAAGTCTATGGAGTCCAAAAGATTATCAATCTCTTGATCTTTCACTTTCATGACACTCTGGTCTCCAGAAGCATAATCAGCACAATCTTGCGAACATGGATGGAGGTACACTGCACTACCAACAGCAATTCTCTTAAACATCTCATATTTCTCAAACTCTCCTAGAAGTTTTTTCTGTTTGGGACTCAGACACAATAGCACACTGAAATCAATGTGTCCTGACAACTCATCCAAGAAATCGCCTTTGTAGTAATGCAAGACATCTCCGGTCATCTCCCGAAGGTCCTTTTTGATAGAAATTATCTATTTACAATGATCATCATTTTGCAAAGTTTCTTCCACTATATCTAAGAAAGCTGCCTCTGCATCAACTTTCAGGTGCCACCTGATATAGATGCTCTACTGAGGATACGTCTCATGGCATCTCGTGATGAGTCCATGTTCAGGAACTTACGACGCACTAGATTCAATATATTAAAAACTTCTTTGACATGATTCTGAAATAGTGTCTCTGAACGAACCACCTTACGGGGAGTTTGCACCTTTTCTAGCGTAGAAAGGATATTAGTGTCTTCGTTTCTGGGAGTATGGCCTTCATCTAAAATGAGAAGGCTAGGGACCTTTAGTAACCTCTCCTGACATGCAGCCCCTATCTCATCTCTTACATTGCACATAATTCTAGAAAACTACTTATAGCCCAAGAAAAGAATACTCCTGTTCTCCTCCCATTCTTGAAGAACATCAAGCTGCTGAGATCTATTGTCAGCCTTAACAGAGTAGAAGTCATATAGAGGAAGTTCTTCTACTTGCCAATGATGGAACTCTCTTCCACGTTGGCAGAATTCCTTTAGGAAGAATGATTAACGACCTTGCAGAAGGATATTTAGCCAAAAAACTCTGGATAAAGCTAATGAGCATGAACGTCTTTCCTGACCCTGGTGCATGTGCCAGAATGTGGCCTCCAGGATTATCACCCACTAGGTTTCTCACCAAGAAATTGAAGCCCTCTATCTGATGTGGCTTCATTTGTTACAGGTGCCTTGGGTGCAGAGAAAGTTCACAGGAAACTATATCCTCTTCAGACAATTTAGGTCCCAGGAATTATATTTTCTCATCAGCATAAGTAACAACTAGGAAATTAAAGTGGTATACTCCAAAATGAAAATTAAATACGGATCTATTTTTGGATCCACACATTAATTATACACAAACATTACACAAATTAAATATCTATCTAGATTATAAATTAGCAGAATATAAATGTATAGAGCTACTTCTTCCCAGCAAATGGCAAGAGGATATCTTGGTCTAACCTAACAAAATCTGCAAGAAGGGTTCTACCGAGAATGGCAGATATGAACGCACATAAGTTCTTTTCTTAACAATAGTCAAGTTGCAATGAGGCTTCCAGGTTATGCCAGTTGAGTCACAGATGTGGTTCAGGTGTATTTGTTAGGAAGGCAGTGGTAAAAAGCACTCCATTCAAACACTGGTGGATGACAAAATCCATAGTAAACTTCTATGAATGTCAGATTCATATATATGACGTCTTTATGCATGAGTGCAATAAGACCTAAAGTGTCTAATTTTATCTACAGTCCCAATATCTGGCACTCCTTCGAGCAGCTGTGCATGCGAAAGTACAATTTATGAAGTTGAACCACCATGCCTAAAATTTAAAAAATGACAAACGGGACGATCAAGTCACTACTCTTTCAAAGCATTCTAGTCTACTCTACTAATACTGTTCTTCCATCGTTCCTGAAGAACCCTCGTCACAGGGTTTTGAGATGATTCCCAAAATACATCATAGTCCATATGAAAGATGCCGGATGGCATTGAATAATTCACAATATATTTAACAAACATGTAGACGCATAAGGAAAAAAAATAGCCCTATAATATGGTTACAGGCATCAGGAATCATATTGGCTAACAATCTTTCCTTCATATTATTTCAATCAGCAAGCAATCTACATCTGCTGTAAATGCTACCCATTCTTTAAAAGATTCAGTTGAGAAACAAGGGCATGATGAGATCAGAGGAGGCCTAGCCCAGTTATCTGAGATCTGATTTACAGTAACACATAATAATCTCCCCTCCCACCGGTGACCTCCTCCTCCCCCTCTGAGCTCCCCCTCTCCCCCACCCTCCCTGAACCCCCCTTCCCCTCCCACCGGTGACCTCCCCCCTCCCTGAACCCACTCCCACCGATGAGCTCCCCTTCCCCTCCGAGCTCCCCCTCCCTACCACCGGTTGCCCTGCTACCGGTCACCCCTCCATAAACCCCCCCTCCCCTCCCACTGGCGACCTCCCGCTCCGAGCTCCCCCTCCCCCCCACCCTCCCTGAACCCCCCCTCCCTTCACCGCCGGCCCCCCTCTCCTTTCCAAACCCCCGTCCCCTCACCGGCAGCCGCCGCGGGAACCCCCATCTCCTTCCCAACTGACGCCCCTCCCCTCCCCTACGATTTGCCACTGACCCCCTCCCCTCCCTTGCCCTCCCCAGCTGACCCCCCCGTCCCCTAGCCGCCGGCCGCCGCCGCGAGGTCCCCCCTCCCCTTCCCAACCAACGACGCCCCTCCCCTCTCCCCTTCCCCATCGACACCCCTCCCACCCCCAGCGACAACAAACACAGGTTAAAAAAAAAGACAAAGGGTGAGGGGGGACATACCGACAGCGATCGTCTAAGCTCCAGCGACGATGACTCCGGTGGGGACGGTGAGGAAGTCGGTCACGGCAGCGAGCTGCCACAGATGGCAGTGGGCACGACGACGAGGACGTCGATAGTGAGGACGACGAGGATGGCGATGACATCGATCGTGAGGATAGCGACGACGGCGGTGTGGATGGCTTCACTGGCGAAGGTGAGCTCCGACGGGCTCTCATCGGCAGGGAGGGAGTGGAAATAGGGGGTGGGCACAGAGTGTGACTGAGTGGGAGCGAGAGGGAGAGGGTTTCGCTTGCGGGTAGAGGCGGGAACTTTGGAGGATTTCAGACGGACATAAGTTCCGTCCGAAAAGTCATCTGAGTTTCAGACGGCTAATTTTTCGTCGTAATAGCCGTCTAAAATTAAAGACGGATATTCAGATGGATATTAATCTGTCAAAAATACCGATGACATTTTAGACGTATAATCATCCGTCTTAATTTTGGACGGCTAGTATGACGGAAACTATCCGTCTGAAAATTTTGTCTAAAATCTTGCCTTTTTCTTGTAGTGACAGGCGCATACAGGGAGATAGGGTTCCACGGGCCTCCACGCTGCAGCACGTCCACGAACGGAGCTTCTCCTGGCTTGGAGGGATGTCAGGGAAGATGCCTTGATGCAGTGGTAGTAGCAGAAAAACTAGAGGGAGGGGCCTTGGGCGTCGCACCCAAGAAGAAGAGAGGGGAGAGGGAGGTGGGAGTCGCACCCACCTAGGAGAGAGCAAGATGGGGCCGTGGCCTTCTCCAAGACTTTTCTCAAAATTTTCTATTCCTTCATTTTTCAAAAAAGATTGCATGATATTATATATGGGGAGGGAAAGAAAACCCTAATTTTCAAAAAGGAATCCTAAAAAGAAGGCAATTAATTTGAACTTCCACCATATTAGGAAGGATGGGGTGGGGAATCTAATCCCCTTCCTAAAAAGTAGGAGAGGCGGCGCCCACCTCCCATGGGAAGTGGGAAGGTGGGGGGAGTGCGCCCTCTTCCCAGCCCTAATGGGCCTGGGAGAGGGGGAAAGGAGGGGCGGTCAACTGTGGACTGGCCCATGGGCGACCAGCCCACTCCCCATGGGCTTGAACCAACATATGGCCCAATAACCCCTAATTCAGCTTCCTATGCACAAATGTGACTCAAATGAAGTCTAGTTGGCCCCAAATCGGCCTACAAAGGTCCAAAATAAAAGAAATAAAAGTCTCCACGCTCCAGTCTAATCCTTCAAGCCATCTCCAAGCCACAAGGAAGCCTGCAAGTCCCGAACTATGCTACGCGTCCTATAATGTCGCTCTGCTGCATCGCGCCGATCTCTAGCTCGGGTGTCCTCACCAATTCTCCCCGGGCGGGAGGAACTCGACCCTGTCGAGTAAGGGTCTCTGTCGCTCAGGTATCGCTCCAGCAAGTCCGAATCTAACCTCTCTAGCTTTGCCTGGGGGATCCATGTATCATCGGACTCGGGCCGTCCTCTCCAAAGCACCAAGAAGTGCTGATACGTGCAACTCCTAGTGGTCGTCACCTGCTCATCCAGTATGCACTCTATCTGCTCACGCTGCTGAGGTGACGTGGCTAAAAGTGGGCTCTCAGGGGAGGGGTCACTCACAATGGGTGGAGAAGGCCCAAATAACTCACTAGGAATCACTGTCGGGTCCCTATATGCGACTAAATCCGAGATATTGAATGTGGAACTGATACCATAGTCCTTTGGCAAGTCTACAACATATGCATTGGACCCAACTCACCTCACTACTCGAAAGGGTCCAGCACCACGAGCCTGTAGTTTCTTCACGGTCCCAAAGGGAAACCGTTCAGGTCTAACCTGATCATGACGTAATCGCCCTCTTGGAACTCGCGGGGGTGTCTATGAGCGTCGGCCAGCTCTTTATATCGTGCGTTGCTGACTCAAGGTGGTGATGATGATCCAGACTCTGAAATAGCTATGTGGACTCAAACCTAGGCGAATGCAGGGGTGGTCCTAGACATCCAAACATGGACCTAGCATGTCCATGACGCCTACCTGACTGGACAACACGGGGATAACCTAGACATCCAAATTTGTACCTATCATACACAGGTTCTCTATTAAGGTTGGTGGACTTTAGGGGTCTAGTACATCCAAATTCACTCACTTTATCACCCCTATATGACGTTGGACATGATGATGCATGCAACTCTATCCATTTGGAGGGTTTATTTCTTTCTAAGCTCTTAAGTGTAGATGCATGCAAGGTGGGATGTTGACTGGCATAAGTGGATGGGGTGTGATAATTGGCCTCCTTGACAAGGTGGAGGGGAGAATATGGGTCGAGGGGCTCACAAGGGAGGGGATCGAAAGGGTCAAAGAAATGATGACTCCTCCGGATAGGCCCCTTCACTATTCTTGCCCATGTTTGACGTTCGGCAAGATGCGGAGGGTCACCTTCCGGCATTATGATAGATGGGGCAAGGGGCTCATGAGGAAGGCGAGGTTCCTCCCTCAGGACAGTAATACCAAAAGAGGGGACAAAGTCAAGCTCATCGGATATGGGAAGTAACAAAAGGACCTCTGAGGTGATATGACCTATGGTGCACATCGAGGTAATGGACGCTAAAGCAGGGTGCGTGAAGCTATGACTGTAGGGTTGGTCAGACCCTAAGGCCAACATACACGTCAACTCCCTTTGACAATCTAAACTCCTAAAAAGGTCCTCCACATTTTCTACAAAGTAGAAGGACTGGAAAATGGTGTGAAAGGAGTTAAGGGGTACTATTTGGAGTGTTGGTTCCATGTTTGGGTAGTAAGGGATCGAAACATCTAGTATTGAGCCCTTCATTAACCAGCTAGCTAAAGACTCTCCAATGACAAGTCCACCCTCGGGAGGCAAGAATGGCTCTAGATGAGGGTCGAAGGGCGAAGCATCTGCCTCGGGTGGGAAAAGGGAGTCCTCTATGAAGTGGGGAAAACCATGGTTCTCCATCGAGGGTATTAGGCCGAGAGTGTCAGCCCTGACCTCCAAATGTTCTGGCACGACTTCATCCTGACTCGGAGGTGGGCTAGGGGAAGTCGGTGACCCAATAGGAGTGCGCATCCTATCTAGTCTCTCCCTAAAAGTTTGCAGGAGTTCTGTGAGGGTGGGATCCCTCGGGATAGAGACGTTCAGGGGGACCTGCTCATAATCATGAGCCTTAGTCTTGGACCTAGACTCATACACATGCGGAACCTTTCGCCTCCGACTTTGATCATCTCGGTTGGAGGTGACAGGGTGGGATAGGTAGGTCCTTCTAAGCTCATTTTTCATGTCGTACCAAGTCTCGATGGGCCTTTGCTGCCTAATGTCTCTCAAGCTCTCAATGCATCTTCACTTATCCTTGGCTTCATGCAAAAGCCTCTTCTTGGCAAAAGAGAATTGCATGGCCTCGGACATGGGGTAACACCCAAAATATCTATCCATGGTGGCTTCCCAAGTTAGGTAGTCACTAAGAACCTTGGAACCGTCAAAGGTAGGGGCTTCGGGCCTAAGGAACGAGAGGGGGTGGTTCCCAAGCCCATGGGTGTATCTCTCCCTACTATGCAGATAGTCATATCACCCGGGTGACTTGAAAGCCATGGGAAGTTTTGGAGTGGGACCTATGGGGTGGACATGCAAGACAACTAAGGGACGGGATTAGACATGACACTTTGATGCGGCAATGCAAATGGTAGAATGAAGACTCAATGAATGGTAGAATGATGACTCAAATGCACCCTAGACAAACCTAATGCTCTGAAACCAAATTTGATGCGGGACGCTATGCGAACTAGGAATCTAGGTGACGACTCGACTAGGTGGACCACTACGACCAACAATGACACAACTGACCAAGTAATGTTGGCTCGACACCAAATGTTCCCAAGAGAGAAACTACGCCAATAACTAGCAACACAAGCTCGCATACGTCCCCAACTGAGGGAAGCGCGTTGATCCGCACGGTTGAGGAATCGACAGAGTCAAGGTTAGGCAACTCACATTCGTGCTCGAGTCGAGTCACGGGACGATCACACTCTCTCACCATGGCAGTGATATATGTAACGGGCTAGGAAGCTAAATAACACACAAGCAGCGGCTTCCAGAGTGCATACTAAACGAGCAAGCAAGACTAAGTGAGGAGCAGTCGCATACCTCCACGCACAGGGCGTAGGGAAGACTCCCGGCCAGATCACACGTTCTCCGGTACAAAAGCTAAAATAAGTACATATCCAAACAAACACGGCCCACTCCTCGCAGGGAGGTAAAAGGCTACAGCAAGCAAATCCGGGTAGGTGTGACTGGGTTGACGGGTCGCGGGTCGGTAAAGCATGACAACCACGGACCGATCTGTGTCCAGCAATGAGGAAGGTGCATCACGGATGCCGAGGATGGAGCAAATGTTGGGGAGAATGTTGTGCTAAAGTTGGGCATGTGTGGAACGTGAGTGTTTCTATTGTTTTGATGATGTCCAACTATGACTCAACTAATGATTGGTTCTATTGTTTTGATATGATTCCAACTATGACTCATTTCTAGTGTTTTGATGATGTATGTCTTTAGAGTCATTTTGCTATTCATTATGCATTTGCTATGAATTTGATAAAATCAATTTGATATGCATTTTGCTTTTGCTATGCATTTGATAAAATCCATTTGCATACAATTCAGGTCATTATATTGCCACTTCAACATATCAAGAATGGCTTGCAACACACAAATCAAGATCAATCCAAAGGAGCAAGCCATCCCAGGAGGACGATCAAAAGTCACTCATGATGCCAAGTGCATGATGCCAAGTACACTTTGATTGGAGTGGAAATATCTACTGTGAAAGCTCAACAGAATGCAACCAAAGAATGGAATGGAGGTGGCGAAATGAAAGTGAAATGAACACGTCCAAGCAAAGCCAAGCAAGGAAGAAAAGGCTCTAGCTAAGCAAGGCCAAGCAAGAAAGAAAAGGCCCAAGCAATGAAGCAAAGCTTCTACAAAGGACCGGGCATTCATCCAAGATGACCAAGGTTCAAATCCATGGTTCAACATGTTCTAAATTCAAAGAAACCAATGCCACAAAGTTGAATGGGTTTACGGAGGTGAAACGGTTGAAATCTGGAAAATTCCCAGCTAGCGGTCGACCTACAGCAGCTAGGAGTCGACCTAAAATTCCAGGGACTGAAACTCTACAGGACAGGTGCTAGTGGTCGACCGCCAGCCAGTGGCGGTCGACCGAAATTCCCAGGGATCACCCGAATGCAAGTTTTACAGTAGCGGTCGACCGCCAGCCCGTAGAGGTCGACCGCCAGCCCCGAGCCAACCATGTTTGACTTCGAATTCCACCTCGTGGGCTGCCTAATTCTCATGATTTCTTTAATCCCAAAGAACCCCAAAGTCTCCCAATCACCCACAAATTGTGGATCTGGTCTAGGGCTTCTCCAAGGACCATTCAAGGTCTATAAAACCAACACATTGGTGGAGGCAAACCCTAATGCTTCATTTGGGATTAAGGGTGGCTGCAAAAGGGGTTTTCAAGAGAGAGGAGACGAAGTACTGTTCATATGAATAGTAGTTCGTGAATGAGTTCTTCATCCACTCAAGAGTTTCAAGTAAAGATCTGAAGCAATCCTGAAGCAATCACCTTCTACTCTTCAATCAACTTCCAAGAAGGAGAAGAAGCAAATCTTTCAAGGCGATCCAAGAAGCTCATTTCTCAAAGTGATTTTCTTCCTCCTTTCAAGTTCATCCAAGGTGATTTCTGAAGCATTCAAACTCCTAGAAGCTGTTGAAGAAACAAGATTCAAGGTAGAATCAATTACTCTCTTCATCCACTTCAAGAAGATACAAAGAGAAGATCAAAAGAGGAGATTGAAGGAAGAGTTACTGTTCACGTGAACAGTACTCCGTGAAGAACATCTTCATCCAATCCAAGGTATTCAAAGTTCATATCAAAGCAATCATCTTCCAAGATCTGTGAAGAAGGAAGCAAGGATCAAGGTAGCATCTATTCACTTCTTCATCCATTCAAAGAGATCAAAAAGAAGATCAAAAGAGGAGGATTGGAAGAACAGTTACTGTTCACATGAACAGTACTCCGTGAAGAACATTCATCCATTCAAGGGTGAATCAAGAAGATTGATTTGCAAGAGGAAGAGATCCCTGTTGCTGATCAACAAATCATTTCCATTCAAGGGCCAATTCCTTCTTACTCAATCTCTTGTTTTAGTTCCTTCACATTTGTTTTACTTTCAATATTGTTAAACATTGAAGTTGTGATTCGTCCCTACCGGTGGTTAGTAGGAAGGCAATTGGAGGGTGTTCCAATTTGCGGTTGACGTCCCTACCAGGTGGTTAGTAGGATGGCAATCGGAGGTGTTTCCGATCTGCGGTGTTGACGTCCCTACCGTTGGTTAGTAGGAAGGCAATCGGTGGTTTCCGATTTGCGGTTTGGTGCGCTGCGCTAGTGGAGCCTCACCGGGTTTGGTGAGGGGTGGACGTAGGGCTGAGGATTCAGTCCGAACCACCTTAAAATCCATTGTGTTCATGGTTTGTTTGTGTGATTGCTTGTGCTAGATGCATGCTTAGGTTTAATATTCACATTACTTATTTATCTTGCTAAGCAACTCATTGTGTTCTTCGTTAAACTAGTTTTTATTCCGCTGCGATTCTTGCTGTCTAACTTTATAGAGGGTTGAATTACGAAAAGAGGTGCAGATCTATTCACCCCCCCTCTAGATCAGTCAGCCACTACCCAACAAGTGGTATCACAGCACACAACAGCAAATGCCTCTGACAGTGTGCTGCAATGGATGACGACCCTCCGGGAAGAAGACGGAAGCCGATTGAGCCGGCTTGAACCTCCGATGTAGTCACGAATGGGTGGGCAGACTGTAGGCTGGCCTACGCAGGTGTAGGCGACCAACGATTGGGGAGGCCTAGAACGCAGCCTTATGGACATCCTCTGAACACAAAATTTGGCGTGGACGTTGGCGAGAACATCCCTGTGATGCTCGTGGAAGATGGGTCTCATAAGATGACCGGGGTAGCCAGGGCGACTCCGAAAGCAAGCAACTGTGCAATCTGGCCTGTCTACAGGTAGTAGGACAGACAGTGGAAGATTGATGTGGGAGCGGGGCGTCTGGATGGATTTTGGGGCTGGTTTTTCCCTGGAAGATGGGGGATGGACGTGGGTAGATGGTTGATGAGTGGCAGGGTCGCACGTAGTGGAGGTTTTGGGCGTGGGGAGTAGTGGACGGTGAGACTTAGTTTTGCAGGACTGTGCAAAGAAACTGAGTATTGAAGATAATGAATAGGATGAGGTGGGGCAAACAGGCTTAGAACTACGTGAAATTTTTATGGTGGATGGGCTATGATGTGGGGAAGGGGTGTACCAAATTTCAAGTCGATTGGACAAGGTTATGGAGGCTAGATGGCAACTATGGATGGGTTCTATCCCGGTAGATCTGCATAGGTGTAGTCTGCACGAAAAAATAGGCTCTGAAGGTAATTTTGGCTACAAGACGAGTTTGGGGGTGAAAATTGTTTTGGAGGAATGGGACACGTGGGAGAAGAAGTGGACAAAGTTTCAGGTCGAACAGAGAAGCGGAAGGGGGCAAAATAACCACGCAAATTTGTCTCTGCACCAGCAGATAGACACACAGAAGCACACAGGAAGATAGGGTTCCACGGGCCTCCACGCTGCATAACGTCCACGAACGGAGCTTCTCCTGGCTTGGAGGGATGTTGGAGAAGATGCCTTGATGCAGTGGTAGCAGTAAAAAAACCAGAGGGTGGGGCCTTGGGCGTCACACCCAAGAAGAAGAGAGGGGAGAGGGAGGTGAGAGTCGCACCCACCTAGGAGAGAGCAAGAGGGGGCCGCGGCCTTCTCCAAGAGTTTTCTCAAAATTTTCTATTCCTTCATTTTCCAAAAAAGATCACAAGATATTATATATGGGGAAGAGAAGAAAGCCATAATTTCTAAAAAGAAATCCTAAAAAAAGGCAATTAATTTGAACTTCCACCATATTAGGAAGGATGGGGTGGGGAATCTAATCCCCTTCCTAAAAAGTAGGAGAGGGGGCGCCCACCTCCCATGGGAAGTGGGAAGGTGGGGGGTGCACCCTCTTCCCAGCCCTAATGGGCTTGGGAGAGGGGAAAAGGAGGGGCGGCCCACTGTGGACTCACCCATGGGAGACCAGCCCACTCCCCATGGGCTTGAAGCAACATATGGACCAATAACCCCTAATTCAGCCTCCTATGCACAAATGTGACACAAATGAAGTCTAGTTGGCCCCAAATCGGCCTACAAAGGTCTAAAATAAAAGAAATAAAAGTCTCCAAGCTCCAGTCTAATCCTCCAAGCCACAAGGAAGCCTGCAAGTCCCGAACGGCGCTACGCGTCCTTTAATGTCGCTCTGCTGCATCACGTCGTTCTCTAGCTCGGGTGTCCTCACCATTCTCACTAGAAGAACAGTGGTGAGGACACCCGAGCTAGAGATCGGCGCGATGCGACAGAGTGACACTACAGGATGCGCAGCGCTATTCAGGATTGCAAACTTCAGTATGGCTTAGAGATGGCATGGAGAGCTAGTCAGGAGCTTGGAGCTTTTATTCCCTTAATTCAGGACTTTTTGTAGGCCAATTTGAGACCAATTGGATTTCATCAGGGTCATATTTGTGTTTAGGAGGGTGGCTTAGCATGGTGGGCCCTTTTCTTGGTCAGGCCCATGGAGGACTAGGCTGGCCGCCCCCCCAGTGGGCCCATGCCTTGGGGCACGCGCCCCTCCCTTCCCAAGCCCATTTGGGCTAGGATTGGGTGCGCCCTCCCCATTCCCACTCCTCCTTGGATTGTGCGGCCACCTTCCTAAATCCTAAGCTTGGATAGATTCCCTCCCCCACCCTTTCCTAGTGTGGATAGAATTTCAAATTAAATTAGGACTCTTTTAAAATTTCTTTTGGAAATTAATTAGGGTTTCCCCTCCCCATATATATATACTCTCTTGTATTTTTGGGAAGGAATTAATGAATAGAAAAATTGGTGAAAACCCAATTGTGCAAGCCGCGGCCTCCCTCTCCCTCTCTCCTTGTGGGTGCGACGCCCACCTCCTCTTCCCCCATCTCTTCTTCTTGGGTGCGACGCCCAAGGCCTCTTCCTTGGAGTTTCTACTGCAAGTGCTACTGGGAGGCGACCTCCTCGACGTCCAGCAGTGCCAGGAGTACCCTGTTCGTGGTCGTGCTGCAGCGTGGAGGCTTCATGGTACCCTGTTGTCTTGTGTGCTTCCTGTGTGTCTACCTGCTGGGGTAGAAAGGTGGAGAACGGGGTGGTCCACCCCCTTTTTCTTCTCAGATCGCCCTCATATGTTGTCAGCCTCTTCCCCCACATTCCCCGTTCATCCAGTTCAAATATGAAGTCACGCGATCAATGACACCCAAGAGGGGGGGTGAATTGAGTGATAACAAGTTCTAAGAAAACTTTATCCGATTTGAAGTTTGTATGATGAAATAGCAATTATCAATTTAGATCTGATGCAGATCAAAATAGATCTTATCAAAATCACTACTACAATAGCTCTTGGTACTAGGCAAAGTTTACGAATCTGAAGATTCTCTCACGCAAGGTGTTATCTTCCTGACAAGACTAACATTGTCAGTCCGAACCCAGCTTTTGATATACCAAAGATCTATTAGAGAATGATCAATCAATATAGATCTAAACGATGAAATCAGCAGATGTGATATGCTAACATGCTAGAACAGAATTGGAGGTAGAACATAAGGAACAAACCACACAAGAGACAATAATTTATAGGTGGTTTGGATGCAACAACGGCAACCTATGTCCACCCCTCAAAGACTATGAAGATTCACACACTATCTTGTAAGGGATTACAAGATCTAAACACACACACATAGGGAGTTGGAAACTCCCACGAAGGTGTAAATACACCTAAACACACATGATTCTGAAGGAAATCAAACACACATACACAGATCAAGGAAGATCCAGACACACTAGAGTGTTTAAGGATTACAAAGAACCAACACTTGAAGCTCAATAGATTGGAGAAACGAAACACGAAAGAAAAATCCTGATTTATGCTCTCTCTTAGTGGATGAAGAGGATTTTTGATGAAGCTTGCTCTTCAGCTAGATCTACACTTGAATGGCTTCAGGATGATCTTCAAAAACTTGGAGATGGATGAAGAATGACTGGATGAAGTACTGTTCATGCAGCTCTTTCTGGTTCTTGCAGCAGCTCACTTTCTCCCTTAGATGGTCAAGAGACAAGCCAGGAACCAGATCCACAAATCATGGCATGTTTGGTGGCTTTAGGATTAAACAAACTAAGGAAAAAGGCTTCCCACGTTGAAGAATACAAAGTCAACAATTGCTGCCTCGAAGTGGGCGGTTGACCGGACGACATGAGGCCGACGACCGGAATTTTACAGAAATGAAGCTTTCAATGCTGGGAAAATCGATCGACTGACACCTGACCGGCGGTCGACCGCGAGCTAGAAAATATGCATTTTTAATAGAGTTTAGCCAATAAATCATAATCTGTGAACAAATCATTTTATGACCATATCTTGTTCCAATCAAAATGAGTTGGTTGAGCTTATCCTGGGCATTTATTGAACCAGGGTGGATTTAAGCATTTGCTTGCTTAAGGATGGCTTTGAGAGTGGTTTAAGCCAGTTATTACTTAGGTTGTAATACCGTGATTTTGTTATCATCAAAATCATCTGGAGAGACTCAACAATCTCCCCCTTTTTGATGATGACAAAACTCTAGATTACAAGAGCATTTGCATGCCTTTAAGCAAATTTGGAGCTAAGTAAGGTCGATAAACCACAAGGTGAATAAAATAACAGTTCAACACTTTATTTGCCAAATAGATAGGAAATGAGACACAAGGGCCAACCATTTGAGATCAAACACCAATTGCATTCATTTCATCATTTCATTACAAAGTACATTGATACTTGAGAGAATGAATGCAAGACCAAGACTAGACACATGCGACAAAACAAATGCAGAAAATGCAGAATTGACACAATGATCCTCACCAATGATCATGCATACAAACATACGAACATACCGACATAAAGTATATAAGACCTGCACTACTACTTCTCCCCCTTTGGCATCATCAAAAGGGGGGATAGGATAATCGAACAGGAGACCCAAAAGACAAATGACCCAAGGACTCAGACTGGAGGTAGGAAACCAAAGAACATCCTTAGTGGCCATCTGCAGGTGGCTGGGCGTCTGGTGGAGGAAGAGGCTCATGGCCAAGGCACTGCCAAATATCTGCAAGTAGGCGGTCTTGATGCAGAAGGCGGTGCTGGATATGGGCAAGGGTTTGATCCCTATCATAGTCACGGCGCTGCATGTTCAGGAGCATGAAAAGCCTCACGTGAATCGTCATGGCTCTGGGTGAGGGTGGTCATGTTGGTGGAGAGAGTGTGCATCTGAGTAGATAAGTAGTCCAAAGCTGTGGAGAAAGAATCTGGCTGATGTGGCAAAGATTCCAGCATGGTGCCTGTTGGGTCCCCTAGTTGTTTATGGAATAGGGTTTTAATGATATCAAACAATGTGTGCTTGCTTGAAGAACTTCATTAACATGACATGGTTTCATGGGTGAATGATTTGCTTGAATATGGTTTTGATGAAGAAACCATGATTGGGTTTTAATAAATGCATGTCTAAGTATTTTCACCTTTGGCTAAAATTCTAGGTTGTTTTCATGAACATCTTGCATGAGGTTGCATTGCATTGGAAGTGTTTTATGCATCTTTGAAATGAGGTCTTTGGGTTTTTAATGTGCTTAATCTATTCTCATAAATCTTGTTGAAATATGGGTTAATTGGCTTTTGGTTGCCTTGTGATGGAATGCTTTAATTTTTGTGTGTGAGTGTTTAATTCAAATGGACTTTAAAGAAACAATCATGTTTTTGGTAAGGCATCTAACGCTCAAGAAATTGCTCATTCATGTGCTCATGAATATCTCTCACTTAAAGCTTCTTATTTTTGAGGTAATGAAAGATTCAAGAATGCCAATTACATAATAAAGCTTTCATGACTTTGCATTTGGTCAAATATGTTTTGGTTGGTTGAGGATAGAAGTCAATTTCATGCTATAGTTGGTTCATTAAAGTATACATGAAGGATCAAGTTAAAAATGCCATAATTGATGCTCATATCTTGATTATTATCTAACCTCATGTTTTATCATGTGTTTCAGGTTATATATTCATGGTTGATCTTCATTGGATCATGGTAACATCTAACCATTTGTTTTGATTAGAAAAGGTTAGGTTTGAAGAGGTTCTTAAACCCAAACAGGCTGGGGTCGACCGGTGCTTAAACCCAAACAGGCTGGGGTCGACCCATCGGTCGACCCCATGGGTTAACCCATGCACCTGCAAGCAGGAATATGGCCCGGGCAGGAGCAAAACCTTCAAGGGTCGACCCCATGGGTCGACCCTTGAAGGTTTTGCTCCTGCCCGGGCCATATTCCTGCTTGCAGGTGCATGGGTCAACCCATGGGATCGACCCCTGAGAGTTGGAATTTTATTTTGCATCTGCCCGCCCTCTGGATGCTCGAGGGTCGACCCATTCCGGCACACGATTTGCGAATCCGATTGTAACCATTTCTAAACCTCTCTAAACTTTACCATAACATCCCCATTAGTTCCTAATCATATTTAGGTGTTTCTAACACACGTTGGGAGGGTTTTTTTGTGTCTTTTCCCCACCCCTCTATATATATCATTGTGAGCTCTGAATTTGATGAGAATGAACCCTAAATGTGCTATCTTTCTATCTTGTTGGGCAAGGAAAGGGAGAAAAGGAAAGGGAGGACAGCTAGTGCTGAGGAGAGGTCGACCAAAGTAAGGATTCAAGATCTACATTTATTCTCAAGCCTCCAATGCCAGATTTGTGGCCGGTTGTTTAAGGAGAAAGCACCGGCGGCTCAGTTTGCCTCGAGTTTCATCCTCCTCTCTTGTGGAACCAGCGTAGCATCTTCTATTCTCCTCCAACCTAAGAGAAGACATCCCAGATCTCGTTTCTCTTGATGATTCATGATGCTTTCCATGTTTAATCTTTTCTTTTGAGCTCTCTTGATGTATTTTCCTTCATTTCTGAACATGACAATGTTGTGTGTGTGTGACCGGTTATGTACGGTCGTGTGTGTGGTTTGATCCTTTAGTTGGATCATTGTGGAGACGAAGTCTCCATGTGTGTTGGAGATTTTCTCTGTGTGCTTCATTGTGAAGCAAGTGAAGCCTCACCGGTTCGGTGAGGGGTGGACATAGGGAGCCCATCGTGGTCCCAAACCACCTTAAAATCCCCATGTCCTGTGGTTGCTTGCTTGCGCATTTTCTCATTCCAACACATTCGAGTGTGCTCAGAGAGATTAAGTGAACTAGATTTATTTCTATTCAACTTGTTTTTCATCAATACCGTTAATTCCGCATATTGTTTAAAATCTGTAATTTCGTTTGGGGGACAATTCAACCCCCCCTTCTTGTCCACGTAGATTGTTATCTGGGCCAACAATTGGTATCAGAGCGAGACCTCTGATTTTATTCAATCTCACGGTTGAAGAGGAAAGATCATTTGTCATGGAAAATAGAGGAATTCTTCCTGAGGGACATTCTTTACACAGGCCACCATTTTTTGATGGCACGAACTACACTCATTGGAAAAATAGAATGACTGTGTTCTTGCGAGCACAGGATTATGATACATGGAAAGTCATAAGTAAAGGTCCTTATAAATTGCCCGATGATGAGGATAGTTGGACTGATGGACACATTAAAAAATCATGTGCTAATTTTAGAGCTATGAATATTGTTCAATGTGCTGTTCATCCAAATGAATATTCACGCATATCTATGTGTTCCTCTACGCAAGAAATGTGGGAGAAGCTCCGACTCATATACGAAGAAACGTCAGGAGTAAAGGAGACAAAAGCAAATGTATTGGTCCGAGAATACGAGCTCTTCATGATGAAGTCGCATGAGACCATCTTGGACATGTTTGCTATGCTTATGGAGATCTCCAATGGGTTGAAGGCACTGGGAAAAGAATATACAAATCAAGAGCTAGTGAGGAAAGTGTTGTGGTCCCTGTCACCATAATGGCATACAAAAGCGATCGTGATAGAAGACTCTAAAGATCTCACTACGCTCAAGCTGGATGAGTTGATTGGGTCCTTGATGACCTATGAAATCAACATTAACAGGACAGAGGAAGAGAAGGGCAAAAAGAAATCAGTAGCATTTGAGGCTTACACAAAATCTTCTGAGGAGAGTGATGAAGGGTCAAGTCTAAATACTAGTGAGGAAGAACTTGTGGATGTCGTCACTAGTAAAGCTAGAAAGCTGTTCAGGAAGGCTAGACAAGATGACACTTCTTTTGAAAAAAATTCGAAGAAAGCATTAAGAAAGAAAGGGGAGATTAGATGCTATGAATGTGGAAAGGTCGGCCACATGAGAAGCGAATGTCCATGTCTTCGGAAGAAACTGAAGAAAGAAAAAGTGAAGAAGTCCAAGGCCATGAAGGTGACTTGGAGTGATGAGGACGAGAGCGAGTCCAAATCCGAGAAGGATGATGAGCTGGACGAGGCGGTCCAGAATTTATGTCTAATGGCCGATGAGGAAAATGACACCGAGGTAAACTCTGATAACGAAAACCTCACTTGTGAAGAATGGCAAATTGCTTATGCTGGATTGTATGAAAAGTGCAAGAAGTTCAAACATGAAAATAAAAATATGAAAAAGAAGTTTCATGATGTTTTACATTCTAGTTCATCTTCATGCACTAAATGTAGTTTGTTTGAGTTGGAACTTGAAAAATTGAAAGATGAAAATAAAATGTTGTTGTCTAAAGTCTCTCTATTTGAGGATGATATTTCATGCTTAGAGATTGAAAAATAACATGCTTATGAGGATGTGAAAAATCTAAAAACTGAAAATGAAAAATTGATAAAGGAGTTGGATGAACTTAATTCAAGACTGAATGAGTGTGAAAAATCCAAGAAAGAATTAGAAACCAACTTCAATACCATGCATGACGAATTAAACAAAATGAAAGAAGTTGTTCAAATGGAATTAAAAGGAAAAGGAAAAATGATTGAACATGGTGAGACTAGCCATGGAAAGGCTAGGAATGAAAAAGTTGATGTGGGATGATCACCCACAAAGAAAAATTCATTTCTGAAAAATAAATTTCAAAAATCTTGTGATTCATATGGCTATACTCATGTTGACTCATGCATGAACTCATATGTTGATAGATCATATATGCATAGGAGTCGTTTTAGAAAGCCAAATATCACATGCTTTTACTGTGGTATGTTCTGCCACTCTATGTATGTGTGTGACTTAATGAGGGCCGATGATGAGTGGTTTGAGAGGAAAAACAAAATGTACTTTGCTCATGATGGAACTAACCCCTCGGGACGCAAGAAGACTTGGGTACCAAAAACCTTGAAATGAGAATTCTATTTTGCAGGGGAGCCTTGAGACCGAGGTAAATAATAGTTTCTCAAGGCAAAGGTAAGAGAGCTCATGTTCTGAAATCTTCGGTCAAATGATTCGGTCATACACTTGGTTTTAGAGTTTGGAACTTGTTAATTCGACCTTCTTTAGTTTTGGAATTACCCTTTGGTGATTTTGGTAGTGATAAAGAGTGCATACACACCTTTGTTTATCCTTATGCAAATAACTATTCAATTGCATACATTCAATTCATGCTTTAGATTGCTCATACTCTTGCACACTTGTGAATAGAAATAAACTCTCACCATCTTTTCAGTTTCATGCATATGTTTGCATATATTTTACACACTTCCATGCTTGAATGCCATGATTCTTCGGTATTTAAAATGGTGTGTTGTGGAATGATGGACTCCGTCCATCGGGAAACACTCACCATGCGTGAGTCGGGTCTTTGGACCTACACCTACGCCACGTACCGAAAATCATCTTGCATGAATTAACTTTCAAATCCTTGCTTGACTGAATGTATATATATTTTCTAGAAAACCATTTCTTGAAAATCTTCTAAGACCCTACCTCCTTGATATATAAAATACTGTGATTTTGATCATTTGTGCATCGTGACATATACAAAGGGGGAGGATTTGTTTCTATTTGTGCATACATTTAGGGGGAGTCATTACTATGTTATGGCAAATTTATTTTCTACATACATAGCAATTACCCACACTTTGCATAAAAATGATGCATATGACTTTGAATGATAAGGATTTCAGAACTTCTTTTCAACACTTTAAGGGAAATAAAATTTCTACATGGAAATGAAGAGTAATCGTGAGGAAAAAGCTGCCAACCCCAATCAATAAGTGGAATGTGGAACCGAGTAGTCGGGAATCTCCACTGAAATAAATGAGGAAACTCGTGTTGAAAAGTGAAGCTAAAATCCACAAGAATCAAAATTGTGATGAATCCTAGTAGCCGGGAAACCCTATTGAGACACATGAGGTGACTCACGCCGAACGGTGAAATCCTATAAAAGAACACAAAAAAGGGGGGGTTGTGCGAAGTTACCAAAAGTCGAGGATCTAAATGAAATTGTAGAAAGGAAATAACCCTCTAGTGTTCCTTAGAAATTCTACTTATATCCATATATTTTTGAAGTTCATTGCTCAATTCCACTTATTTCACTTTTGGGTACACTGTGATGTTTGTATATCTTGAATTTGTACTTATCATGGTTTATGCAGTGCCTCTAGCATATGGATGCACTACCTCTTTTGATTATGGTTCATGTCTCACATTCTGATACAAATCAAATGCTCACTTGCTATCCTTTTACCCCATTGAGGGGGAGCTATAGATTACTACTTGCTTGCTCGCTTGCATGAATGATTTTATACACATCTCTAGATTATACTAGTTCATAACATGTTAATAACCCCGTTGTCAGTCACTTTTTGTTGTTGACAAAAAGGGGGAGAATCGGTTGGTGTGCTCAAATTTCTATTTTTGATTAAGGGAGAATTTGCTCATGCGATGTTTTTTGAAAGGGTCATTGATGTTTTTCAAAGTGAATGAATTGCTTCTATTCAATCATTTGAAATTCACGCACACATCATTTTTTCATCATCAAAAAGGGGGAGATTGTTGGGTCCCCTAGTTGTTTATGGAATTTGGTTTTAATGATATCAAACAATGTGTGCTTGGTTGAAGAACTTCATTGACATGACATGGTTTCATGTGTGAATGATTTGCTTTAATATGGTTTTGATGAAGAAACCATGATTAGGTTTTAATAAATGCATGTCTAAGTATTTTCACCTTTGGCTAAAATTCTGGGTTGTTTTCATGAACATCTTGCATGAGGTTGCATTGCATTGGAAGTGTTTTATGCATCTTTGAAATGAGGTCTTTGGGTTTTTAATGTGCTTAATCTATTCTCATAAATCTTGTTGAAATATGGGTTAATTGGCTTTTGGTTGCCTTGTGATGGAATGCTTCTTATTTGTTTGTGTGAGTGTTTAATTCAAATGGGCTTTAAAGAAACAATCATGTTCTTGGTAAGGCATCTAACGCTCAAGAAATTGCTCATTCATGTGCTCATGAATATCTCTCACTTGAAGCTTCTTATTGTTGAGCTAATGAAAGATTCAAGAATGCCACTTACATAATAAAGCTTTCATGACTTTGCATTTGGTCAAATATGTTTTGGTTGGTTGAGGATAGAAGTCAAATTCATGCTATAGTTGGTTCATTGAAGTATACATGAAGGATCAAGTTCAAAATGCCATAATTGATGCTCATATCTTGATTATTATCTAACCTCATGTTTTATCATGTGTTTCAGGTTATATATTCATGGTTGATCTTCATTGGATCATGGTAACATCTAACCATTTGTTTTGATTGGAAAAAGTTAGGTTTGAAGAGGTTCTTAAACCCAAACAGGCTGGGGTCGACCCATGGGGTCGACCCTTGAAGGTTTTGCTGCTGCCCGGGCAATATTCCTGCTTGCAGGTGCATGGGTCGACCCATGGGGTCGACCCCTGAGAGCTAGAATTTTATTTTGTGTCTGCCTGCCCTCTGGATGCTCGAGGGTCGACCCATGGGGTCGACCCATTCCGGCACGCGATTTGCGAATCCGATTGTAACAATTTCTAAACCTCTCTAACATTTACCATAACACCCCCCATTAGTTCCTAATCATATTTAGGTGTTTATAACACACTTTGGGAGGGTTTTATGTGTCTTTTCCCCACCCCTCTATATATATCATTGTGAGCTCTGAATTTGATGAGAATGAACCCTAATGTGCTATCTTTCTATCTTGTGGGGCAAGGAAAGGGAGAAAAGGAAAGGGAGGATGGCTAGAGCTGAGGAGAGGTCGACCAGAGCAAGGATTCAAGATCTACATCCATTCTCAAGCCTCCAATGCCAGATTAGTGGCCGGTTCTTTAAGGAGAAAGCACCGACGGCTCGGTTTGCCTCGAGTTTCATCCTCCTCTCTTGTGGAACCAGCATAGCAACTTCTATCCGCCTCCAACCTAAGATAAGACATCCCAGATCTCATTTCTCTTGATGATTCATGATGCTTTCCATGTTTAATCTTTTGTTTTGAGCTCTCTTGATGTATTTTCCTTCATTTCTGAACATGACAATGTTGTGTGTATGTGACCGGTTATGTACGGTCGTGTGTGTGGTTTGATCCCCTACTTGGATCGTTGTGGAGACGAAGTCTCCGTGTGTGTTAGAGATTTTCTCCGTGTGCTATGTTGTAAAGTAAGTGAAGCCTCACCGGTTCGGTGACGGGTGGACGTAGGGAGTCCGTCGTGGTCCCGAACCACCTTAAAATCCCCGTGTCCTGTGGTTGCTTGCTTGCGCATTTTGTCATTCCAACACATTCGAGTGTGCTCGGAGAGATTGAGTGAACTAGATTTATTTCTGTTCAACTTGTTTTTCATCAATATCGTTAATTCCGCATATTGTTTAAAATCTATAATTTCGTTTGGGGGACAATTCAACCCCCCCTTCGTGTCCACGTAGATTGTTATCTGGGCCAACATTGCCCATGGTTACTATATTATCCCTAAAGGTAGAAAGTTGTTCCCCAAAGGCATCCACCTGAGTTTCTAGTCCAGTAAAGCGCCTGTCAAAAGTCTCATAGTCTACCCAAGAGTGCTGTGCGGTCCCTTGAGTACAAGACTCTCCATGATAGAACTGTGGTGGAGGAGGCATCTCGGGATCCATGTGATGAGGTGAAGGTGGAGGAGGCTGATCCTCCGCCTAGACTGGAGGGGGTAGTTCCCATTGATCCTCCTGCTGCTCTTGTTCTTGCTCTTCTTCATTGACTGCATCTTCCCTATAAACTGGTACATCTCGACATAACTCACCATTGGGACCATAATAATATCCAAAATCTATGAAAATCTTCTGCTTATTATATATATCATCTTTTCGAACATAAATGAACTGTTCATATGCCAAATTGATCCCAGCATGGATGAATATGCCGGTCAACTGTGAAGCATAGGGCAAGGATCTCCGCAAATTGGTTCGGCAAGTTCCAATTAGAGTCGTCATGAGGCGACCCATGTTGACTTGAATCCCATTCATAACATTGTAAAACAATAACCTGTGAACCTCTGTCACTTCATTTCTACTGCCACTCTTTGGATAAATGAAGGAGGTAAACATATGGTGCAATATACGCTGCAATGGTGGAAAATGATTTGCATTCAATATGATTAAATTGCTGACACCATGCACGTAATCACAACTGGTCATAGCAGGAAAAGTTTCCTCAATAGCACCATGACCAAAAACCATGTCGGCTACTCTAGCCGCAACTCCTAAGCCACGCTCAAACAAATCCGGAGTAATATGAAACTCAACACCTTGAACAACTGTAAATAATTCGTCATTTCTCTTGACCAAATTTCCATAAAACTGCTGCACAAGATTGAGGCAATATCGAGTATATCTAATGACAAAATCGATCCAACCTGGTTGAATCTGATCGACAGCACATAAATCGGGTAAAATCTCGTTCACCTCATTGAAGTCAACCAGTTGAGGGTCGATAATAGGACGGGGAGGCAACCGAGGTGCACGACAAGGTGTAGGTGCTCGCTGTGGTGGAAGAGCCGGGGCCTCTCATCTTTGACCACTAGATTCCCCTTGGGCTGAACGCCGAGAGCTCCGTCTAGGTGGCATTCTTAACTAGAAAACCCGGTGGAAACCCTTGAGAAGAAGACTCTCATCCTGGGGGGTGAGGATGGAGCAAAAGACACTCCTAGGGCTTGCAATAGCCTTATCCACAACCTGGAACCTTGGGAAGAGCTTCACACTCGCACGCACGGTCGCAGAGATTTCATCTCGAAATGGTGACGAACTGATCGGATCTTGTGTGGGTTGAAGGGGGATGGGGTTTTTGGGCTTGAAAGGTGGAGTTTGGGTGTTCTAGGGTTAGGGAAATATGTTGGAGAGAGAAGGGGAGTGTTGGAATGAGAGATTAGGAGGTTAGATCCCCTAAATAAAAGGGTCAGTTGATGCTTAGGCCGGACCAGTTCACCGCCACCGGTCGACCGGCACAGGGACAGCGGTCGACCGCTGTAGTCGACCTAGACTAGAAAATTCCCATATTTTGTTTTTGTTTTTTTTATTTTTATTTCTTTTGTTTTTCCATTTTTTCTGTATATGAGGACCATCATCCGACCTTCTGATTGGAACCAACAGCAAGAAGTAGAGAGAAGAAGAAAAGATGGGATTTTGAGGAAAGTTCTCTAACTCTCCCTCAGAAAGTACCTTAGGTTTGGCATCATTGGGTCCACATTTATTTAACCAAGGAATATCTGACCTTAGAAATATTTTCAAGGAGGGCTATACGTATAAATACATTCAAGCATGCAGGAGTGTATATGAACACACAAGGCATTGAAAATAAATACATACAATATGCATGTTAATCTACCCTTTATGCATATGAGTTCTTATAAGTGCAGACCTACATATGTATGCTCTCGCCCTTGAACATGCCAAGTTCTCTTCTTATTTTGTTAAATTGTTCCTGGTTTAGGGGTTTTGTGAAAATATCAGCTAGTTGATTGTGTGTGTCAATAAAGTTCAATTCAAAGAACCCTTTTCCTACATGATCTCTCAGAAAATGATGTCGAATATCAATGTGTTTTGCCCTAGAATGTTGAACATGATTTTTGACAAACTGATTACACTAGTATTATCACTCAATATTGGAACACTTTTCATTTCAACATCTAAATCAAACAATTGATTTTTGATCCAATGTGCTTGGGCTCCACAACTTCCGGCGGCTACATATTCGGCCTTAGCGGTTGAGAGAGCTACTGAATGTTGTTTCTTGGAGGCCCATGAAACTAGGCACCCACCAAGAAACTGATAGTACCCACTAGTACTTTTACGATCTACAATACATCCGGCATAATCCGCATCGGTGTATGCAATCAAATCAAAACAACTACCGATGGGAAACCACAAGCCAAAATCTATTATGCCAATTAAGTATCTAAAAATACGTTTAACAGCCATTAAATGAGATTCTTTAGGACATGACTGAAAACGAGCACATAGACATACACTGAATTGAATGTTAGGGCGGCATGCTGTGAGATACAGTAGTGATCCGATCATACCTCGAAACAGCGTGGGATCTACTATTTTACCATTTTCATCTTTGTCTAACTTTGTGGTTGTGGCCATCGGAGTCGACAGGGGTTTCGCTTCAGCCATTCCAAATTTCTTTAACAGCTCCAGTGTGTACTTAGCTTGATTGATAAAAATTCCTTCGGGCATTTGCTTCACCTGCAATACAAGAAAAAAGTTTAGTTCACCCATTAAGCTCATCTCAAATTCTCCTTGCATGATTTCTGCAAATTCTTCACATAGAACATTGTTAGTAGCTCCAAAAATTATGTCATCAACATACACTTGAACTACTAATATGTCTTTACCTGATTTACTCGTGAAGAGTGTTTGGTCAACCTTACCCCTTTTGAAATTATTTTCCATGAGGAATGAAGTAAGCCTTACATACCATGCCCTTGGTGCTTGCTTTAACCCGTACAAGGCCTTCTGCAACTTGTACACATGCTTTGGATGTCTTAGAATTTTAAAACCTAAAGGTTGATCTACAAAAACATCCTCCTTGATGTAACCGTTAAGAAATGTAGATTTAACATCCATTTGAAATAATTTAAAGTTCAATGAACATGCATAGGATAATAAAATCCAGACTGTTTCTAGTCTAGCAACCAGTGCAAAAGACTCATCAAAATCAATACCCATCTCCCGGCTATACCCTTTGGCTACAAGCCGGGCCTTGTTCCTAACAACCAATCCCGTATCATTTAACTTGTTTCTGAAAACCCAACGGGTTCCAATTGTGGGGTGATTCTTAGGATGCAGCACGAGAGTCCACACTTCGTTCCTTTCGAATTGGTGTAGCTCTTCATGTATAGCCTGAATCAAGAATTCATTTTGAAGAGCTTCATGGATATCCTTAGGCTCTTCTTGTGAAATTAGGGTCATCAAATCCTCTTCTTCTACTTGTCTTAATGAAGACCTAGTTCTTACCCCATCTTGAGGATTACTGATAATGTTTGCAGCGGGGTGGTCTTTCAAGAATGTGGAGGAGCTAGGCAAGTCAGGGTGTTGCACTTGCTGTTCTTGAAGTGTCTCAATGGATGGATCTTCATCCTTTTCATCCTTGCTGGAGGTTGCTTCCATTGGTTCGTCCTTAGCTCCAGCATCAGTTGGATTTTTAGGAGCTTCACCTGCATCCAAAGTTGGAATTGATTGATTAGTCAGTTTCAGTTCAGATTCATCAAAGATAACATGAGGACTCTCTTTAACAACTAAAGTCCTTTTATTAAACAATCTGTAGGCTCTAGAATTAAGTACATAACCTAGGAAAATTCATTTGTCACTTTTCTCATCAAACATTCCTAGATTTGACTTACCATTGTTCAGAATATAACAAGGACGTCCAAAAGGTTTGAGATAGGAAATGTTTGGTTTCTTACCCTTGTAGAGCTCATATGGGGTTTTCTTCAGAATGGGCCTTACCATTGCCCTGTTTATGATGTAGCATGCTGTACTTACTGCCTCAACCCAGAAATATTGAAGTAGAGAATTTTCACTTAACATGGTCCGAGCCATGTCTATCAATGTTCTATTTTTCCTCTCCACTACTCCATTTTGTTGAGGCGTCCTAGGTGATGAGAAGTTGTACGTATATCCTCGGTCCTGGCAAAAACTACTGAAATAATGATTTTCAAACTCACCACCATGATCACTCTAAACTGTGGTGATGAGGTATCCTTTGTCATTTTGAATTTTCCTGCAAAACACTTGAAACTCCATTAAGGCATCAATTTTATTGGCTAAAAATAGCACCCATGTAAATCTGGAGTAATCATCAATAATTATAAATCCATAAGATTTTTCTCCTAGGCTGGATGTCCTAGTCGGACCAAAGAGATCAAGGTGCAGTAGTTCTAGAGGCCTAGCGGTAGAAACAATGTTTTTATTCTTGAAAGAGATACATGTTTGCTTACCTTTTGTGCAAGCCTCACGTACATATCTTATCACTTTCAAATTTTAATTTAGGCAACCCATTCACCAAGTCATGTCTAGACAATTTGGAGATTACTCCAAAACTAGCATGACCTAGCCTTCGGTGCCATAGCCATGTATTATCATGGTTGTTTGCTATCAAGCACACATCATCACCGGTAACATCATCAAGATCAATTGTATACACATTATTGTTCCTTTTACCGATGAATCTGATTTCATTAGAGATTTTATTCATAACAAGGCAGTGAGTTTCATCAAAAATAGTTTTAAAGTCCTTGTCGCACAATTGGCTTATACTTAGCATATTGTAATTCAAGCTTTTCACTAACAGAACATTTTCAATCAAGGTTTTAGAATTCTTACCTATGTTGCCGATCCCAATGATTTTACCTTTATCTTTGCCTCCAAAAGCAACTGAACCTCCATCCTTATCTTGCAGTGTTGAGAACACCTTCTTGTCCCTTGTCATATGCCTTGAACAGCCGCTGTCTAGGTACCATTTGCTCCCCCTAGCTTCAAGGCAAATCTACAAGAAACAACATTTGTGTCCAATTATTTTTGGTGCCCAAACAAAATTTGGGTCCGTAGGAGTTAGTCCAGTTCTATGCATATCTTTTTCTGGTCCAAATGGCATGATTTCTTTGATTGTTTTATTTGAACCAACAATTGGCAATAACATGTCCAAATATACCGCAATGAAAGCAATTGACATTTGAAGATCTTTTTTGGAATTGACGTGGTTTAGGTTGAATATGTTTTGGCTTGGAGTGAGAACATGAAGCATAGTTGTTATCTTTTTCATGAACGTGGATGTAGTGATCTTATGCTCAAAGGATTTTTTGTTTTGGGGAATGTATCACAATCATTCCTTTTGGAAGTTAACCTTGACTACCGATTGTTGTGCCCCGGGCTGTTTTGATGAAGATACATGTTTCTATGAAGGAGATGTGCATTACATACGTACTTGATTTATGTTGATAAATGATTCTCACTGTGATAGCTTTAATTGAATGGCATGTTGATTTGCATTGAAATTTCCCTAATGAATGTCAGTTTCTTGATGAATGATTCAGCATGCCTTGAGAATGTCAAATGTTGAATGAGTTTGCTTGCACAGACTCTGGTAATTCATTGCACCGACCTTGTTAACATTTTGCACAGACCTTACTCTCTATTGCACAGACCTTGTGCATCATTGCACCGACCCAATCAATGGGTTACACATACATTGCACCGACTCTGTGCTTTCTTGCACTGACATTGTTGAATGAATTAAGTGCACAAGGATGTCACTTGCTTTGGTTGAGTTGAGGATGAATACCAACTTGAAAAGTGCAGGTTAAATGGGAAGGTTTTACTCAAATCTAGAAGGCCAATGGTAAGAATAAATGGTTAATTGAACTTCAATTTGAATGGTATGACTTTTAGTTGGAGACTGGTTTTACACCTTGCAATAACTTCTACTTGTTTACATTCAATTGGTCTTGAACCTTGTTTCATGAAGTGTGGATGTTCAATGAATTTTATTAAGCTTTTTCTGCTGTCAGGAAAAGTGTCGACCTCAGGGGTCGACACTTATTCTAACACTCTCTGCCTTGCGTTAGTTTTAATAACGCTGGCAGAAAGTGTCGACCCATGGGGTCGACACTTTTACCAGGGTTCTGTTAACTTTGCAAAGTCAGAAGCCTCAGGAAAAAGTGTCGACCTCATTAGTCGACACTTTCAGGTAAGTTTAACTGAAAGCTGTGAATCCAGAATCTTCGTGAAAAAGTGTCGACCTCAAGAGTCGACACTTTTCACCACGAATGTTATTTTGTTCACAGGCCAGAACGCTTGGGAAAAAGTGTCAACTCAATGAGTCGACACTTGTTTCCTATGTGCTACTTTTATGTGTTCTGGTATAACACTCTTGAAAAAGAGTCAACTCTATGAGTCGACACTTTTTCCGAGCCTCCCGATCATGAATTCCGGATCCATTTCGAACCTACTTACTTTAGATCCGATTGCCTTGGTTGTTTACTATTTCAGACTTAGGGCATACACCATCTTTTGTATGTGATATGAAGAGTCTTTGGCAAGGGCTTTTAGGTATTATTGTCTTGCTTTCTCTTGAGTATATATCGCCGCCCTTGTCCGATCGGGAGAACACCTTGAGCATTCTAACGTGTTATCTTCTTACATGTTGAAGAGGAGAGGAAAAGGGCTTTGCACTCTACTGGAGGAGAAGGAAGGTAGCACCGAGGTCGTCCCCTCATGAGCCCGAGCCGAGATCTGGAGGCCGCAATCATTGTCCTCCTCATCCACTGCTTCGGGCGCTCTAATCTTCAACACCGGCTTCTTCTATCTCTCGGTTCTATCATTCTAGTGCTACCTTCTCTAATCTCCATGTTTGGTTAAGGATTTATGGGGAAGATCATGTTGGTTATCATATCTTGTGCTTAGATTTCTATTCTCGGACTTGGCTCTGTAATTTCTATCTTATTTTCATCTTTAGATGATTTCGGAGCTTGCTCCGAGTGTGTGTGGGGTTTCTCGTCATCGAGTGAGAACCCACATGTGTGGGCCGTCGTGCCCGTGTGTGGTGGTTGCGGCCTTCGTGCAGCGTGCTTTAGTGAAATCCTCTCTAGGTGAGAGGGGTGGACGTAGGACGGCACTTGGTGCGTCCGTATCACCTAAAAATCACTGTGCTGTGGTTTGCTCTTTGTGTGGTTGTTGATATTTCCTATCCGTTCGTATTACGAGTGTGAGTCGGTGAGATGAGTGTTTCATTAACTATCCGCTTGTTCTTTGTTATTCGAGTGATTATTTTTCTACGCTGAGAAGTTGTGAGGGCTTGCTTGCTAATCATTCATATATTTCAATCAAGCTTGATCTAGGGTTTATTTAGCATCTCTGTGGTTTGCCTTAATTAAGTTTAAATTTGTCGAAAGGGTGGGCAATCAATCCACCCCCCTCTCACTTACATCCTAACCGGGCCAACAATTGGTATCAGAGCCACGGCTCTGTTTTCATCTAAAAACCTAGCGATTTAGAGAGATCTGTTAGGAATGGCTAACAATCTTAACAAGGGGTTAATGCCCGAAGGGCATTCTATTCATAGGCCACCATTCTTTGATGGTAGTAAATGCCCCTATTGGAAGAATAGGATGACCGTCTTTCTACGTGCTCAAATTCATGAAATATGGACTGTCATTAGGAATGGTCCATATGTTTTACATCCTGATGAGGATATGTGGGATGATGATAGTATCAAGAAAGCCACTGTGAACTTTAATGCTTTAAACATTATTCAGTGCACTATTCACCCTAATGAATATGCTCGTGTCTCCATGTGCAGCAGCGCTAAAGAAATGTGGGATAAGCTCAAGTTTATTTATGATGGTACCACAGAGGTAAAGGAGACAAAGGCTGTCACGCCCCAAACCGATAGTAGCGGAACGTGTCGTTTGCTCGGAACGTGGCAGTTAAACAGTCATGTCAATCAGAGCGTAGTCATTTTCACAAAACATAATTTGGACAAATAATAAATTTCATTTCAAATATAAGTTCTTTACATGTTCGGGCCCATAATAAACGAAAAGACACAATAAAGAAAAACTACAATGAGACATAAGACGCAAGATAACCAGACTAGACGGTTCATCTAGATGTCAGAGTTCTCTTCACTCTTGCCCTTGCCCATCATGTTCGGTCTCGTCGTCACTAAGGTCATTACCTGAAAAATATTGGAAAACGTAGGGTGAGCGTTTAACATGCTCATGCAGGTCATGCAAGATATAGAAATCGAGAACTATAATAACACGAGATAAATTCAAGAACTATAATAAACAAACGAGTAAGCAAGATGCTAGATAAACTCATGAAGAGTAAAGACGATGATAATCAAGAGAGTATAGCAAGATCTAATCAAGTACTTTCTCAAGTTTGGTCAAGAGCATTCATGAGGAAATATAACATTCATCTCTCTATGACGAACACTATCACGAGAGCTTTAGTGTATCCATTATTATGAAAGATCTTCATGACAAGATAACGAGTACTATCAATGGGATAATTCAAGAACATTTATGATGATCGATATAGAAGTAGAACAATTACTTCTAAAAGCACTATATAGCATTTGCCAAGACACTAAGGGAATATCATGACGATATGATAACCCCTCCAATAAGGCAAATCAAGATCTTTTCATGACGAACAATAAGTTGTAGAAAGGTGTACTATGATGGCAATTACTCCCGATCATCACTATCATGAGAGCATTTGCACATCTAGCACTATATAGGATTGGCCAATGTACTAAGGGGAAAATCACGATGATATGACCACCCCTCATGGAAATAGCACTAGGTAGTATTTGGTCGCACACTTAGGAGTTCTCACGATTGTATGATTGCCCCTAAATGCCAATAATCGAGTTGGTGAATGTCAGCACCCGATCATCGTATACTGGTAACGTTTGGACTTTGCCTCGCCCAATGAGGGTCAGATCAGGACCCGTAGCATTTAAAATGCCATTTTAGTGGGACCCATAGCCCCTGACATTTAGTCTAGACTAATTCCATATTAATGGCCAAGAATTTCAAGGATCAAGCATGTAAGAACATTAAGATAGATTTCATGGAACATAGAGTTCAAGGATAGAACTTGTAATAAAGATGATATATCAATAAACCATATGAAAAACATGACATTCTGAAAATCTAGGTGATTAGGTGTAGCAACCCTAATAAATGAATAATTGAAATGAATTAAAACATATATATTACAGAAGTAATATATATAAAAGGAATAGGGTTAATTGGACGAAATAAAACAAATTAAAAATAACGCCTCTTATTAGGGCGTTAATTCAAAAAGAAACGCCTCTATCAAAGGCGTGACTAAAGAAAGGACGCCCACACGTGCGGTCGTCAACTCTCACGACCAAATGGGTAAGTAAAAGAAACGCCTCTATCTTGGGCGTGTTTTAAAACACGAAACGCCCTTTTTCAAGGCGCTTTTTAAGAAACGCCCTTATGCAAGGCGTTAATTCAAGAATACACGCCCTGACCAAAGGCGTTAATTCCATTCGAGTTCCGTTCGACACGGGAGCTTATCCAGGGAAGGATTATGTTAATCCAGTAAGTATTTAATAGGGCAAGGACTCTATATTGGAAGCATTGCTTCTACTAGAACACTAACCTTAACAGGACGTCCAAAATCCTATAAATAGTCTTGATCGAGCAAACCCTAAACCTATTTGATTCAAGCCTCTGCCACGGTAAGTGAAGAACAGAACTGTTCTTCTTATTCCTTTCTTTCTGTTTGGAGTGTATGAAGAACTAACGTTCTTCATCTCCTTCTCTTCTTACAGGTTGAAGAGAGAGCACACGCTGTGAAGAACATAGGTAAGGTTCTTCTAAAACTTTTCCTAACTACGGTTATGTCCCCATCTTCCTCATCTTCTTTTCTTTTCCTTACAGATCGATTGTTGGGTGAAGTTCCTGAAGACAGAAGATCAATATCTTCATCATCCTCATCAAATACAATCACCTTCTCTTCTTACTACTACCAGCGGGATTCTTCGTCCCTTCGATTAAACCAAATCAACCATTAAAGGTAGGTTTTCTCAAGCTACTGTAGCCCAAATGAAATTAATGCAAGATATATATATATATAAGCATGTCATGCATATGATTATTATAGTTTTCGTGCGTTTTCTGAAATATTTTGAAAGAAACGCCCTTGATTAGGGCGCTAATTTAAAAGAAACGACCATACTAGTGGTCGTCAATTTAATATTTGACGCCCTCTACGCAGGCGTTAATTTCATAAGAATCGCATGTGATTAATAATTGATCCTGTTTAAAAATTACAATACATATGAAATATTGATTTTTAATATCTTGCATGACTCTGTGAATTCCTGTTAAATTTTACTGCCATGACATGTCTCCTGTCTCTCGAAATATTATTTATTAAAATATCGTAAATTCCTTGAAATTCACGACTTGGACAAAGTCGTTTTCCATATTCTAACGCCCCAGTACAAGGCGTGAATCTGAAAAGTAACGCCCCTTCCTAGGGCGTGTATCTGCTAAAATCCTGAAATTCACATATTCTGTAAAATGGAATTTGAAAGTAACGCCCCTTCCAAGGGCGCGTTTTTGATAAATTTCTGAGAATAATTATATCCTGTCGAATATGTAAATGATGAGACGCCTGCCCCTGCAGTCGTCAACTTTTAAGAAACGCCCCCAGGAAAGGCGTGTTTTTGATAAATTAATGAAATAATGGAAATTCTGCAAATTGGCAATATATGTAAACGCCCTTCAGTTAGGCGTTAATTACTTGAGACACGACTTGACCTAAGTCGTTATTTTACTGTAAACTGATTTTTATCCTGATTCTATTACCGATGGTTTCATATTATACATATATATATATATCGGCACTATTCTCCATTCCGTGAGTATAGTCCCACGTTTCATGTTGATTTATCGATCACACTCAACTCTCATTGACATACAAGCTCTCCATTGGACATTCCGTTCCTTTGGACTAGCAAGTTAGTCATAGAGACCTCCGTAAGACTCCTCGTAGCCTTGGATTCCCTCAAGGCCGACTGAGCTGGTTGTACCCTAAAAACCCATTACACAGTTTTTGCCATGTCAATCTAAAGAAAACATGGTATACCGGCCCTTATGATTATACAAAGAGTATATCATAAGAAATTCTTGATGGGATGATGATATCATGCCATATCGTGTCATTCTTGTAAACCTCAATTCTATGATAAGAATGAGGGTATCTTACCTTTGATATACTGTTCATGTGGACCTCAATTCTATATAAAGAATGTCCATATTGATTTGTCATGGTACCTAAGTTAAAGGAACCATAATCTACCTAGTTTTACCGACATCGTGATTATACCGTTATTATCGCCATTCTATGTCCTTTGTCATATTTTTGGACTCTATTCTATCAAAGTTGTCATACGTGTCTACAAGCTTGATTATTGAAATTCTATATTGGCTATATAAACAAGAGTGGATGTCAAAACACATGATAAATGCCTGCGCATATAGGGCCCGATCTGGTCCTGGGAGGAGCACCCGAAAGTACTTGTGCCCATGGGAGTTAAAATGATAAGGTATCTGGCATTATACCGAGTACTTGACTTGCTTGATTGGACATTCCACACACATCTTGTACTTGAATCGTACTTGACTTTACATGAAATGCGTGGCCCGAAAAAGGGTAATTTACTTGCTTGATACATGATAGCCAAAGTTCTTGACATGACTCGATAATGGTACTTGCTTGAATATCTTGAATAACTTGTATCTTGTTCATGAAAGTTCATCTTATTTCTTCGATATTACATTCTCTCTATCTTGTCGTTTCATGCGAGCATGCATAGCTTTATTGCATCCATGAAAATGTAATTACTTAAACCACTTGCTAGTACTTGAGATATAATTTCCTACTGAGCGTTCGCTCATTCCGTTTGTCCCTTTTTACTTTTCAGGTAAGTCCGACGACGATGGAAGTCAATCGGATGGGAATGGTCAAGAGTGAAAGTGATAGAGCTTCTACAAGTGTCATCTAGTCTTTTCTATAGTTTCTTGAGTCAAATATGTATTCTTTTCCTTTTTATTAAACAGAGTATTGGATTTGTAATAGTCTATCCATTATGAAATAAAGGATTGGGTTATCTTGCTATTTTGCGCATCTCTGTCTTTGTGTCGAATACACGACCACTCTGATTGACATGATTGATATAGACACGTCGCGCATCTCCGGGTATCTTCCGCGCTCGGGGCGTGACAGTCTTTGTGGTATCAGAGCCTAAGGTATTCAATTCCTAGGAAACCCAAGTCCAAGGATAGGTTTCAAAACCTTTAACCAAGTGAGAGTGGGTAGAACCAAGGGTTAAATGATCAATGAGTCCTTTATAAGATCATAGTGATATAATACTAACATAGCTATTGTAATTGTAGGATAATGGCTGCCGAACGTGCTCAATGGCGCAACATGCAGCGTACCCTTCAAGGGATGACCCAAGTGCTACAACAGGTAGCACAAGGTGGTGCTCCACGAGCTGGAAGCTTACACCAAGCATTCAAGAATATGAATCCCCCGAAGTTCATGGGATCGACCGATCCAGACGATGCCGAGCATTGGGTTCGGGAGATTGAACGTATATTCCGTGTCATGCAATGCACGGATCAGGACAAAGTCTTATTAGCTACTTTCCAGTTAGAAAAGGATGCTAGATGCTGGTGGGAGTCGATTGAAGCTACAATTGACCCAACTCAAGTTACATGGGGTGAATTCGTTGAATATTTCAACGCCAAATATTTCTCTGATAGGGTCCAGGAAAGAAGGCCGCCGAATTTGCCGCATTAAAGCAAAGATCTTTATCGGTGGCTGATTATGAAGCACAGTTCTCTAGACTGTCTAGATATGCTAAGCATTTAATTGGCACGGAAAAGATGAAAGCCCGTAGATTTCTTAATGGGCTTAGGCCCCACTACATTACTCAACTGGCGCCTATGGATATTCAAGTTTATACTGAAATAGTGCGCCGAGCTCAGTTGCTTGAAGATGCCACGGAACTATCTGATAGGATCCGTGGGAAAGACAAAAAGGAGCAAGTCACAAGTTCGGGTTCTTTTAAACCCAACTTTAAGAAGAGGCCCAATAATGGAGGTTCTTCCTCTCAAGATCAGAAGTACAAGAAATCCAAGCCTTTCTCTATCACCACTACCCCTTCAAACGTAGTATGCAAGCATTGTGACAAGGCTGGTCACAAAACAGAAGAATGCTGGAGGAAATTAGGAGCATGTCTCCGTTGTGGGAGTCGTGAACATCGGATTCCCGATTGTCCATTAATGAATGACCAAGACGGTGAGGGTAAACGCCCAGTGACAAGGAACGCGCGTCTTCATGCAATCCAAGAGACCGAACCAGAAGAAGAAGGCGGATTGGTGGAAGGTACATTAAAAATTTGTTCCAAATATGCACATGTCTTATTTGATACGGGTGCATCGCATTCCATTATTTCCAAGAAGTTTGCTGACCCATTACCTCTAGAACCAGAATGGATGAAAATAGTGTTGTCTACTCCTCTCGGAAACGAGACGGATATCACGCATCATTACCAAAACTGTGAGGTGTTGGTTCGAGGAAAGAATTTTCCTATTGATCTTATCTGCTTAGATCTAAAAGAATATGATGTTATACTAGGAGCAGATTGGTTATCTAAGTACCAGGCAACGGTTGATTGCCGTAATAGCAAGATTGTTTTCAAAGAATTTCCAGAACTGACTTATACTAGTCCTAAGAGTCGAAGCAAATCCCCTCTTATTTCGGCTCTTCGAGCAAGCAAGCTCGTCAGGAAAGGATGTGTATCCTTCCTTGCTTTTGTCACTAATAAAGAAGCTAAGGAAACCAAGATAGAAGACGTTCAAGTAGTACGAGAATTCCCAGACGTATTTCCGGAAGAATTGCCGGGATTACCCCCGCAAAGAGATGTGGCCTTTACCATCGACTTAGTCCCTGGTGCTGGTCCGGTTTCAAAGGCACCATATAGAATGTCCCCTGCTGAACTCAAGGAGTTGAAGGAGCAGTTGATGGAACTAATCCGAAAAGGGTTTATTAGACCAAGTACTTCCCCGTGGGGAGCACCAGTCTTATTTGTAAAGAAGAAGGATGGATCCATGAGATTGTGTATTGACTATCGACAGTTGAATCATCTTACTATCAAGAACAAGTATCCACTGCCGAGAATCGATGAATTGTTTGATCAGATTTCAGGATCCAAATATTTCTCCAAGATTGATCTCCGGTCGGGATATCATCAATTAAGGATCAAGGATGATGACATTCACAAGACCGCATTCAGAAGCAGGTATGGCCATTACGAATTTGTTGTTATGCCTTTTGGACTAACAAATGCCCCTGCTGCCTTTATGCAGTTAATGAATAGCATATTCAGGCCTTACTTGGATCAATTCATAGTAGTCTTCATCGATGATATATTGATATATTCTAAGACTAAGGAAGAACATGAAGAGCATTTGAGGATTGCATTGCAAGTCTTGAGGACAAATCAATTATATGCTAAACTCAGCAAATGCGAGTTCTGGCTTGAAGAAGTGGCTTTTCTCGGACATGTCATATCCAAGGACGGTTTATCTGTGGATCCGTCAAAAGTTGAAGCTGTGAGAAACTGGGAGAGACCCACTAATGCAAGCGAGATCAGAAGTTTCTTAGGTCTTGCAGGCTATTATCGGCGATTTATCAAAGATTTCTCTAAGATCGCCGTACCACTTACAAGATTAACTCGTAAGGAGATCCGATATGAATGGAGTGAGGAATGTGAAAGCAGTTTCCAAACTCTCAAGGATCATCTCACCACAGCTCCGGTCTTAGCCCTACCAATTGAAGGAGAGAAATTCGAGGTCTACACTGATGCTTCTGGCATTGGCCTCGGATGTGTTCTAATGCAACATGGGAAGGTCATAGCATACTCTTCTCGTCAACTGAAGAAGCATGAGGAGAATTACCCCGTCCATGACTTGGAATTGGCCGCGGTAGTATTTGCCCTAAAGATATGGAGACACTATCTCTATGGGGTACAGTTTACTGTATACTCCGATCACAAAAAGTCTCAAATATCTATTTTCACAAAAGAGCTGAACATGAGACAAAGACGTTGGCTAGAATATCTCAAGGACTTCGACTTCAGTATACAATACCATCCCGGAAAGGGTAATTATGTGGCTGATGCCCTTAGTCGAAAGCCGAGAGCAAAGATAGCAAATTGTATGATACAAGAATGGAGGTTACTTGAACAATTCTCCGAGCTCAATATAAGCTTGGACACGGAATCCAAATTTGTCACACTATCTCATGTAAGCATACAGTCAGATTTGTTATCTGAGATACAAACACTTCAGGATGATGATCCTATGTTAGTAGAAATCAAAGGCAGATTAGAAGGACAATCTGATTTTCAACTAACTTCTGATGGAAGATTATCGTTCAAAGATAGAACTTGTATACCCGATTGTCCGGAATTAAAGAAGAAGATCTTAGATGAAGCTCACCGATCAAGATACACTATTCATCCTGGATCAACTAAAATGTACCAAGATGTAAAGAGGAACTTTTGGTGGCCCAATATGAAAAGAGAAATAGCGGACTATGTATCACGCTGTCTCACATGCCAACAGGTCAAGGCGGAACATCAAAAGCCTGCGGGAAAACTACATCCTCTAGATATTCCTAAGTGGAAATGGGAGGATATTGGTATGGACTTCATCATGGGTTTGTCTAAATCTAAAGGAGGACATGATGGAATCTGGGTTATCATTGACCGATTGACTAAATCGGCACATTTCTTGCCAATCAAAAGCCGATGGTCAATTGATGTGCTAGCTGCACTATACATCAAAGAAATAGTCAGGATACATGGAATTCCTGTCTCAATCGTGTCGGATAGAGATCCCCGTTTTACTTCTCATTTTTGGAAGGGATTACAACATTCGTTGGGGACAAGGCTCAACTTTAGTACTGCTTTTCACCCACAAACGGATGGTCAGACCGAGCGAACTAATCAAGTTGTTGAAGATATGCTGAGAGCATGCATTATTGACTTTGGAGGAAGCTGGCATGACCACTTACCTTTAGTTGAATTTGCATATAATAATAGCTACCAAGCTAGTATCCAAATGGCACCTTTCGAAGCCTTATACGGAAGGAGTTGCCGATCTCCCATATGTTGGAACGAAGTTGGAGAAAAATAACTATTAGGTCCAGACATGGTAAGGGATACAACCGAGAAGATACAAGTAATCAGAGAAAGATTACAAGTTGCTCAGACAAGGCAAAAGGCTTATGCTGATACCAGGAGAAGAGATCTTGAATTCCAGGTTGGAGATCATGTATTTCTTAAAATATCCCCTGGACGTGGCATACGAAGATTTGGTGTTAAGGGCAAGCTTACGCCAGATTCATCGGACCATTTGAGGTACTCGAAAGAGTTGGCGAGGTTGCTTATCGCATCGCGTTGCCTCCTCAGTTGTCCGAGGTACACAATGTATTTCACATATCTATGTTGAAGAAGTATGTGCACGATCCGTCACATATTATTGAGCATGGAGATCTGGTGATCCAGAAAGATCTCACATATGAACAAAGGCCTTTAAAGATATTAGATCGAGAAATACGAGCTCTAAGGAATAAGGTTATTCCCATGATCAAGGTGCAATGGAATAAGAATCCTGAACGCGAAGCGACATGGGAGACCGAGGAATCTATGAAGAAACGATTTCCCGAGTTATTCTAAGAGGTATATGTCCTACACTCTCCGCGTGTATAATTATATATATATTGAATTTGGGGACCAAATTCTTTTTAAGTGGGGGAGGGTGTAGCAACCCTAATAAATGAATAATTGAAATGAATTAAAACATATATGTTACAGAAGTAATATATATAAAAGGAATAGGGTTAATTGGACGAAATAAAACAAATTAAAAATAACGCCTCTTATTAGGGCGTTAATTCAAAAAGAAACGCCTCTATCAAAGGCGTGACTAAAGAAAGGACGCCCACACGTGCGGTCGTCAACTCTCACGACCAAATGGGTAAGTAAAAGAAACGCCTCTATCTTGGGCGTGTTTTAAAACACGAAACGCCCTTTTTCAAGGCGCTTTTTAAGAAACGCCCTTATGCAAGGCGTTAATTCAAGAATACACGCCCTGACCAAAGGCGTTAATTCCATTCGAGTTCCGTTCGACACGGGAGCTTATCCAGGGAAGGATTATGTTAATCCAGTAAGTATTTAATAGGGCAAGGACTCTATATTGGAAGCATTGCTTCTACTAGAACACTAACCTTAACAGGACGTCCAAAATCCTATAAATAGTCTTGATCGAGCAAACCCTAAACCTATTTGATTCAAGCCTCTGCCACGGTAAGTGAAGAACAGAACTGTTCTTCTTATTCCTTTCTTTCTGTTTGGAGTGTATGAAGAACTAACGTTCTTCATCTCCTTCTCTTCTTACAGGTTGAAGAGAGAGCACACGCTGTGAAGAACATAGGTAAGGTTCTTCTAAAACTTTTCCTAACTACGGTTATGTCCCCATCTTCCTCATCTTCTTTTCTTTTCCTTACAGATCGATTGTTGGGTGAAGTTCCTGAAGACAGAAGATCAATATCTTCATCATCCTCATCAAATACAATCACCTTCTCTTCTTACTACTACCAGCGGGATTCTTCGTCCCTTCGATTAAACCAAATCAACCATTAAAGGTAGGTTTTCTCAAGCTACTGTAGCCCAAATGAAATTAATGCAAGATATATATATATATAAGCATGTCATGCATATGATTATTATAGTTTTCGTGCGTTTTCTGAAATATTTTGAAAGAAACGCCCTTGATTAGGGCGCTAATTTAAAAGAAACGACCATACTAGTGGTCGTCAATTTAATATTTGACGCCCTCTACGCAGGCGTTAATTTCATAAGAATCGCATGTGATTAATAATTGATCCTGTTTAAAAATTACAATACATATGAAATATTGATTTTTAATATCTTGCATGACTCTGTGAATTCCTGTTAAATTTTACTGCCATGACATGTCTCCTGTCTCTCGAAATATTATTTATTAAAATATCGTAAATTCCTTGAAATTCACGACTTGGACAAAGTCGTTTTCCATATTCTAACGCCCCAGTACAAGGCGTGAATCTGAAAAGTAACGCCCCTTCCTAGGGCGTGTATCTGCTAAAATCCTGAAATTCACATATTCTGTAAAATGGAATTTGAAAGTAACGCCCCTTCCAAGGGCGCGTTTTTGATAAATTTCTGAGAATAATTATATCCTGTCGAATATGTAAATGATGAGACGCCTGCCCCTGCAGTCGTCAACTTTTAAGAAACGCCCCCAGGAAAGGCGTGTTTTTGATAAATTAATGAAATAATGGAAATTCTGCAAATTGGCAATATATGTAAACGCCCTTCAGTTAGGCGTTAATTACTTGAGACACGACTTGACCTAAGTCGTTATTTTACTGTAAACTGATTTTTATCCTGATTCTATTACCGATGGTTTCATATTATACATATATATATATATCGGCACTATTCTCCATTCCGTGAGTATAGTCCCACGTTTCATGTTGATTTATCGATCACACTCAACTCTCATTGACATACAAGCTCTCCATTGGACATTCCGTTCCTTTGGACTAGCAAGTTAGTCATAGAGACCTCCGTAAGACTCCTCGTAGCCTTGGATTCCCTCAAGGCCGACTGAGCTGGTTGTACCCTAAAAACCCATTACACAGTTTTTGCCATGTCAATCTAAAGAAAACATGGTATACCGGCCCTTATGATTATACAAAGAGTATATCATAAGAAATTCTTGATGGGATGATGATATCATGCCATATCGTGTCATTCTTGTAAACCTCAATTCTATGATAAGAATGAGGGTATCTTACCTTTGATATACTGTTCATGTGGACCTCAATTCTATATAAAGAATGTCCATATTGATTTGTCATGGTACCTAAGTTAAAGGAACCATAATCTACCTAGTTTTACCGACATCGTGATTATACCGTTATTATCGCCATTCTATGTCCTTTGTCATATTTTTGGACTCTATTCTATCAAAGTTGTCATACGTGTCTACAAGCTTGATTATTGAAATTCTATATTGGCTATATAAACAAGAGTGGATGTCAAAACACATGATAAATGCCTGCGCATATAGGGCCCGATCTGGTCCTGGGAGGAGCACCCGAAAGTACTTGTGCCCATGGGAGTTAAAATGATAAGGTATCTGGCATTATACCGAGTACTTGACTTGCTTGATTGGACATTCCACACACATCTTGTACTTGAATCGTACTTGACTTTACATGAAATGCGTGGCCCGAAAAAGGGTAATTTACTTGCTTGATACATGATAGCCAAAGTTCTTGACATGACTCGATAATGGTACTTGCTTGAATATCTTGAATAACTTGTATCTTGTTCATGAAAGTTCATCTTATTTCTTCGATATTACATTCTCTCTATCTTGTCGTTTCATGCGAGCATGCATAGCTTTATTGCATCCATGAAAATGTAATTACTTAAACCACTTGCTAGTACTTGAGATATAATTTCCTACTGAGCGTTCGCTCATTCCGTTTGTCCCTTTTTACTTTTCAGGTAAGTCCGACGACGATGGAAGTCAATCGGATGGGAATGGTCAAGAGTGAAAGTGATAGAGCTTCTACAAGTGTCATCTAGTCTTTTCTATAGTTTCTTGAGTCAAATATGTATTCTTTTCCTTTTTATTAAACAGAGTATTGGATTTGTAATAGTCTATCCATTATGAAATAAAGGATTGGGTTATCTTGCTATTTTGCGCATCTCTGTCTTTGTGTCGAATACACGACCACTCTGATTGACATGATTGATATAGACACGTCGCGCATCTCCGGGTATCTTCCGCGCTCGGGGCGTGACATTAGGTACAACTGGCTCAGTCGGTCTTGAGGGAATCCAAGGCTACGAGGAGACTTACGGAGGTCCCAATGACTAACTTGCCAGTCCGAAGGAACGGAATATCCAACGGAGGGCTCGTATGTCACCGAGAGTTGAGGTATATAACGTGAACCAATCATGAAACATGGACTCCATCTACGGACGTGAGATGAGAGTGCCAAAAGACCTGAGGTATATGTCAAAACCGGAAGAAAACAGTGAGAACATGATTGCGTTAATTATAGAATTCATGTCCATCCAATTCTATAATTAACTATAATTAAATAAACTTATATTAATTGACGTCCGTGAGTAGTGTCATTTATTAATTAGCATCCACATGGAGGGACGTTAATCCTATGATTTTTAACTTAATTTATTTAACAAGAATTCACGTCAATATCTATTTAATTGAATAATTTTAAAAATATACATTCAAAGAGACATTAATTTATATAAAATAATTTAGAAAAATAGAATATATGATAATTAGGAGAAAAATTCAAGAATTCCAAAAATATATTTTTTATAATTTTATGTTGCATAGTTTAGTAGATATGGATTTTCGAAGATATAATTAGAAGTTATATATATATATATATATATATATTATAAACAATTTGACGCCATTGCACGATGGCGTCAAAAGAATTTGACGACATTTAACATGTCGTCATTTCAATAATTTGTCAATCTTCAAGCCTCCGTTTCTCAACGTACACATGTCGGAATCACGCGTTCTATATATCGAAATGACGTGATCGAAAAACTCTACTTAACCGGACGTTCAAAATAATTTTTCGTTGAGAGATGGGGGATCTTGAGATAGGAGACACGGAAAACGGTGTAACCACTCTCACTACCTCGGTCTCTACCCCAATAACGCTCCCATAAAATTTCATGGCCAAAGGACACTCTGACGACCACGAACAAATCGTTAAGGTAAAATCCCATAACTATCAAGCTACAATAGTTTTTATAATTCACCAAGTATATAGTTAAAACATGTTAAATTGTTTAACTAATTAATGTTTATAGTTAATACAGCATTTATATGCACGAAAATTTAGGAATAATCATGGGGATCTCATAATTATATTTATCTAGAATTTTGTTATGGGGTTACACAGTTATAAAATTCTTTAATCATGCGTTTACTTTGTTAACTTCACGTGAAACTACAAACTTTAACAAGAAACATGCATAAATTATGCAGATTAACTAACAGTTTGGCTTGGGAGATTACCTACCTTTAAGTGAAGAAACGATGATGAACAGGTTAAAGTTTTGCAGAGGAACCGGCACTCTGTTACGAACATAGGATGGAAGAAGAAGACTTGGCTTCCTTTGACGCAGGCAAACCGCAATAGGAAGAAGCAGGAAGGGGAAGAAGCTTTCTCCCGCGCACAGCAACAACATCATGCAGGAGGAAGACTTCGGTCTTCACAGCAGGATGAAGGAGAGGAAGAAGGAAGAAGACGTCGGCCTTCTCCACGCTTCACGTATCTGCAACAGGATGAGGAGGGCGCTTTGGTGGGGTTAGCATGTTTTTATAGAGCAAGGTTTCTAGAGGGTTCTTGGTGGGTTTGACGACTTAAAAGTTGGCAAGGTTTTTAAAGCTTTCCGTTCGTTGCAAATCTCCATGCTATATCAACAGCCGCCTACTCAATTTTGGTTTTCGAAACCCTAAGTTGTTCCATGCAACGTTCGAACCTATGCATGTGTGTGTGTGCAGGAGTTTGGGTTGGGCGATCAGATTGTGGTTGAGAAGTCCCACGTGGGTTTGGGTTTGGCCTTGTGCACATGGCATTTGGGTTTGGGTGCAGTGGTTGTTGGGTTATAAAGGGTTACTTGATGAGAAGGTTTACGTGGGTTGTATTGTTTGTTAGGTTGGGCTTTGAGTTGGCCGCATGGCCCTTTTGTTTTTGGTGTGTATGGGTTGAATTGAGGGTGGCATATAAATGGGTCTAAATGGTTTGCAGTTTGTGGGTTTTATGCTTACACGGGTGGTATGTTAAAATGGTTTGGGTATATATATTAATATATTTATATATGTGGATTATTCATTTACATGATATAATATATATCTTTATATCTATATACATGTATATAGGCTTGGCCCATTAGATATATATATATATATATATCCCAAGCCCAAAGTTCTTAAGCCCATATATCTAGGTCCACTAATTAAAAACCCAATGTCTATACATGGATGAAGGTGTGTGGATGATGGGCAAAAGCCCATATACGTGGTTTACATCCATAGGTTGCTTTTGGCTTAAGGCTTGGATTATATTAGTAAATGGTTAAATGGGTTTAGGCCCACTTATTATTTATGATGATTCGATTGGTAGAACTTTATTTATATCTCTTGTTTCCTTTATTTATGTGTCTTCCTTATTAATTCCATTGTTGTTTCGGGTATCAGAGTCGATTTTGGTCCTATGAAAACCTTTATATGTATATGTACGTATTTATTCTTGAATTTTAATTTTAATTTTAAACTAAAATAGACAAGGGTCATACTAATATCTATTTCTCAATTTATTTACTTATACTTTTATTATCATTTAAGCTCATTAACTATTTTAGCTAATTATCACTTTTCCTTTATCAAAATTTAATTTTTCATGACGAATATTTATTGCTATTCTATTTATTCTAGATTTAAATTCCCGGGGTGCTACAAAGGCGAATATGTTGATCCGAAAATACGAGCTGTTTCATATGAAGGCGGAAGAAAGTATCTCCGAGATGTTCGCACGTGTCATGGAGATCACAAATGGGTTGAAATCACTTGGAAGAGAGTTCAAGGACACCGATTTGATAAGGAAAGTGCTAAGGTCCCTATCACCAAGCTGGCACACCAAGGTGACTGTGATAGAGGATTCTAAAGACTTGTCTACCCTCACCGTGGATGCACTCATAGGGTCATTGATGGCCTATGAGATTAACATAAAGAGAACGAAAGAGGACACAACGAAGAAAAAGTTTGTTGCGTTGAAAGCTTACCCGAAAATAATTTCAAGCCAAGAGTATTCTATGGGAACCACCGACGATGAAGAGGTTGCCATGTTAACAAGAAGAGTAAGACAGTTCTTGTGCCAAAGAAGACGATTTGGCAGAAAATTCAAGAAAGGAAGGAAGCTGTCGAAGCAGAAGAATGAACCATCAAAAGCGGCGGAAGTGATGTGTTATGAGTGTAAGAAGATGGGACACATGCGAGGTGAATGCCCCGAACTGCAAAAGAAGAAAGGAAAATTGGTGAAAGGCAAGAAGCCCAAAGCGATGAAGGCCACGTGGAGTGACGAGGATGAGGATGAGCCTACGTTCGAGGAAGAAGAAGACATTGAAGAGCTGGTAAAGAACATGTGTCTCATGGCCAGGAGCGATCAAGAACACGTAATCTCTGACTCAGAGCTGATCACAAATGAACAATAGAAACTTGCATATGAGGACCTGGATGAAAAATATAAAAGAATGAAAAATGAGAACAAAATCTTGAAGAAGAAGATCCATGAAATCTTGCATTCATCCAATTCATGTGAGAAATGTAATCTGCTTGACATGCAAGTTAAAATTTTCAAAAATGCAAATGATATTTTGGAATCCAAATTGGCTCTATTTGAAGATGAAATTGCATGCCTAGATGTACAAAAGAAAAATGCTCTTAAAATCAAAGATGAAATCCAAGAAAGGCATGACTTGTTGAAAAAGGAGTTGGAAGGATTGAATGCTAAACTGATTGAATGTGACAAAGTGAAAGAACAATTGAAACGCAAAAATAAAAGTCTTATCATTGAAATTGAAAAAGTGAAGAATGTAAGTGAAAAGATGTTGAAAGGAAAAGCAAAACAAATTGTGAAGAGTTCAAATATTAGGCATGGCAACAAAAGCCATTTTCACTATGCTGTTAAAAGTTCATCTCATCATGGAGAATGTTCACACACACACCATGATACATCAACTGTTAATTCTAGTTTCCCCTCCACTTGTAGGAATGTAAATAACATAAGAAATTTTGGTAGGAAAAGACCCACTTATTTTTATTGTGGGAAGATAGGGCATGACATGTACATATGCTAGTTAATGCAATATGATGATGACATGTTCTTTAGTAAATACAATCAATCTTTTGGAAATGCTAACATCACGGGACTCAAGCTTGCTTGGGTACCCAAATCAAAATGAGCATGGTTGCTTATTGGTGCAGGTCTGCATGAAGGCGGTAGAGAATAAATGGTACATGGACAGCGGATGCTCCAGGCACATGACAGGGAATAAACAACTTTTTGCAGACCTTGCAGAGAAAAATGGCGGTATGGTAATTTTTGGTGGACAGGACAGAGGTAAGATAAATGGAATTGGGAGAATTGGTAAGGATCTCAACCATTGTATTGAAGATGTTTCACTTGTTAGAGGTCTTCGCCATAACTTGCTTAGTATAAGTCAACTCTGTGACAAGGGTCACAAGGTTATTTTTGAGTCTTCTCACTGCACCATTGTCGATGCTAACTCACATGAAATCAAATTTATAGGAGTGAGGAGTAAAAATACTTACCAGGTTGACTTTGATAAAATTGCTTCTGAAAAATTATGTTTAGTTGCTAATAAAACTGAAGATGTCTGGTTGTGGCATCGCCGTCTTGGGCATGCCAGTCTTAATGTCATTAGGAAGCTAAATCGTCTTGGTTTAGTTAGAGGTCTTCCTAGTCTAAATTTTGAAACCTCAAAAGTATGTGGAGCATGTAATAAGGGAAAACAAACCATGATGTCTTTTAAATGCAAAAATATTGTTTCAACAGAAAAACCCCTTCAATTGTTGCATCTGGATTTGTTTGGTCCCCCCAGGACTCGCAGTCTTGGAGGGAAGCTTTATGGTTTCGTGATTGTCTATGATTTCTCGCGATATGCATGGGTTTTATATCTAGCTAACAAAAGTGATGCATGCAATGAATTCATTGATTTTTGTGCTAGAGTTCAGAATGAAAAAGGATATTCAATTCAAAAAATTCAAAGTGACCACCAAAAATAATTTGAAAATCATGAGTTTGATGCATTTTGCAGGAAGCAGGGGTACGAGCATCAATTCTCATCACCTAGAACCCCGCAACAGAACGGTGTGGTCGAGAGGAAAAACATGACGCTCATGGAGATGTCGCGTACCATGCTTGCTGAGAACGGTCTTCCACGGTACTTATGGACAGAGGCAGTGAACATTGCCTGCTACATCACAAATCGAGCGATGGTAAGACCTATCCTTAAGAAAACTCCTTACGAGCCGTACAAAGGTAAGAAACCCAACATATCACATTTTAAGCTATTTGGATCTATTTGTTACATTTTGAACAATGGTAAAGACAATCTTGAAAAATTTGATGCGAAGAGTGATAAAGGGATTTTCCTCAGGTATTCTCTATCTTCTAGAGCTTACCGTGTTTATAACACTAGGACACTTGTTGTCGAGAAGAGTCTGCATGTTGTTGTTGATGAATATACTATGAGAAAGTCAAATGATAATGATCATTTTATTGTTACAGGTTAGAATCAAATTGAAAAGGGAGAGTCGAGCAAACAAAGTGAGGCAGCAAATCAAGATAAAGAAAATGAGCAAGAGGAGGAAGCACAACAAGGAGAACAAGTGCATCCGACCCTTCCACACCAATGAACCACGCACAAGGACCATCCGTTGGAGAATGTGATCGGCGGTGTGAATGAAGGAATTCGAATGCGGGCTTCAATGAGGGAAGTTAAAATTCATGATAACTTAGCCTTACTTTCTAGCACTTAGCCTAAGTCTTTAGATGATGCTTTGAATGACAATTATTGGGTTCTCACCATGCAAGAAGAACTACACCAATTCCAAAGGAATCAGGTGTGGTTCCTCGTGCCCCAGCCTGATAACCATCCTATAATTGGAACTAAGTGGGTTTTTCGAAACAAACTTAGTGAAGATGGGGTGGTTGTAAGGTATAAGACAAGGTTAGTAGCCAAGGGCTACTCTCAAGAATTCGGTATTAATTTTGATGAATCTTTCGCTTCTGTGATTAGATTAGAAGCCGTTAGAATCTTACTTGCTTATGCTTGTCACAGGAACATCAAGCTATTTCAAATGGACGTGAAGAGTGCCTTCCTCAGTGTGATTATCAAGGAAGAAGTGTACGTGGAACAACCACTAGGCTTCGATGATGAAACATTTCTGAACCACGTCTACAGATTGGATAAGGCACTGTATGGATTAAAATAGGCTCCTTGGGCATAGTATGATCATTTAAGTTCATTTCTTATTGATAATGGCTTCAAACGAGGGAGAGTTTGAGATGAGCTTGATGGGCGAGCTGAACTTCTTCTTGGGATTGTAAATAAAACAACTGGACGATGGGATTTTCATCAACCAAAAGAAGTACAGACAAGAAATCTTGAAGAAATTCTAACTTGAGTCTGCCAAACCATTTGCTACACCCATGTCCACCTCACAGAAAATGGAAGAAGAAAAAGGTAACAAAGTCGATCAAAAACTTTTTAGGGGTATGATTGGTTCACTGCTATACCTGACTGCTAGTAGGCCTGACATCCATTTTAATGTTTATCTCTGTGCAAGATATCAATCTTGTCCCAGAGATTCACATTTGTCAGCTGTGAAAAGGATTTTCAGGTATTTGAACGGTACACCTGACCTTGGTTTGTGGTATCCAAAGAATAATTCATTTGATTTACATGCTTTCACTGATTCTGATTATGCTGGATGTAAAATAAATCGTAAAAGAACAAGCGGTCACTGTCAGTTTCTAGGGGGCTGCATGGTTTCATGGGCCTCAAAGAAAAAATATTGTGTGACTTTATCAACTGCCGAAGCCGAATATGTGGCTGCCGGTAGTTGTGCGGCTCAAGTGCTATGGATCCAACATCAATTACTTGATTTTGATTTTTGTTTGAAAAATAGTCCCATCATGTGTGACAACACCTCTGCAATAAATCTGTCCAAAAACCTTGTCCAACATTCTCGTACAAAACACATTGAGGTTAGACATCATTTCATAAGAGATCATATTAATAAAGGTGATTTTGAGCTAGTTTTTGTTGACACAAAGAACCAACTTGTAGATATTTTTACAAAACCTTTAAACTCTGATCAGTTTTGTTTTCTTAGGAGAGAACTAGGAGTATGCAGGTTAGATAGTTGAATCCTTTGAGTTGCTTTGTTAATACACACTTTACACCTTTTCATAAAGAAACTGTTCATACTGTTTTATCTTTTGCACATAAAGAGTTTTCCATGGCTTTTACAGTACAAACTTTGCTTTTTGTGCATATCTCAGAAAATAACAAATTGGTTCTCATACATGATTTTATCTTTTTGCATCCGCATGTACATAAATGCATATACTTCATACTTTTGTGCATGAATGCCATGATTCACCGGTATATAAAATGACGTCAGTGGAAAGGTGGATTACGTCCACCTGGAAGATTTCATTGTGCGTGAGTATGGTCTTCGGACCTACGTTCTCCGCCACGTACCGGTAATCAACTTGTTTTAAAATATCATTTTGATACTTGCTTGAGTGTATATAGATTACACACCTTTCAGTTTTGATATCTCCTATGACCATTACTCCCTTGCTAAATAAAATTACTTTGACATAGACATGTTGCTACATGGCACATAGTAAGGGGGAGGTTTTTGTTATAATAGTGCATACACTTAGGGGGAGACATCACAATAAATATGTTAATTTACCTCTTACATTCTATGCAATCTCTCACACCACTTGCACTTTTGAGTTAAATGATTCTAACTAATAAGGATTTCACTTATTCCACTCAACACATTTTAGGGCTCTTGATCCCCTACATAGAAAACACGTGTCTTGTGAGGAAAAAGCTGTCAGCCCTGTCAAAAAGTTCAATAAGTGTGTTTTGACATCGAGTAAATCAAGAATCCCTCCTGAAATAAAGGAGGAAACTCGCATTGAAATGTGTCCTATCTACATAATCATAAGTGACGATACCGAGTAACCGAGAAATGCCCCTGAAACAAAGGGCATGACTCATGTCAAAAGGTTAGTCATTTTATCGTTTAAAAATGAAAATAAGCTAGGGGTTGTGCGAAGCTACCAAAAGTCGAGCACAGTGTATGGAAGTGTGGGGAGGAAAAGTTCCTACTTGTGTTCCTTAGAACATTTGAACATCCATATTTCTTAAACTTCATTACTCATCCTTCACATATATATCTAGGGAGTGATTGTGCAAATATACATCTTGAATCAGTCATATTTCATAAGTCTTGCAGTACCACTTCTTGTAAGCACTACCCTTTTACTATTGCTCATGAAACTCATGTTCTCGGTCTGTAGCATATTTCTTAACCTGTTCATAAAGAACATACTTGCTACTTTATAGAACAATGAATGCATATGTGCTTGAATGTTCATTCCTTACTTTACATGGGCATTTCATTGAGTTAACTATGCATATCCAGTTTTTACTTCCATGGTTTTTATAATCCCCTATTTGACTCACACAAAAAGGGGGAGAAATAAAATTATAGCTAGCTTTTGCATGAAATTCAGTGGCCTTTACATGTTTACCTGGTTGCTTGTGTTTTTGATAAAAAGAGATAGTTAAATGTTTGAATGGTTGCATGTTACTTCTGCAATTTTGAATGGAATTCATGCACATCTTTGTGATTTTTCAATGGGTTTTATCTTCGTCAAAAAGGGGGAGATTGTTGCACCCCGGGCTGTTTTGAGGAAGATATATGTTTTTATGAAGGAGATGTGCATTACATACGTACTTGATTTATGTTGATAAATGATTCTCACTGTGATAGCTTTAATTGAATGGCATGTTGATTTGCATTGAAATTTCCCTAATGAATGTCAGTTTCTTGATGAATGATTCAGCATGCCTTGAGAATGTCAAATGTTGAATGAGTTTGCTTGCACAGACTCTGGTAATTCATTGCACCGACCTTGTTAACGTTTTGCACAAACCTTACACTCTATTGCACAGACCTTGTGCATCTTTGCACCGACCCAATCAATGGGTTACACATACATTGCACCGACTCTGTGCTTTCTTGCACTGACATTGTTGAATGAATTAAGTGCACAAGGATGTCACTTGCTTTGGTTGAGTTGAGGATGAATGCCAACTTGAAAAGTGTAGGTTAAAGGGGAAGGTTTTACTCAAATCTAGAAGGCCAATGGTAAGAATAAATGGTTAATTCAATTTCAATTTGAATGGTATAACTTTTAGTTGGAGACTGGTTTTACACCTTGCAATAACTTCTACTTGTTTACATTCAGTTGATATTGAACCTTGTTTCATGAAGTGTGGATGTTCAATGGATTTTATTAAGCTTTTTCTGCTGTCAGGAAAAGTGTCGACCTCAATAGTCGACACTTATTCTAAGACTCTCTGCCTTGCGTTAATTTTAATAACGCTGGCAGAAAGTGTCGACCCATGGGGTCGACACTTTTACCAGGGTTCTGTTAGCTTTGCAAAGTCAGAAGCCTCGGGAAAAAGTGTCAACCTCATGAGTCGACACTTTCAGGTAAGTTTAACTGAAAGCTGTGAATCCAGAACCTTCATGAAAAGGTGTCGACCTCAAGAGTCGACACTTTTCACCACGAATGTTGTTTTGTTCACAGGCCAGAACGCTTGGGAAAAAGTGTCGACTCAATGAGTCGACACTTGTTTCCTATGCGCTACTTTTATGTGTTCTGGCAGAACACTCGTGAAAAAGAGTCGACTCTATGAGTCGACACTTTTTCCAAGCGTCCCGATCGTGAATTCCGGATCCATTTCGAACCTACTTACTTTAGATCCGATTGCCTTGGTTGTTTACTATTTCAGCCTTAGGGCATCCACCATCTTTTGTATGTGATATGAAGAGGCTTTAATCCATGGTTTAAGCTTATATGCATCATAAAGTAGTCCAAATTCTGAGAAGAACCAAGATTCCAGATTTGATATAGGACGATATAGCCTTTCTTGCTTTCTCTTGAGTATATATCACCGCCCTTGTCCGATCGGGAGAACACCTTGAGCATTCTAACGTGTTATCTTCTTGCAGGTTGAAGAGGAGAGGAAAAGGGCTTTACACTCTGCCGGAGGAGAAGTAAGGCATCGCCGAGGTCGTCCCCTCATGAGCTCGAGCCAAGATCTGGCGGCCGCAGTCGTCGTCCTCCTCATCCACTACTTCGGGCGCTCTAATCTTCAACACCGGCTTTTTCCATCTCTCGATTCTATCATTCTAGTGCTACCTTTTCTAATCTCCATGTTTGGTTAAGGATTTATGGGGAAGATCATGTTGGTTCTCATATCTTGTGCTTAGATTTTTATTCTCAGACTGGGCTTTGTAATTTCTATCTTATTTTCATCTTTAGACGATTTTGGAGCTTGCTCCGAGTGTGTGTGGGGTTTCTCGTCATCGAGCGAGAACCCATGTGTGTGGGCCGTCGTGCCCGTGTGTGGTGGTTGTTGCCTTCGTGTAGCGTGCTTTAGTGAAATCCTCTCGAGGTGAGAGGGGTGGACGTAGGATGGCACTTGGTGCGTCCGAACCACCTAAAAATCACTGTGTCGTGATTTGCTCTTTGTGTGGTTGTTGATATTTCCTATCCGTTCGTATTACGAGTGTGAGTCGGTGGGACGAGAGTTTCATTAACTGTCCGCTTGTTCATTGTTATCCGAGTGATTATTTTTCTGTGTTGAGACGTTGTGAGGGCTTGCTTGCTAATCATTCATATATTTCAATCAAGCTTGATCTAGGGTTTATTTACCATCTCTGTGGTTTGCCTTAATTAAGTTTAAATTTGTCGAAAGGGTGGGCAATGCTGTGCCCCTGTGGTTTGATGATGGTTTTGATGATTGGCCTTTGAAGTGAGTTATTCACTGTGAGTCATCTTGCTGTGTGTGTCATCATGCTATTATTCAGTCATTCTCTGATCATAATGCTATTTTATCATGTAAGTGAATGGAGTTCATTTGGCTGTCAGATAACATGCTCTACTCAATTCTGTCTACACTCTGTCTGCACAGTCTACACAGCAGTGCGTCAACTCATTGTGCTGATGCGTCGACCCTTCAGTCATACTTGTCTCTGTCCTCACAGTAGTGCGTCAACTCCTTGAGCTGATGCGTCGACTCTTCAGCTCAATCTCTCAAGTCTATACACTCCATGCCCATTCAAGTCTATACATCGGTTTGATTCAAAGTCTGTACACTGCTTCACTTCGTCAAAGTCCATACATCCTCAGCTGAACCCCATGTCTGTACAACGGCCTCAATCTTCATCCATCTACACTCTGTTTGGATAGTATGGACAGTGGTGGGTCGACCCACCCTTGCTGATGCGTCGACCCATCAGAACATTGTTCTTTATAGTAATCCCACACATTGGTCTTCTTGACTCAAAGTCTATACATCCGGAAAGGGGCCAAGTCTATACAGTCTCATTCTCAAATCCTTCAAAGTCCATACATTGGACTGTAGCTTCCACTGTTCATGCCTTGGTCTAAGTCTATACAGTGCACTGTGCAGCCTGTTCGTGTTCAAGCTTGTTGGTGAAGTCTGTACATCGCTCGCTCCTTCAGCTTTCACCAAGTCTGTACAGCGTGAACAGTTCGTCTCAATCCTTCGAAGTCTACACATTCATATGTCTTCTAAGTCTACACATTGCCAAAGTATGTGCAGCCCCTACTCTATACAACCGATTGATGTTGCAGTGTTCACCAAGTCTATACATCGCCTTCAGACCTTCAAGTCTATACACTGCTACAGGAACCAAGTCTGTACATCGGCTTTGCATCTACAAGTCTGTACATTGGAGTCAGTTCACCAAGTCTATACACTGGACTTTGTTTCACCATGTCTGTACACTCCACATCTTTTCCTACGCTTGGCCAAGTCTATACACTCATACCTTTCCCTGCACTTTCCTGGCCAAGTCAATACATTGCTAAGCCTGTACATTGCATACTGCTGAAACGATCAAAGCTCAAAGTCTGTACAGCGTGAAGTCTATACATTGAACTGTTCTTCAAAGTCTGTACAGTGGCTTCAAATCGGCAAGTCTGTACATCGGCTTCACTCACTCAAGTCCATACATCCACAGTGGATCATCAAGTCCATACATCCACAGTGGTACTTCCATGTCTGTACAACGCTGAAGCCTTCACAAGTCTGTACACTGCTTGAGCCTCACCAAATCTGTACATCGCTTCAAGCGATTCAAGTCTATACAGCCAGCCTTCACGATTCAGAGTCTGTACATCGGTCCTTCAGCATCTCATGCATCGTCTCACTCTCGCAAAGTCCATACACTGGCTCAAGCTTGTCGAAGTCTAGTCATCGCCGTTGGGCATCAAAGTCTAAACATTGGCCTCATGCTTCAAGTCTATACATTAGGTTGTCCGACCACAACTCTCTACATTCGGTTGTTATAACTTGAGTCTTCAGTGCTCACAGCACACTCGTTCCAGGTCTGTACACTGGTTAGGCTTCGTGAAGTCTATACTGTGGCTGAGCAATGTAAAGTCTACACATTGGTAAGGCTAGTTCATGCATTGTTCATCACATGTCTATACACTGCCATTCATGAGCTTATTCATTTAAGTCTATACACTGCCTTCACATGCGCTTATTCATTAAGTCTATACACTCTCTCACGTTGTACACACTTACTCACTTGCTGTTCTTCAAAGTATGTACATCGCATAGCTTCACATATTTGAAGTCCATACATTGGAGAGTTTGTACATTGCATTTGCATTCACAAGCCTATACATCCTGAAGTCTGCCATTGCTCCCTCATTCAATGAAGTCTGCACATTGCTGAATGTTCTTCAAGTCTGAACAGCGGATGTCTTCATATGTGAAGTCTATACACTGCATGCTCACTCAACTAACTCTATACACTCGTTTGTTAACCTTCAACTCTATACACTCAATTGTTAACTTCAAAGTCTATTCACTCAAGCTGCAAGTTGACTGTACACACTTTGTTAACAACTGAACCAAGTATATACATCCAACTGATATCTACTTATGTCTGTGTGGCAGGTACTGTTCGAGAAGCTGAAGGCACGTGATCCACGCGCGCCCAGTGCTGCCTCTGCTCGAGCTGCTATAAAAGGGAGTCTCGATTGTCTGAAGGAAAGTGATCGAAGCCTTGAGAGCAATAGCAGAATAGCAGTAGTGCAGAAGTGCTGAGAGTTCGATCCAGCAGAAGAGAAGAAGAGTTGCAGAGAAGAAGAAGAGAAGAGAAGAGACAGAGAGAGCCTGTGAAAGAAAAAGAGTGAAGAAATAGAAGAGAGAGAGAGAGAGAGAGAGAAGGAGTTCGTAGAGAATAAATGGGAAAAGCTTGAAGATCTGTCCTCTGGTGTTTGGATCAAATCCAAGCCAGACCTGCTCCCTTGAGAGCTACATTACTTGTATTTCGTTTCCAGCTTTTGGAGCTGTGGTTTTTCATCCTTTCTTATTTTCCTTTTTATCTTTCCATCTTTGTACTTCCGATCCTCTGGACTGAGGTCGGGTTCCTCCTGGTGGGTCAGGAGAAGGGAGATCTAATCTCCAGTTGCAAGTAGCTGGGAGCTACTTGTGGGTTCCCTCCGGTTTGGAGGAAGGGAGGATTGGTCCTCCGGTTCTGGGCTTGCGGGTTGCAAGTCCAGGGGTCCCTCCTGGTCTGGAGGAAGAGAGGTCTGCGACCTCTGGTTTCCAAGTGGCTGGGAGTCACTTGGGTGTCCCTCCGGTTGGGAGGAAGAGGGGAGGCTGTTCCCCTGGTCAAGCTGTGTGGCAGCAACTGTTTGCAGACTGAGTCTGCTTGGTTCTAGCGTTTGCTAGTGAAGGCTCACTCCGGTTGGGAGTGAGGGGTGGATGTAGGTCTGGAGGACCGAACCACCTAAAAATCTTTTGAGCAATGGTTTGCTTTGTGTGATTGCTTCCGCGAGATGCTTGGATAGACGCGCTTCATGTGTTTGCTCATAAGTTTAATTGAATTAGTTTTATTCTGTGATTGTGTCTAGCATCTGAGTTTTTATTTGGGCATTATTCATAGAAGGATACATTCACCCCCCTCTGTATCCGGGCCTAGCACCCTAACAGTTGGTATCAGAGCGGTGTCTGCATACAAGGTCCAGCGACCTGCAGATTCGATCTTGCAGTCTTCGGTGCTAATTTGTTTTTAGTGCATCAATATTCCTGTTGCATTAATCTGTTGTGTTCTCATGGCTCATCCATCGATTGTCAGTGGTATGCATTTTAATGCATGGTTCGCTGGTCTGAAGAAGTATGTTAAATCTGTGAATCCAGACCTGTGGAAAGTAATTTCACATGGTCCTCATGAACTACCAAAGAAAAAGTCTAAATGGACTGACAGTCAAAAATCACTGCATGAAGAAAATCAGATAGCTATAAATCTGATGAAGGCAGCTACTGATAGAGTTTTTCACTCATGTTTCGTTGATTGCAGTTCTGCTAAAGATATTTTGGATACACTGAAGCGAACTCAGGAGATAGATGTGGACAGCTGCATGATGGCCAACAGAAGCAATCAAAGTGGCAGCGATCAAGGCAGCAATCAAAATGAAGAAGATGATGATGATGAGGTAAATCTCTTCGATAACTTTTCTCTAGAAGATTGGGAGAATGCATATGTTGAATTATTTGAATCTCATGAACTGTTAAGAAAACAGTATAAAAAATTGAAGAAGGGTACTGGGTTAGATAGTTCAAGTTCTCCATGTAGAAATTGTGTTGAATTGAAAAATGTTCATGATGCTTGTAAGTCTGATTTTCAAATGTTGAAGAAATAAATTTCATTATTGAAAACTGAGAATCAAGATCATGTGAAAGAAATCTTTGAACTTGAAAAGAAGCTTAGTCTAGCTAGTCATGATTCTCTTCAGAGCAAGGATTTGCTGAAAGAAATTGAATGTGTTAAGTCTGAATTAAACAAGCTGAAATCTGAAAATGATTCTCTTAGAGAGTTCTCCAATAAAAATGATGAAAAATTTGAGAAACTTAGACAGGAGAACACATTGCTGATTGAAAAATTGAATGCCATAAAATCTGTAAACATAGAATTACAGAAAGATCTGGAGAAACAGCAAAAAGAATTAAAGGAATTTGAGACTGGAAGAAAACATGAAGTCAATTCAGAAGATCAACTTCTGATAAATGAATTAGTTCAGAATGACAAACTCAAGGAAGAAAATGAGAAGTTAAAAATGCTGAACTTCACTATGTCTAAAAGACTTCTTACTTTGAAAAGAGGAAAAAGTATTTGTGTTGAAGATTCTGATAAACTAAGCAATCTGGAAAATGAAATTGAAAAATATAAAACTGCTAACAAGGTGTTAACTGAATGTGTGAATTGTAGTGAACAAGAGATTGCCAGTTATGAGCTACACATTTCCTCTCAAGAAAATGAAATTCAGGATTTAAAAAACTCCTTGTCTAAATTTGTCAGTGGGCAAGATAATCTGAACAAACTGCTAGGTGTTAAAGTCAATTTTCAAAAAGAAGGGTTGGGCTATAACCCAACAAAGAAAAAGAGTTTTGAAAATAAGATTCAAACTTCAGCTGTTTCAAATGTTGCCTCTATTAGTTCAGCCAATCCTTCAGTGTTTCAATTTGCTGCTCAAAGAATTCTGAAGCCAACTGAAAAACAAAAAGGAAAGAACAAAATGGCTTCTACTACTTACATGCATCCTGTTTTTAAATCTCATGCTAATAGGAAACTCATGTCATGCCTTAAGTGTCATGAAGTTGGTCATCAAATGCATAAATGCAAACTGAAAGGAAAAGATGACATGAATGCCAGTAAAATGCATGTCAGGAAAACTCATGTCAGAAATCATGAGGTTCAGAAAAAGAAAATGTCATGTTATTACTACCATAGAATTGGCCATTTGATGCATGAGTGTGAATTAAACGAACTGGATGATTTGAATGCTGAAATGATGAATGCTAGGAAATATCATGATAAAAAACCTGCTGTTCATTCAAAGAAAAGTGAATGCTCTCATTGTGGTAGATTAGGCCACACCTTTGCTCAATGTTGGTTTGCTAATGGAAAGAAAAAACCACTCTCACATCATGCTAAACTTATGCTAACCAACATGCTTTTAATATAAACAAAACTGCTTCTCTGAACCAGCATGTCAAATGTTTTAATTGTAACAAGCTTGGGCACAAGGCCACTGAATGTTGGGCAAGTTCTTTTAGAAGAAAGTCCCCTTTCTGCTCTCACTGTGGAAAGCATGGCCACAGGTCCATTGATTGTTGGCATGCTCAGGGTAGAAAATTCAATTCTGAAACTGTTAAATTCTCTGCAAGTACAATTGCTCTCAGAAAGAACAAAGTTATTTTCAAAAAGAAAAACTTTGAATGTTTTGATTATGGAAAACAGTTTGGTCATACAAATAGCAGAAATTTCCATGCTAATGCACATACAATTCATGTTCATAATGATGTGCATAAAGAAAACCTAAATTCTATTTTCTCATGCTATAACTGTGGAAAGCCAGGTCACAGGGCTGCAACCTGTTGGCTGGCAGGATATCAAAACCAAACTGGTTTTGGCAAACAGAATGTTTATTCTGTTAACAAGGAGTCTCATGTATATGCACATAGAGTTCATGCTAACAAGAATGTGCATAAATCAGGTCTGAAAACTACTGCTCCTTGCTATCAAGTTAAAAATATGCTGAGAAAACCTGCTAGAAGTGATACTGTCATGTCAGGACCTAAGACTTCTTGGGTACCTGTTTCTGTAAAATAACATTGCTATACAGGTGTGCCTTGGGACTGGAATAAAAGGGGTAATGATCTAAGGCACTGAAGAATGAAAAACCCCTTCTTAACTGTTCAGGTAAACTCTCTGCATTTCTTGTTTTGAAACTCATTGCATATCTGATTTGATGTATTCTTGCATATCTGCCATTTGTAGTTGTTTGATAATTGTTGAAATGCATAAACTCTAAAAACAAATTGCATTCTGAATAATCTGAACTGCTTATGTATGTGGCTTGAAATTTGTCTATTGCATAGTTCATTGAAAATTTGTCCATTGCATCCTGAAAAATCTGATAAGCTGAAATTTGATCCATGCATGCTGCCCATGTTGAATTATCATGCATGACCTCAATGGTATATAAATGGTAAGGTACCAAAAGGCAGGGAAATCTGTCTGGAGGTTCCTACTATGTGTGAGGTCGTCTTTTAGACCAAGTGCCCTGCCTAGTACCATGGGTCACTTTGCTGAATAGGACAGTCTGAATGTGCACAAGTCACTATATCATTTGGAATCACATGTTCAGTTTCTCATGGCAAACATTGCATGTTTTCAGGGGGAGTTAGTTGCATGTGTTTTTGCATACATATAGTGCATTACATTTCATTTTATTGAAAATGCCAAAAAGAGTGTCTGAATGCATGTTGACAGGGGGAGTCAATGCATCGCATATAGATTGTCAAATGCATACTCTTGTGAGAATTCAGTGCATATCCTTCATCATTGATCTTAGTTGACAAACCTTGATAATATCAGAAATCATTGAGCCTCGAAATCTCTCTTATCAATTGGTATCTTTTGGCTTCAGAATTCTATCAGTCTTTCACGAAGATTTCAATGGGACTATCTCGATCATAAATATGAAAAATTCTTGAACTAGAAATCTTCTATTATACATTTTTATGAATGACTGAAATAACTCATGTGGTTTAAGTTTAATGTATTCAATGAGTTTGGCTTTAAAATCTCTTGAAAATATCTGAAGCATGTTTAATAAACCTTAACCATCTATTTCATGCTGTGTCTTGTAAAATCTTCTGAAATCTACATTATTGAATACATGACTTTATTTGGTTAAGTACATGAAATTGTTATTGATTTGAAGCAAATGAATTTTTCTGAAATGCCTAAAGGGTATTTTCTGTCAGAGCAATGACCTTGGTCACTTAGAAACACATCTCCAAAGGACTGTGTCATGAGGTACCATAGTTAACTCTGATTAAGAATAATTGAATTTCAGGCAGAGTAATGGCATGCACACTGAGAAATACAACTCACTCATCAAGAAATGATTTGTAGTGTGTCATGATGTGTAAATGCTATCTCTGTTCATATAAAGCATGGCAGTTAGTCACACTAAGTGCTTAGGGATATTGGCCTCTGATCAAGGTATATCCTCTAGTTACAAGGTGTGCACTGAACTAAAGTGCTCGTAAAATTTGTAGCATGAAAAATTGTCGAACGAATTGAAATATCTGAATATTGATGCTAAAATCAAATTGCTTCAACCCTAGACAAAATCATATGACTTCATAATTGCTTGATTTCAATACTGATGCATGTAATTCCGAAAGAAGTCAATAAATTTGATTGTGTAAGAGAAAGGGAGTTTTATCAAGATAAATATGAGGGCTTGGTTCATTTTTATTAAACCATAGTTTTAGATATCAATACAGAATTTTATTGATAAACTCTACATACATCATGTTTAAACCATGCTGTTCAATAAAGCTCATTCATAAGCTCTTATAATGGAAGACTTTGAAAAACTTATGTTTCAGATTTATGAGATTGATATCTCTCTGAAAATCTGACTGAATTTTTTGAGATTGGAGCTTCTTTAAAAATCTGCTAATTGAACCTCTTCTGCTCATTGACCTGAACTTCTCCTTGTTTGCCCCTGTGGTCTCCTTCTCATTCATTTCATAAGGCTCCATTTATTGAGGGGGAGCCTCCTTGTCATATGCATCATGTTGCATAGAAGGAGAAGAATTGTGCTCTTGCATTCATATTTCTAGGGGGAGATCTTGCATTCTGGTATCTGCATCTACATTCATACCCCTTCCCATGGTTTATTTTGATTATACCAAAGGGGGAGAATATCATTCAATCATTGCATGCAGGTTCCTTTTGATCATCTCCAACTCATGCTCTTGCTGACACTCTTAAAGGGGGAGAATCATGTTCTTGCAAGGGGGAGAAATTGACTGAATTTTTATACATGCTTTAATTTCTCAAACTATTTTCTTTTTGATGAAGTCAAAAAGGGAGAATAGTTTGTGTCATCAGCATTACTCACAGTGTAGTATTGTCATCATCAAAAAGGGGGAGATTGTTGTGCCCCTGTGGTTTTGATGATGGTTTTGATGATTGGCCTTTGAAGTGAGTTATTCACTATGAGTCATCTTGCTGTGTGTGTCATCATGCTATTATTCAGTCATTCTCTGATCATAATGCTGTTTTATCATGTAAGTGAATGGAGTTCATTTGGCTGTCAGATAACATGCTATACTCAATTCTGTCTACACTCTGTCTGCATAGTCTACACAGCAGTGCGTCAACTCATTGTGCTGATGCGTCGACCCTTCAGTCATACTTGTCTTTGTCCTCACAGTAGTACGTCAACTCCTTGAGCTGATGCGTCGACTCTTCAGCTCAATCTCTCAAGTCTATACACTCCATGCTCATTCAAGTCTATACATCGGTTTGATTCAAAGTCTGTACACTGCTTCACTTCGTCAAAGTCCATACATCCTCAGCTGAACCCCATGTCTGTACAACGGCCTCAATCTTCATCCATCTACACTCTGTTTGGATAGTATGGACAGTGGTGGGTCGACCCACCCTTGCTGATGCGTCGACCCATCAGAACATTGTTCTTTATAGTTAGCCCACACATTGGTCTTCTTGACTCAAAGTCTATAGATCCGGAAAGGGGCCAAGTCTATACAGTCTCACGCTCAAATCCTTCAAAGTCCATACATTGGACTGTAGCTTCCACTGTTCATGCCTTGGTCTAAGTCTATACAGTGCACTGTGCAGCCTGTTCGTGTTCAAGCTTGTTGGTGAAGTCTGTACATCGCTCGCTCCTTCAGCTTTCACCAAGTCTGTATAGCGTGAACAGTTCGTCTCAATCCTTCGAAGTCTACACATTCATATGTCTTCTAAGTCTACACATTGCCAAAGTATGTGCAGCCCCTACTCTATACAACCGATTGATGTTGCAGTGTTCACCAAGTCTATATATCGCCTTCAGACCTTCAGTCTATACACTGCTACAGGAACCAAGTCTGTACATCGGCTTCGCATCTGCAAGTCTGTACATTGGAGTCAGTTCACCAAGTTTATACACTGGACTTTGTTTCACCAAGTCTGTACACTCCACATCTTTTCCTACACTTGGCCAAGTCTATACACTCATACCTTTCCCTGCGCTTTCCTGGCCAAGTCAATACATTGCTAAGCCTGTACATTGCATACTGCTGAAACGATCAAAGCTCAAAGTCTGTACAGCGTGAAGTCTATACATTGAACTGTTCTTCAAAGTCTGTACAGTGGCTTCGAATCGGCAAGTCTGTACATCGGCTTCACTCACTCAAGTCCATACATCCACAGTGGATCATCAAGTCCATACATCCACAGTGGTACTTCCATGTCTGTACAACGCTGAAGCCTTCACAAGTCTGTACACTGCTTGAGCCTCACCAAATCTGTACATCGCTTCAAGCGATTCAAGTCTATACAGCCAGCCTTCACGATTCAGAGTCTGTACATCGGTCCTTCAGCGTCTCATGCATCGTCTCACTCTCGCAAAGTCCATACACTGGCTCAAGCTTGTCGAAGTCTAGTCATCGCCGTTGGGCATCAAAGTCTGAACATTGGCCTCATGCTTCAAGTCTATACATTGGGTTGTCCGACCACAACTCTATACATTCGGTTGTTATAACTTGAGTCTTCAGTGCTCACAGCACACTCGTTCCAAGTCTGTACACTGTTTAGGCTTCGTGAAGTCTATACTGTGGCTGAGCAATGTAAAGTCTACACATTGGTAAGGCTAGTTCATGCATTGTTCATCACATGTCTATACACTGCCATTCATGAGCTTATTCATTTAAGTCTATACACTACCTTCACATGCGCTTATTCATTAAGTCTATACACTCTCTCACGTTGTACACACTTACTCACTTGCTGTTCTTCAAAGTATGTACATCGCATAGCTTCACATATTTGAAGTCCATACATTGGAGAGTTTGTACATTGCATTTGCATTCACAAGCCTATACATCCTGAAGTCTGCCATTGCTCCCTCATTCAATGAAGTCTGCACATTGCTGAATGTTCTTCAAGTCTGAACAGCGGATGTCTTCATATGTGAAGTCTATACACTGCATGCTCACTCAACTAACTCTATACACTCGTTTGTTAACCTTCAACTCTATACACTCGATTGTTAACTTCAAAGTCTATTCACTCAAGCTGCAGGTTGACTGTACACACTTTGTTAACAACTGAACCAAGTATATACATCCAACTGATATCTACTTATGTCTGTGTGGCAGGTACTGTTCGAGAAGCTGAAGGCACGTGATCCTTGAGTCATAAGTGAACAAGGTCAACTAGACATACTGACAACGATCCTTGAGTCATAAGACTCGGGTCAAGATCATCGCACGTCACAGCAACACGCTGTTAATCAGCCTAGTCCCAAGCCAAAAATGTCACACCCCGAGATTATGCAGCGGAAATAATTAGGAACGTGAACAGTCGGCTAGTATGTCTCAAGCGATCAGAGCACAAATCATTCACACATAAGATGAATGGACATAATCATTGATAAAAAATCTCACTTTTATTGATGATAATAATTAAACTTACAATGATATTTGACTCAATTCACTAGACTCAAATAAAATGGAAAATTACATAGACTTGACTTGACTTAAGACTTAACTAGGTCTTCTCTCAATCTTTAATCACTCTCGGATCCACCACTTGAATAGTCTGAACTCGACCCGCTAGAATTTTCTGAAAAAGATTGGAAAAGTAGGGAATGAGCACACATGCCCATTAGGTATCTTCGTATCAACATGAAGACAATGTTTAAGTAATTAACATTTTAACTCTAGAGTAAAGATACATGAAGTACGGTAAAATATGCGGTGTAAAACCAAAGTAATACAAGTAACTGTGGATGTCAAAAAATGATGATGATCATACGCCATGCACGTCTCAACACTCGAGAGCGAGTTGAAGACGGAAAGGCCGAATAAACCCTGTGCCTCCTCCAAGAAGGACGAATACCTACCCGGTGCTCCGCCACCCAACAAAGAAGTCCCTCGGGTTGAAGAGCTAGCCCCGGCTCCCAAGTCGACAATGCCGAAGGTCGAATCAAAGAAACTCAGGAGTTCGAACGCCTGCTCGGCATACACCGAAAGTCACGTAAAGTCTGGGACCGAGCCCCAGAGGCTGCGAATGGAATTTTATAGAGGCCATACATCGCAACCGGAACATTCTGGGAATGCCGACATTCATATAATCGGCCGTGACTTCGAGAAGAATCCATTTAGTACTTAAAACGGCACGAAGGGGCCTTAAAACGGCGCGCCTTAAAACGGCGCGCCCCTTTTCTTTTCTTTGGCTACACGGCGCGCTCGAAGGGGCCTCCATCTTTGATGCTTAAAACGGCGCCCCTTTGAATATGGCACCGTTTTAAACCCTTTGATGCTTGAAACGGCGCCCCTTTGAATGTGGCGCAGTTTTAACCCCTAAACCTATTCTCTGAAGCGCTTCCCGGGCGTGCAATCGACCCATCCCGTCATCAATACGGTCCCCTGTTTCCTGCGAACAGCACGTCGACGAACTACTTAAAATGGCTAAATGTCTGCTTCGATCCGTTGGGCATCCAAGCATGTTCTTCAAATGGAAATTCTCGAGCCCTGCACCGTCGAGCGCTCATTCCGTCAGTCGGCCGCCCATTCCCCTGCAAATGATGAAAGCAACGTGGCTCGCGGTGGATATGCCAGCGAAGGAGGAGGCCATGCCTCAGCCCCTCTCCCGGTCACACTGTAGCTGCGGCGGAGGTGACGTCCACGATAGCGGCATTCGACACGGTGACCCCAGCAACGTCAGCAGCAGCATCCGCATCCTCCCGCGAGCCAGTAACGGCAGCAATAGGACATCCGGGCAGCAACGTCAGCAACGGCAACTGCGAACAGAACAAAAAGCCACGGAAACGGGAAGCTTGCTTCCCTGCTCTCCCTATAAATACAAGCCCCAGGCAACAAGCAAAAAAAGAGGAGGGACGCTCTACTAGCGGCGAAGCCCTGCTCCGAAGTGTGGAGAAGAAGAAAGAAAGGGTGAGGAAGAGTGAAACCCAGCCGTGTGAGGGTGGGTCATTGTCTTTCTCCTCTTCCATTGTATTCTGCTTGGCGACGTCCAGTCCCGATGTAGTTCTTTCTGTTTAAGTGAAAATGAAGCATGGGGCCTTTAACCCCGATCCTTTCTTATCCCCTAAATCTCCCTTCCGCCGTGTTCTTGTGTCGACTTCAGCTCTCACGCGGTCTTCAGCCACGCGATCACGGCAACCCTCGGGTCACCGGAGTTCCTTTGTAGGCTGGCCCTCAGGACCTCCGGCCCCGAACAGGGGGAGTCGATATGATCGCAACAACCCATGGGCCACCGGACTCCCTTGTAGGCTAGCCCTTGGGACCTCCGGCCCCAAATGGGGTAATTTTACTGGTGTTGTCGCCTATGCGCACACCGGGATGTTTCGGGGCCGTCGGAGCTCTCTCCGTATGGCACGCCCCATTTTTTTCCCAGACCCTTCGGGTCCAGGGGAGGTGCTGCCCGATTCTCGCCAGGGCCAAGAACAAGTGAACAAATTGAGCCACTCAAGAACGAACTGAGTTTTTAATCCAATACATAGTAAACTCTGGGAACTAAACCCCCCGAACGAATACTTAAGCATCCATGCTAATTTACCTCAACAAATGATTAAAATGATTAAACCCCCCCTTTTCATCAACTTAATCTTCCAAATGGATGAACAAACCAACCATCAAACCGGCTTTCAGGTGAAATAAAAGAAACACACAGTCAATAGCAATGAAAACAACCCTCGGAAGACTTTATCCCGACGCGGTTACCTTCCCCCGCGCCGTTTTAACCCACAATCGGAACCCCTTTCGATCCTAATCCGACGCCGTTTAAACCGGCGCGCCCCTCTCCCCTTGAATGGCCTTAATACGGCGCGCCCCCTCCATCTCCTTTTGTGAACACCCGAAAATGGCGCGCCCCCCATCTCCTTCTGTGAACACCTAAAAAATGGCGCACCCCCATTTCCTCCTCCCTTGCCCTTCAATTCCGGCGTGCCCCTTCACATCTTAACCCGGCGCCCCTTAACCGGCGCGCCCATCTTCTTGCAATGTGCTAATACGGCGTGGTAAAAGAGAACTAAAAGAATGAAAAGAAGAAAGAAAACTATTGAAATTAAAGAATAAACCAGAGAATAAGGACTAAATCAATAAACAAAATAGAAAGAACGGAATGAGAATAAAACACTTAATTCAATGGTCGGAACAATGACAATAGCATACCCCCCCCACAATAAAAATTTTGTTCTGGGGGCTCTACCGCGACCTGACCGCGCAGGTCGATCCGCGTGTGAGGGCGCACATTGCCAACTTTTGGCTTTACACTTAACAACCCGCTCCCCCGGACTGTGTAATGATGCCCCGTGGTATTGGACGTGGACCTCGGGATCCCCGACATGGTCATGATCCGTGCACCTCTTGGGCCGATAGTTCATCAGCTTGGCCCACTTCTTCCGGGATCCGATCCCGCACCCACATGAAACGTGCCGTGCCTACGGTAGATATCCGAATGTCTTTGTTGTTACCTTCGATGCTTCGAATATGGACTCTCGACCGAACACTGGATGGTCCGTTAGTGACTGATATATATATATACTGGGATCTAATCCCACACTTGCATTAAATTTGCCGCACTCGCAGCAACTATTTGTATGGTTTTGAACACCGTTTTGCATACCGATGCGGAGGGTTTAAATCATGTCAACCCAACTCGCATGCTTTAATGAAAAATGATCTTTAGGTCATTTGGCCCTTTCTTATGGCGATTAATCAGAGGTCTTCCCCTCTCCGAGGGGATGTAATTAACGTCGTGGCCTTTATGGCGCGGCGGGTCTCCAGTCCCGACCCGATATCCACAATCGTCTGATTAGTCAGATGGAGCGCACCCCGGGCTTCGGACAACTTCAGTCTTGAAGCCCGAACACATTGTCACCTAGGTGACTGGCACGCCCTCGCACTAGATAAACCGATAAATCGATAAAAAGAACACCCCGATATCTTTCACGAACCCGAAATCCAGTGCGTTCCACAGTAACATGATATGATTAAGAATGAGAACATAATTGAGCAAATATATAGCAAGAATGTAAGTTTGGCCTTTCATGAACAAGAATGTACTTTTTCATAACCATAAAGGCTATGCACTAGAATGTCACTTAGCACGCAAGAATGTAATGTCACTAGATTGCCTCATGATTTTTCACTCATTTATAAAAGAAAGTACTCCCAGCGCAATGCGACGCCAATATCATCATACCCCATGGTTTCTAGCATGTTTCCAACAATCAATAGAGGGGGCAAGCATAGATCCCTTGGACACAATCAGTGCCCGATCTGCATCTTCACGTTATAAATCCAGCTACTTTCACGAGTATAACCATAATTCGGCCAAGAATGTCAATTCCAAATAAAGTTTACATGACAATGTAGCCAAGGTATAGAACGCATCAAAACTCGATCATGAGAATCCAAAGAGGATTTAGAAAGGACATTATGCTATAAAGACATTCTGGCAGCATAACGGTATATTAATTAAGTTCCATATCTTAACATTAACTTGTTATACATCGGTTTGGAATCCAGACAATCCTAAGATCATCCAAGAACCAAATTTAGACAACCCCTAGGTCAAACCTTGGGTTAAGAATAAAACAAAAATAAACGGTCATTTACTGGGCCGTTTCAAGAAGAAAATGGTCACATCTAGATCGCTTAGCCGATAATAATGGCCCAATGTCGGCCGCATTTAAACTGTGTCAACCAGAATGAAAAGAAAGTCGACACTTGAAGATTTCTGGATAATAACGGTCTCTAAGGGGGCCATTTTATGAACAAAATGATCTGAGTAAGACCGCTAAGTAACAGAGACGGTCACCTATAGGCCGCAATTAACCAGAGTACAGAAAATAAAACATCGATCATGTGAGTGCTTTCTAGAAAGTTTGGGTTTTAAGGGTACAACCAGCTCGGCGTCCTAATGAGAATCCCAGGCTCGCACAGTCTTACGGAGGCCTTGAAACATGATCCCCTAGTCCGACAGAAGGAATATCCAGCGGAGAGGTTCACAAGTCCAAGAAATGTGCCTATAAGTGCAAAGTGTATCTAATGGTCATATACCGGAGTATACGCCGTGCACTTAAGAAAAATGACTCAAGAGGTGAGAGTGAAATAGTGAAACATATGGAGAAAACACCACGTGAACTAAGCCCACAATATAGGAATTATTTACTTACAAAATTATAATATTTTGGCATGAAATTACATAATAGTCAAAAAAAAGTCTTAACCATGCTCATGCTAAATCTGGGTATTTAAGAGGAAAATAAAACATGATTTTGGGTGACAAATAATATAATTATAGGGTTAATAATATCAACCAGGCTCAGACTAGTTCTCAGAACCAGAAAATGGTCAGGGACTAGCTGCCCAAATGATAGAAACGGTCTTGCGATAGACCGCCCTAAGGGGTAAAACGGTCATTCATTAGACCGCAAATGTCCTTGCGGTCCCTTTAAGGCTGCCTTCTGTTTGGCTGACAGAAGTTATAGAACAAAGAATAAATACTAAACTTGGACAAGCTATGCATGGAAATCAACGATAACATGCTGTAAAACATGCTAGAAAAAAAATAGAACAGGAACATGCATGGGTTTGTGTGAAATAAACAAGTGTCTTTCATGTTACTTGCATTAGGGCTAAGTTCACACATGGAAATTTAAACTAGATGCGCAGTCGAAATAAAACAGTAAATACTCTGAGTACAATGCATGAAATCAACAGCAACTTGAGGGCTTTTAGTCCTAAGATCATATTTGACCCTTTCATGCGATAACCTACCTCTGGTCTGGGCTTTAGACTTCGAATTTAGGGTGGAAGTTGACCCAAGTTTATGCTCGTTCTGAACCGAACCAGCAACTTCTCGCGCCTCTAACTCCTGATTCCCTTCACCTATGATAACAAAAATTGGAGGGTAGAAAGAGGGTACTAAGGTGAACAAATAAGTCTGAAGAACAATCTTCTTATTACCTTGTTTAGGACTTCTAATATGCTGATCTTCTTGGGTCATTCGCACAAGTTCCTTGCTTACTTGCACTGAATAAGCGTCTTTGCAGGCCTCTAACTTCTTGTAGGCTTGATCTCCTAGAACGAAAATTTGAGGGAAGTTAGACCTTACTATAATGAACGAAATCTTCTGAAGAACTTACCCCAAATAATGCTTCCTTACCTTAGTTCCACGTGAGCCAAAAGTAAGGGCTGCAAATGTGAAACTTGGGATCTATTTATTGGGTTACCTAGAGTTTTGAGGATTTGAACAAACCTAGAGTCCCAATTAAACCTTGCACTCGATCCTGCCACCTTCTACACCCTTCCAATGAACAGATCACATCGATCCCAGATGATTAGGATGCCAAAGTTCCCAACCTTTTATGTTTCGTTGTTGTTCAGATCTGCCTGTTAATAGCGGTCACATGAGGACCGTTTGGAACATCATGCGGTCACGCGATAGACCGTTTTTATTCTTAAGCGCCTAATTTTGAATTGATTAAAACTCTTTCGATATTTATCCCCTATTTATCCTTAAATGAACCTATTTATCTCTTAATTCCGTAAATACATCAATTTAAGCTTCTAGAACATGGGCTCGGGTCCAAAACTGTAATTTGGGCCAAGTGGGCTTATTTAAATGGGCCTAATCCTCTTTACTTAATATAGGGCCTTAATAATTAGATTTAATTAAGCATAATTCATTTAATAGCCCATTTAGTCCATTTGAATGCATAATAATTCATTTTGATTTGGGAAAATTTTCTAATTAAATCCAAAAAATTCCTGAATAATGTCTAGAGAGTTTTGGGGTGTTACACTCTCCCCCTCTTAATAAGAATTTGGTCCCCAAATTCAATGCATGAGTTTTATGGACAGTGTGTTTCATTAGTCGGGCTGATAATTAAGGGAGTGCTAATATGTAAATAAAATGATACCTTCAATTGCCTTACCTTCCCCGTCCATGATGGCATTTAATCGGCCTTGTCGCCCGAGTCCATTGTTATCCCTTGAAGATTGCTCCTTTATGAGAGGACACATGGGCAAGCGATGTTCCCGACTTCCACATTTGAGACAACCGCCGAGTCGCTTCCAGCATTCTTCAGCCGAGTGCCCGAACTTTTCACAAAATGTGCAAGTCGCCATGACCTACCTTTCTTCCTCCTCCTTTGCTCTTTTACTCTTTCAATTGCCATTGCTATTGCCATTTTCCTTCCTTTTTCCATTACCATTTCGGCTTCGTTTACCATTTTCTTCCCCATTGCGGGACCTCTTATTGTGATGGGGTTCGTCATCGTCCGTTTCCCTTTCCTCTCGCCTATCATGTTTCCGGCTCGACTCCTCTTTCATGCCTCCAAATTTCTCAATCTTCTCCAAGGTCCTTTCACATAAATACACCCATTGGACCATTTCCGTATATGTGCGGATTTTTTGAGACCCATGTTGTTGAATAAAGCCGGGCCTTAACCCGTCCATGAATCGGTTAGCCTTTAAGAGATCCGTGCCGACCAAATGGGGAGCATAAGGTGCCAATCGATAGAATTGTAGTTCATATTCTACTACCGACATCATGCCTTGGCGTAGAGAAGCGAATTCCATAGCCTTTCGCTCCTTGATGTGCTCGGAGAAGTACTTTGCTCGGAAAAGGTAAGAAATTCCTCCCAGGTGAGTTGAGCATTTTGAGGTTATGCCTTCCACCAAGTACGGACATCTTTATTCAGTTGGAATGTGGCGAGATAAACTTTCTCTTGGTCGGTGCATTGCATGACATCGAATATTCTATTCATTTCATCGAACCAATTCTCCACCTCGTCTGGGTTAGAAGATCCAAAGAATCGTGGAGGATTTAAACTCCAGAAATTGCCGTGTAAGTTACCCGCGCCAGCCCTTGCGCCAGTTTGGGCCACGGTTTGGAGAGCTTGGGTAAGACTCGCAACAATTTGTTGCATCTCATCCCAGTTGACACGGTGAGCCATTGAGAGAATAAGGTACCTGAGAAAGAGGAATGATTTGTTAATTTCTATGGAATTAAAGGGAGTTAATTTAGAGATAAGTTCTAAATAACTATCTCATCCCGGCTATACCCAAATCTCACATAGGTGGGAAATTCTCTCCTTAGTTCATAGGTATGGGTCCCTAAGCCTTGGACTTTGCATATGACATAATATTTTTCTAAGAATAAGTAAGTCTTAAGACCTACGCTCTGATACCACTTTAACTGTCACGCCCTGAGATTATGCAGCGGAAACAATCAGGAACGTGAACAGTCGGCTAGTACGCCTCAAGCGAGCAATATAATCAGAGTATAAATCATTCACACATAAGATGAATGGACATAATGACTGATAAAAAATCTCACTTTTATTGATGATAATAATCAAACTTACAATGATATTTGACTCAATTCACTAGACTCAAATAAAACGGAAAATTACATAGACTCGACTTGACTTAAGACTCTACTAGGTCTTCTCTCAATCTTTAATCACTCTCGGATCCACCACTTGAATAGTCTGAATACGACACGCTTGAATTTTTTGAAAAAGATTAGAAAAGAAGGGAATGAGCACACATGCCCAGTAGGTATCTTTGTATCAATATGAAGGCAATGTTTAAGTAATTAACATTTTAGCTCTAGAGTAAAGATACATGAAATACGGTAAAATATGCGGTGTAAAATCAAAGTAACACAAGTAACATGATACGATTAAGAATGAGGCAAGAATGTAAGTTGGCCTTTCATAAACAAGAATATACTTTTTCATAACCATAAAGGCTATGCATAGAAAGTCACTTAACACGCAAGAATGTAATGACACTACATTACCTCATGGTTTTTCACTCATTTATAAAAGAAAGTACTCCCAGCGCAATGCGACACCAGTATCATCGTACCCCATGGTTTATAGCACGTTTCTGATAATCACCCGAGGGGGCTAGCATAGAGCCCTTTGATATAATCAGTACCCGATCTACATCTTCACGTTATAAATCTAGCTACTTCCATGAGTATAACAATAATTCGGCCAAGAATGTCAATTCCAAACAAAGTTTATATGACAATGTAGCCAAGGTATATAACGCATCAAAACTCGATCATGAGAATCCAAAGAGGATTTAGAAAGGACATTATGCTACGGCGGCATTCCGGCAGCATAACGGTATATTTGTTAAGTTCCATATCTTAACATTAACTTGTTATACATAGGTTTGGAATCCAGACAATCCTAAGATCATCCAAGAACCAAATTTAGACAACCCCTAGGTCAAACCTCGGGTTAAGAACAAAAAAGAAATCAACGGTCATTTACTGGTCTGTTTCAAGAAGAAAACGATCACAGCTAGGCCACTTAACCAATAACAACGGTCCAGTGTAGGCCGCATTTAAACTGTGTCAACCAGAACGAAACGAAAGTCGACACTTGAAGATTTCTGGATAATAACGGTCTCTAAGGGGGCTATTTTATGAACAAAACGGTCTGAGTAAGACCGCTAAGTAACAGAGACGGTCTCCTATAGGCCGTAATTAACCAGAGTACAGAAAATAAAACACCGGTCATGTGAGTGCTTTCTAGACAGTTTGGGTTTTAAGGGTACAACCAGCTCGGCATCCTAGTGGGAATCCAAGGCTCGCAGAGTCTTATGGAGGCCTTGAAACATGATCCCCTAATCCGACATAAGGAATATCCGGCGGAGAGATTCACAAGCACAACAAATGTGCCTATAAATGCAAAGTGTATCTAATGGTTGCATACCGGAGTATACGCCATGCACTTAAGAAAAATGACTCAAGAAATGAGACTGAAACAGTGAAACATACGGAGAAAACACCACGTGAACTAAGTCCACAATATAGAAATCATTTAATTACAAAATTATAATATTTTGGCATGAAATTACATAATAGTCAAAAATAAAGTCTTAACCATGCTCATGCTAAATCTAGGTATTTAACAGGAAAATAAAACCTGATTTTGAGTGACAACTAATATAATTATAGGGTTACTAATATGTAGTGTTCAACTAGGCACGGACTAGTTCTCAGAACCAGAAAATGGTCAGGGACTAGCCGCCCAAATGACAGAAACAGTCTTGCGATAGACCGCCCTAAGGGGTAAAATGGTCATTCATTAGACCGCAAATGTTCCTTGCGGTCCCTTTAAGGCCGCCTTCTGTCTGGCTGACAGAAGTTATAAAAAAAAGAATAAATACTAAACTTGGACAAGCTATGCATGAAAATCAACGATAACATGCTGTAAAACATGCTAGAAAGAAAATAGAACAGGAACATGCATGGGTTTGTGTGAAATAAACAAGTGTCTTTCATGTTACTTGCATTAGGGCTAAGTTCATGCATGGAAATTTAAACTAGATGTGCAGTCCAAATAAAATAGTTAATACTCTGAGTACAATGCATGAAATCGATAACAACTTGAGGGCTTTTACTCCTAAGATCATATTTGAGCCTTTCATGAGATAACCTACCTCTGGTCTGGGCTTTAGACTTCGAATTTAGGGCTGGAAGTTGACCCAAGTTTATGCTCGTTCTGAACCGAACCAGTAACTTCTCGCCCCTCTAACTCTTGATTCCCTTCACCTATGATAATGAAAATTGGAGGGTAGAATGAGGGTACTAAGGTGAACAAATAAGTCTAAAAAACTATCTTCTAATTACCTCGTTTAGGACTTCTAATCTGTTGATCTTCTTGAGTCATTCGCACAAGTTCTTGGGTTACTTGCACTGAATAAGCGTCTTTGCAGGTCTCTAACTCCTTGTAGGCTTTATCTCCTAGAACGAAATTTTGAGGGAAGTTAGACCTTACTATAATGAACGAAATCTTTTGAAGAACTTACCCCAAATAATACTTCCTTACCTTAGTTCCGTGCGAGCCAAAAGTAAGGGCCGCAATCTGAAACTTGATATCTATTTATAGGGTTAGCTAGGGTTTTGAGGATTTGAACGAACCTAGAGTCCCAATTAAACCTTGCACTCGATCCTGACACCTTCTGCACCCTTCCAATGAACAGATAACATCGATCCCAGATGATTAGGATGCCAAAGGTCCCAACATTTTACGTTTCGTTGTTGTTCGGATCTACCTGTTAATAGCGGTCACATAGGGACCGTTTGGGACATCATGCGGTCACGAGATAGACCATTTTTATCCCTAAGCACCAAATTTTGAATTGATTAAAACTCTTTCGATATGTATCCCCTATTTATCCTTAAATTAACCTATTTATCTCTTAATTCCGTAAATACATCAATTTAAGCTTCTAGAACATAGGCTCGGGTCCAAATTTGTAATTTGGGCCAAGTGGGCTTATTTAAATGGGCCTAATCCTCTTTAATTAATATAGGGCCTTAATAATTAGATTTAATTAAGCATAATTCATTTAATAGCCCATTTAGTCCATTTGAATGCTTAATAATTCATTTTAATTTGGGAAAATTTTTTAATTAAATCTAGAAAATTCCTGAATAATGTCTATAAAGTTTTGGGGTGTTACATCCTCCCCCTCTTAATAAGAATTTGGTCCCCAAATTCAATGCATGAGTTTTATGGATAGTGTGTTTCATTAGTTGGGCTGATAATTAAGGGAGTGCTAATATGTAAATAAAATGATACCTTCAATTACCTTACCTTCCCTGTCCATGATGGCATTTAATCGGCCTTGTCATCCGTGTCCATTGTTATCCCTTGAAGATTGCTCCTTTATGAAAGGACAGATGGGCAAGCGATGTTCCCGACTTCCACATTTGAGACAAGCACCGAGTCGCTTCCAGCCTTCTTCAGCCGAGTGCCTGAACTTTTCACAAAATGTGCAAGTCACCATGACCTGCCTTTCTTCCTCCTCCTTGGCTCTTTTACTCTTTCAATTACCATTGCTATTGCCATTTTCCTTCCTTTTTCCGTTACCATTTCGGCTTCGTTTACCATTTCCGTCCCCATTGCGGGACCTCTTATTATGATGGGGTTCGTCATCGTCCGTTTCCCTTTCCTCTCGCCTATCATGTTTCCGGCTCGACTCCTCTTTCCTGCCTTCAAATTTCTCAATCTTCTCCAAGGCCCTTTCACATAAATACGCCTGTTGGACCATTTCCGTATATCTGCGGATATTTTGAGACCCATGTTGTTGAATAAAGTCGGGCCTTAACCCGTCCATGAATCGGTTAGCCTTTAAGAGATCCGTGCCGACCAAATGGGGAGCATAAGGTGCCAGTCAAGAGAATTGTAGTTCATATTCTGCTACCGACATCATGCCTTGGCGTAGAGAAGCAAATTCCATAGGCTTTCACTCCTTGATGTGCTCGGAGAAGTACTTTGCTAGGAAAAGGGTATGAAATTCCTCCCAGGTGAGTTGAGCATTTTGAGGTTGTACCTTCCACCAAGTACGGGCATCTTTATTCAGTTGGAATGTGGCGAGACAGACTTTCTCTTGGTCGGTGCATTGCAAGACATCGAATATTCTATTCATTTCATCAATCCAATTCTCCACCTCGTCTGGGTTAGAAGATCTAGAGAATCGTTGAGGATTTAAACTCCAGAAATTGCCGTGTAAGTTACCCGCGCCAGCCCTTACACCAGTTTGGGCCTCGATTTGGAGAGCTTGGGTAAGACCCGCAACAGTTTGTTGCATCTCATCCCAGTTGACAGGGTGAGCCATTGAGAGAATAAGGTACCTGAGAAAGAGGAATGATTTGTTAATTCCTATGGATTAAAGGGAGGTAATTTAGAGATAAGTTCTAAATAACTATCTCATCCCAGCTATACCCAAATCTCACGTAGGTGGGAATTTCATTCCTTAGTTCATAGGTATGGGTCCCTAAGTCTTAGACTTTGCCTATGACATAATATTTGTCTAAGAATAAGTAAGTCCTAAGACCTACGCTCTGATACTACTTTAACTATCACGTCCCGAGATTATGCAGTGGAAACAATCGGCAACGTGAACAGTCGACTAGTACGCCTCAAGCGAGCAATATAATCAGAGCGCAAATCATTCACACATAAGATGAATGAACATAATGACTGATAAAAAATCTCACTTTTATTGATGATAATAATCAAACTTACAATGATATTTGACTCAATTCACTAGACTCAAATAAAACAGAAAATTACATAGACTCGACTTGACTTAAGACTCTACTAGGTCTTCTCTCAATCTTTAATCACTCTCGGAACCACCACTTGAATAGTCTGAATCCGACATGCTAGAATTTCCTGAAAAAGATTGAAAAAGTAGGGAATGAGCACACATGCCCAGTAGGTATCTTTGTATCAACATGAAGGCAATGTTTAAGTAATTAACATTTTAGCTCTAGAATAAAGATACATGAAATACGGTAAAATATGCGGTGTAAAACCAAAGTAACACAAGTAACATGATACGATTAAGAATGAGAACATAATTGAGCAAGTATATAGCAAGAATGTAAGTTTGACCTTTCATAAACAAGAATATACTTTTTCATAACCATAAAGGCTATGCACTAGAAAGTCACTTAACACGCAAGAATGTAATGTCACTATATTGCCTCATGGTTTTTCACTCATTTATAAAAGAAAGTACTCCCAGCGCAATGTGACGCCAGTATCATCGTACCCCATGGTTTATAGTACGTTTCTGACAATCAGCTGAGGGGGCTAGCATAGAGCCCTTGGATATAATCAGTGCCCGATCTACATCTTCACGTTATAAATCCAGCTACTTCCACGAGTATAACAATAATTCGGCCAAGAATGTCAATTCCAAACAAAGTTTACATTACAATGTAGCCAAGGTATAGAACGCATCAAAACTCGATCATGAGAATCTAAAGAGGATTTAGAAAGGACATTATGCTACGGCGGCATTCCGGCAGCATAACGGTATATTAGTTAAGTTCCATATCTTAACATTAACTTGTTATACATAGGTTTGGAATCCAGACAATCCTAAGATCATCCAAAAACCAAATTTAGACAACCCCTAGGTCAAACCTCGGGTTAAGAACAAAACAGAAATAAACGGTCATTTACTGGTCCGTTTCAAGAAGAAAACGGTCACATCTAGACCACTTAACCAATAATAACGGTCTAGTGTAGGCCGCATTTAAACTGTGTCAACCAGAACGAAACGAAAGTCGACACTTGAAGATTTCTGGATAATAACGGTCTCTAAGGGGTCCGTTTTATGAACAAAACGGTCTGAGTAAGACCGCTAAGTAACAGAGACGGTCTCCTATAGGCCGCAATTAACCAGAGTACAGAAAATAAAACACCGATCCTGTGAGTGCTTTCTAGACAGTTTGGGTTTTAAGGGTACAACCAGCTCGGCATCCTAGTGGGAATCCTAGGCTCGTAGAGTCTTATGGAGGCCTTGAAACATGATCTCCTAATCCGACAGAAGGAATATCCTGCGGAGAGGTTCACAAGTCCAAGAAATGTGCCTATAAGTGCAAAGTGTATCTAATGGTCGCATACCGAAGTATACGCCATGCACTTAAGAAAAATGACTCAAGAGATGAGAGTGAAACAGTGAAACATACGGAGAAAACACCACGTGAACTAAGTCCACAATATAGAAATCGTTTAATTACAAAATTATAATATTTTGGCATGAAATTACATAATAGTCAAAAATAAAGTCTTAACCATGCTCATGCTAAATCTAGGTATTTAATAGGAAAATAAAACCTGATTTTGAGTGACAAATAATATAATTATAGGGTTACTAATATTTAGTGTTCAACTAGGCACGGACTAGTTCTCAGAACCAGAAAACCGTCAGGGACTAGCCACAAAAATGATAGAAACAGTCTTGCGATAGACCGCCCTAAGGGGTAAAATGGTCATTCATTAGACCGCAAATGTTCCTTGCAGTCCCTTTAAGGCCGCCTTCTATCTGGCTGACATAAGTTATAAAACAAAGAATAAATACTAAACTTGGACAATCTATGCATGAAAATCAACGATAACATGCTGTAAAACACGCTAGAAAGAAAATAGAACAGGAACATGCATGGGTTTGTGTGAAATAAACAAGTGTCTTTCATGTTACTTGCATTAGGGCTAAGTTCATGCATGGAAATTTAAACTAGATGCACAGTCAAAATAAAAAAGTTAATACTCTGAGTATGAAATCGACAGCAACTTGAGGGCTTTTACTCCTAAGATCATATTTGAGCCTTTCATGAGATAACCTACCTCTGGTCTGGGCTTTAGACTTCGAATTTAGGGCTGGAAGTTGACCCAAGTTTATGCTCGTTCTAAACCGAACCAGCAACTTCTCGCCCCTCTAACTCCTGATTCCCTTCACCTATGATAACGAAAATTGGAGGGTAGAAAGAGGGTACTAAGGTGAACAAATAAGTCTAAAGAACTATCTTCTAATTACCTCGTTTAGGACTTCTAATCTGCTGATCTTCCTGAGTCATTTGCACAAGTTCCTGGGTTACTTGCACTGAATCAGCGTCTTTGCAGGTCTCTAACTCCTTGTAGGCTTGATCTCCTAGAACGAAATTTTGAGGGAAGTTGAACCTTACTATAATGAACGAAATCTTCTAAAGAACTTACCCAAAATAATGCTTCCTTACCTTAGTTCCACGCGAGCAAAAAGTAAGGGCCGCACATGTGAAACTTGGGATCTATTTATAGGGTTAGCTAGGGTTTTGAGGATTTGAACGAACCTAAAGTCCCAATTAAACCTTGCACTTGATCCTGACACCTTGTACACCCTTCCAATGAACAGATAACATCGATCCTAGATGATTAGGATGTCAACGTTCCCAGCCTCTTACGTTTCTTTGCTGTTCGGATCTGCCTGTTAATAGCGGTCACATGAGGACCGTTTGGGACATTATGTGGTCACGCGATAGAACATTTTTATCCTTAAGCGCCGAATTTTGAATTGATTAAAACTCTTTCGATATTTATCCCCTATTTATCCTTAAATAAACCTATTTATCTCCTAATTCCGTAAATACATCAATTTAAGCTTCTAGAACATGGGCCAGGGTCCAAAACTATAATTTGGGCCAAGTGGGCTTTTTTAAATGGACCCAATTCTATTTAATTAGTATAGGGCCTTAATAATTAGATTTAATTAACCATAATTCATTTAATATCCCATTTAGTCCATTTAAATGCTTAATAATTCATTTTAATTTGTGAAAAATTTCTAATTAAATCCAGAAAATTCCTGAATTATGTCTAGAAAGTTTAGGGGTGTTACAAAAAATCACGGGAAACACATTATGGAAGACGACACAGAACAGCTGGATCCATAACAACAACAATGATAACAATGAGTCCTCGGCCTCCGAGCCGCACAATGGACTCACAATTCCACATAACATGAAAAACGGAACATGAGGGATCACCAAAGCCCTCAAACCACATGGGCACACAAATCGAGATAAGACAATACCTCCAAGTACTCAAAACCATGTCTCGATCCTCACAAGATAGACGAGACACTTACGAGGTCATGTGTTAACCATTGGGTCAAAATCGGGTTGACCAGAAACCATAATGACCCTCGAAATAACACAAAACACTGCTCGATATAATGGCACTTCTAGACACCCTATAACACGGTCACAGCCCTCATCGGACGTCCAAGACATCCACAGAACAACGGGCTAACCAAGGGGATCAAAGCCACACTAACCGGAAACCAAATCAACATTGAAACAACACTCTGGGCAGGTGGCGATCTCACCCCTTGCCGCTAAACTAGAATGGCAGTCATCCAAAGGGCCGCTACCATCAACGGAGAGCAACAAGCAGTTTTGCGGTCTGGCTGAGGCCGCTAATTGTACAAGGTGGTCTCTTCAAGGCTGCAAGCTGGACTTAGCGGTCACAGCCTTGCCGCTATTCCAGTCCACCCCAAACCAGTTAAACAGACATAAACATCAGGTAGCGGCCACCCATAGGGCCGCTACCACCGAATGGCGGTCAGTCCCATGGTCGTTTACCAGCGAACCGACTTAGCCACCTAACGGTCTCCCTAGGATCGTTTCCAGGGAATGGCGGTCCTCCTATGGCCGCCAAAGCCACCATGTGGTCGGAGCTAGACCGCTAGCCCGAACCGACTTAAACCAATTAACCAATTTAAAACGTCGAATAGCAGTCACCCAAGGGCCGCTAAACCAGGGTTGCGGTTGGTTGAAAGACTGCTAAACCAAATTGACAATAGAACTCCACCTAGCGGTCTCCAGAGGGCCCCCAAACACAAATAGCGATCTTTGGTAAGACCGCTAAACCGTTCCAGCCGGAACACCGTGGGACTACACAAAACCCGATCTTTCCACGCCCCAATCACGTCTAAACGATGGGGAAACATTCCTAAAGTCCATATCAACCTTCCACAAGCTGGAAGGGATCAAACCATCCACAAAATCACATGAAACATGCGATTCCCACGAATCAACCCAAAATGACTCACGTGGGTAACCGGCCTCCTACCAGCCCCAAATTACAACCAAATGAGTTCAAACTAGCGGGAAACGATTCCCAACATGCCAGGGGTTCAAATGAATCCATTTGAACTACAAACCATCACCTGGAACGGCGAACACGGCTCACACCCCCGAACATGCATTTCACCCAAACATGGCAAAACCCGCTCAAACTCACACCGTTCGGCTCCAAATCGCTAGAGAACGCAGGAAAAGAGTGGGGTATCCATCCCCCTACCTCCACCGAAGATCTCGCAAGCCGAAACGGCCACACTATGCCGAAAACGGTCACATGAACAACCCACATCGGCTTTGAATCCACAAACGGGATCGCGCTAACACCACGCTCCGATACTCGTGCCATCACGCCTCAGGTCAACTCCACGCCGTTGTCGCCTCACCTAGCGTCGCACTGGTCACTTGCCCCAGGGGAGAAGAGAAAAGAGTAGAGAGAACAGAGGGAGAGAAATGAGAGAACGTGAGGGAGGAGAGAAGAGAGAGAAAGGGTTAAGAAGAAAAAGAAAATAGGAAAATTAGCAATTTTTCTAAAATCTGATTTTCTACACAAAATTCTGTAAATTCATAAAAATACAAAAAAAAAATAGTCTTCGCGATCCTCGGAGCGAGCACAACGCACCTGTAGCATCCCGGAGTCGCAAAACTCGATGGTTCACTCTCCACAGGGTTCCACAAGTTATACAAGGAAAAAATCGAGTGGATCGTAAAACACGTTTTAGGACCCACAAAGCACTCCGAAAGCTCTCCGATTCCGATCCAAAGAATCCAGGATATTACAGTCCTCCCCCCTTAAAGGAATTTCATACTCGAAATTCAAGGATTCAACAAGGGACAAAGGGAAGAACAAACCCAAACACTGGCCACGCTCTCCAAGCATCAGCCAAACCTCAAAAACAAAACACAAAAATACAATTCTTGAAAAACATAATTCAGAGGGACACTGCTAGACCACAATCATAGGCACACGCTCCGGATCTCAAGGCACATCGATCCACAGAACGAGCATGGCTCACAAAGGAACACATGTCTGGCACATCCGAAACAGGGCATTATCGCTATCATCTCACAGAACGAGGAGACATGACCCATGTCACGAAAATAGCTACCGATAAAACACACTCGGCAGACATACAAGCATCAGCTTAGACAAGGAAACACAGTCCCCTCAGCTGACTGCTCCACCCATCGACTTCCACGCCATGAACAACAACCAAACTGACACGTAGAACGCCAATAACAACACTGGACCACGAGCACAATCGAGTCAGTCCTCACTTAGACATTACATCTGATTCGAGTTGCATGCTAACTCTACCACGGTAGAAGAGTACAGCAAAACCAAGTGACAAGATCTCGGTCCACACAATGCCAAATCAGACTCACAGGGAACTCCTCCCAAGCTGAACACAACCACAAACCAACAAACATCACCTGTAGAATCCCGGCTCCGTTCTCAACATAAAACCATGGGACACAACTGCAAGCTGGGTCACATCAAGGCAAAATTATAGCTGAACACACGGCTAAAATATACTAGCCGCTCGCAGCTTACCAACAAGGACCCACGGCAACAATCTCAGAGAACGCATCTCGAGGACCATGATTCGTCCCGAGAGCATAACTCCCAAGAAATATAGAAAATAAAGGGTACTCGACCAGCATATACGTTGACATATTTCTCCAATTCTTGAACCTGCCAGTGCCAACAACCACAATGCCTCAAGTTACGGCACGGCCACCAACAACATCAAGGCACACATAGCCAAGATGATGTTACACCGATGAAATAATTCTCTCGGCTGGTCAGAATCTTCCAACCAAACAATCCTCGACCTGTGGGTTATAAGCCTACACGCTTCCGTTGCGCACTAAACACCATGCACACAGGCATCCCAGACAACTCAGCATCCGCATCTCAGCACACACTCGGCACCATCGCAATTCACGGAACTGTAATATACCACGCCTAGAGTACCGATCCTGATAACATCCGATCACAAGTCACCAAAGTGCAAATTACAAAGAGCACCAGCTTTAGCACAAGCCACAAAGAATGCTAATCTCATCTTATCCTCAAGTCCTGAAACAATTACTGAACCTTCACAGCACAACAGTCGCCAAACACGGCACATCGAACACGGTGCATAATGGCCCCCAACTCACCAACTGGGTCCAAAGCCAAGCCACCACCGAAACAAGAGCAGATCAGGTTCAGAACTAACACAGTCCACGCATAAGCAGACACAGGACAAAGGCTTCACCAAGACAACACTTCCAAAGCTTACCTCAAAAAGATGCCACAAGACAAGATGAGAAGAATCAAGCTCGACTAACAGTAGCTCACCAGGAAAGAAATCCTAGGTTCGCCCGAGCACTCTCTCAACCAAGGCATCCAAACGACCACCTCAACACAACCTTAACACCTTAGGGGTTGAACAAACCTCAAGTTGGGATGGCCAAAACAACATGAGAATATGCATGGCCACCACACCAACTATAGTTCCAAACAGCCACCTAAACAAGCCACAGAAAAACTCGAACACCGCACCACAAACTCACACCTGCCGGCAAACTCTGCCAAGCGCAGCACAACTGAGACAAACACAATGACAAAAGAAGAACGCTCCATCAGAACCTGACAAGAGCAAAACCATCTCGCACAGTGCCAACACAGCACACATAAGACCACATGTGAAAGCAAAGTGATAAACAATCACAAAACCTATGCCAGCTATCGACTGTACTGGACCTTATGGACTCTGAACACTGTAATATCTCGAATTCCCATGTACTTTCACAAAAACAAGCTCAGCTAGCTCAGAAAAACTCCGAACAACTCTGAACTCTGCTCTGATACCAACTGTGACGACCCAAACTCCGGATACCGGGTAAACCCGATACCACTTGGAACCTGCGAGGCCTCCCAAGAGCGGAAAAGCTCCGAAGGGATAGAAAGGTATGTAAGAGTACATTGAACTTCCAGATAAGTAGTAAGAAATTAAATTTCAATGATCAGGATTGCTAAAATAGCAGAAATAAAATTACATTCTCTATGACAATTAAAACTAATAAAGTCCAGTCCAACAAAAGTACAGTATAACAGGATAGAGAACATACTCTTGAGTCAGGGTAAGCCCGACACTAGCAAACGTTGGCATCTAAGAACCATACCTCCAAGCACGAGAAAGAATAGCCACACCTAAAAAGTCAGGGGGGAGCCTCCTATCACTGGCTCAGTAGGGATCCCGCAGAACCCTACCACGAAACAAAAGCGGTAAACAGTAGTGCTAACAACTATAGCAAAGTAGGAACAACAGGAGTAGGAACAACAAAATTAAAGGGGAAAAGCCGTACCACTGAAACACGGCAGCCGAAGGAACCTCGACCCTCTAAACTACTCCAAACGGTAATAGAAAGGTAAACCCCGATCTCACAAAGTCGGGCGTTACCGATCCATTGGCAAATCATGAAACCCCATCGTGAAGGCCTACTGTAACAGGCAAAGGCCTTACAAAAGACCTACATGGTCAAAGGCACAAGACATACACGATCTCACCGTCATGTACACTACACTGACCTCAAGTGAAGCCAAGCATAGGCTACTCAGACAAGTCACAAAAACACCAGTCATGCATCAAGTGACAGAAACACCTCCTCACTAGAAGAACATCCAGATGTGTCCATTGACGTCTTACACTGCGCCACAAGTATCTCCCACTCGCCTAGAACGGTGATAACTAAGACACTCAATAGGAACCAAGTACCAAGTAACGAGTCACTAGTCAGGGTCACGCCCATCGGTGCCTGTCCAAACGCCCCTGACCACGTGTGCATACACAAGCTCAATGTCTTGAGCTAGGCCTCTAGCCGATTTTCCCCTCTGGTCGTATTCTAACGGCAAGACAAAGGGGCCCACGGCAACCAGCCTACAAACCATCTCTACCGAGACTCACCCCGCCACCACTGCTAGGTGGGCCGACACACAAGAAAGTGTCGTCACGCTACGACTAGTGGAGGCTCACTAGACACAGAGACTCAAAATAGTGAACACCGAAATATAGACAGGGTAAGCACACACGGTCACACGTACTATGGAGCAAAATGCAGTATACAACTGCTACCAAACTCAGGATAGTCAACTAGACGTGCTGATAATGATCCTTGAGTCACAAGACTCGCGTGAAGATCATCGCACATCACAGCAACACGTTGTTAATCAGCCTAGTCCCTAAGCCAAAAATCACGGGAAACACATTATGGAAAATGACACAGAACAGTTGGATCCATAATAGAAATAATGATAATAATGAGTCCTCGCCCTCCGAGCCACACAATAGACTCACAATTTCGCATAACATGAAACACGGAACATGAGGGATCACCAAAGCCCTCAAACCACGTGGCACGCAAATTAAGGTAAGATGATATCTCCAAGCACCCAAAACCATGTCTCGATCCTCACGGGATAGACGAGACACTCACGAGGTCACGTGTCAACCACTGGGTCACAACTGGGTTGACCAGAAACCATAATGACCCTCAAAATAACACAAAACATTGCTCGGTATAATGGCATTTCCAGACACCCTATAACACGATCACAGCCCTCATAGGATGTCCAAGACATCCACGGAACAATGGGCTAACCAAGGGGACCAAAGCCACACTAACCGGAAACCATATCAACACAGAAACATCACTCTAGGCAAGTGGCGGTCTCACCCCTGCCTGCTAAACCAGAATGGCAGTCATCCAAAGGGCCACTACCATGAACGGAGAGCAACAAGTGGTTTTGCGGTCTGCCTAAGGCCGCTAATTGCTAAAGGCGGTCTCTTCAGTGCCGCAAGCTGGACTTAGCGGTCACAGCCTTGCCGCTATTCCCAGTCTACCCTAAACCGGTTAAACCGACATAAACATCAGGTAGCGGTCACCCATAGGGTCACTACCACCGAATGGTAGTCAGTCGCATGGCCGTTTACCAGCAAACCAACTTAGCCACCTAACGGTCTCCCTAGGACTATTTCCAGGGAATGGTGGTCCTCCTATGGCCGCCAAAGCCACCATGAGGTCGAAGCTAGACCGCTACCCCGAACCGACTTAAACTGATTAACCAATTTAAAACATCGAATAGCGGTCGCCCGAGGGCCGCTAAACCAGGGTTGCGGTTGGTTACGAGACCGCTAAACCAAACTGACAATAGAACTCCACCTAGCAGTCTCCAATGGGCCGCCAAGCACAAATAGCTGTCTCTGGTAATACCACTAAACCGTTTCGACGGTAAAACCGTGGGACTACCCAAAACCCAGTCTTTACACGCCCCAATCACGTCTAAATGATGGAGAAACCTTCCTAAAGTCCATATTAACCTTCCACAAGCCGGAAGGGATCAAACCATCTACAAAACAGCAAGAAACGGGTGATTCGCACGAATCAACCCAAAATGACTCACGTGGGTAACCGGCCTCCTACCGGCCTCAAATCACAACCAAACAAGTTCAAACTGGCGGGAAATGATTCCCAACATGCCAGGGGTTCAAATGAATCCATTTAAACTTTAAATCGTCGCCTGGAACGGAGAACACGGCTCACATCCCCCGAACATGCATTTTGTGCAAACACGGTAAAACCTGCTCAAACTCACACCGTTCGGCTCCAAATCACGAGAGAACGCAGGAAAAGAGTGGGGTATCCATCCCCCTACCTCCACCGAAGATCTCGCGAGCCGAAATGGCCACACCATGCCAAAAATGATCACACGAACAACCCACATCGGCTTTGAATCCACAATCTGGATCGCGCCAACACCACGCTCCGATACTCACGCCATCATGCCTCAAGTCAGCTCCACTCCATCGCCGCCTCACCTAGCTCCACACCGGTCGCGCGCCCCGGGGAGAGGAGAGAGAACGGAGGGAGAAAAATGAGAGAACGTGAGGGAGGAGAGAGAAAGGGTTAAGAAGAAAAAGAAAATAGGAAAATTAGTAATTTCTTAAAATCTGATTTTCTGTAGGAAATTTCATAAATTTAGAAAAATATAGAAAAATAGTCTTCACGATCCTCGGAACGAGTACAACGCACCTATAGTGTCCCGGAGTCGCAAAATTTGACGGTTCACTCTCCATAGGGTTCCGCAAGTTATACAAGGGAAAAACCTGAGTGGATCGTAAAACACATTTCAGGACCCACGAAAGCGCTCCGAAAGCTCTCCGATTCCGATCCGAAGAATCCAAGATATTACATCATGCATGTCTTGACCTGGATTTTTTGGATCTTTTTTCGTGGGTCGTGGATCGTGTCTGAGTGTGATTTACACTTTAATTTTGGATTTTCAGACCCTCAGATGGTGCTTTTGTGGGCCATTTCAGGTCCGTGGTGGCGAGTTGAGCAGTCTCACTTTTTTCCAAAAATTTTCGACGTCAGGTTTTGTTTTTGAGAATTTTTAGAGTTAATATGAGTTTTCAAAAAAAATAAATAATAAAAATAAAAATTTAAACCCATTAAACCCCCCACCCCCTCCGTTCTCTCCCTCACTCTCGCGTCTCTCTCTCTCTCCCTCCAGTTTCTCTCCCTTTCTCTCCCACCACCTGTCCGGTGGCGGATGGATGGCGACGGTGGGCAGGACCGGGGGATGGCGCGGCAAGCGAGCGGCGGGGACGATCGTGACGGGTCGGAGGCGGTGGCGTGGCACGGTGGCTCGTGCGAACGGGGTTCATCTTACATGAGAGAGGCGATTTTTGGCAATTTTCTTCGCGAGAGGTAGGAGGGCCGACCCACACTAATCTCCTCGTGTTTTCCCTCGCATTCGGTCGAGTTTTGAGCGAGAGAGTGGGGATTACCGCTTTTTGGGGAAATTCCATGTTTATGGGAGTTTGATACAATCGATTTGCCAAAATCGAGTTTTGTTTGTGGCATTTGCGGTCGGCTGTGATTCCCTACGTGTGTTGATGGTTTCCAAGCCCAATGTGGGCCTATCAAGCTAGGGAATGAGCCTCTAGGGGTGGTTCCCGAAAGAGACCCAGTCCCGGGAGTGCCCAGTTGGGCGGCCAGGGTTCCGGCCACTTAGGGGTGCTGGGCAGCCAGGGTCGTGGCCGCCCAGGCCCATGCCCTAGTGTCTCGGATATAGCATCCTGCATTTTTATTATAATAATTCCATATAAGTTAATTATTTATTGGCTCAACTTCTAATGAAATTATTAAAAATCTAGAAAAATATGTATCTAGTATAAAATTTAAATTTGTAATAACTTTGTCTTCAGGTAAGAGCCCAAAATAAAATTTGTGAAGACCTAATTTCATGTTTTAGCAGTTTTCGTGGGTTTAGAAGACCTAGTTTAACCATCACAATTTGGGTCCAATTTAAGCCCATTTGTGCCCCAATTCGAGCCAAACCCTAGCCCATTAATAGGTCCTTGTTTTCTCTTCGAAAACACTAAGTCTAGATGCTTCTATTGGCGGTGGCGGCGGTGGATTAGAACCCCATCCGAGATTTTTGCCAGAGTTTCTTCATTGGACTCTTCAACCAATTCTATCACTAGGAGTCCCAATAGGTCCTATTTATTGAGGGCTTTCGACGCTCTAGAACCCTATTTGCACCAGCGGCGGGTGGCTTAGCTGATCGTGACCGGACGGGAGAGAATTTGGGCATTCTAGGAGCGGTACCTAGGGTTCCGGCGACCCTTCCTTTCGTCTTTCTTTCCTTAAAGTTAAGGTAGGTGTCTCTCAGGCCAAACAAAAATCTAATGATACCATCTTGTTCGTCTTTCTGAGCTAATTCTTTTGATACCTAATTGCCTAATTTTTATACACCATGCTGTTCTAATTTCATGTTTTACTCCGAGATATATAAAAGGGTAACTTTCATGTTAACTAGACTAAAGTTGAATTTAATCATTTTTTTTGTCTTAATCAAAGCATGATATCTTGTGCGAAATTTAATGCTCTTTCGAACGGTAGTATTTTCCCTAATTTTTGTTCACTATGTCATGAGAAATCGAGGTTTTTAGCATAGCATGTCAAAGTTCGTCGTTGGTGGGTTCCAGGTCGAGGTGACGCGCCTTCCAGAGACCGTTACAACCGTGACGGTCGCACGATAAACCATCACCTGAGCCTGACGGCCTCACGACAGACCGTCACATGCCCTTGTATTTTAAAATTTTAAGATTTTTATCTAATTATTTTCTGATACGTAACACACCTACTATAGACCGTTACATGCTTGTAACGCCCCTTATATGGATCATCATGTTCTTCTGGTAGGGTGTTTTAAACTCTAATTCATGCGTTTTGAACCAAGAACTTGCTATATTTTTGTATAACATCTTGATCTGTAACAATGTAGAACGTGGTGATAAGCTAGTATCATGATCATAAACATTAATTTTTTTTTATTCTCTACATGAAAGATGTTAGATAATCCTAAGATGAATGATCATATGGAATTGATAAAAAAAACCTTAATACTTGTATAAATTCTGATCCATGCTAGATGTATATTGGTCTTGGCATGTTTGTTTTACAGTCATTCCACTCCGGTGGGATTGACTGACCGCACTGTCTTGGTTTTCCGTGTTGTTTAAGCCTCAATTCTTGTAATAGATGGGACTCTCCGTCACATATTCCTTCCGTCGGACTAGGACCACTATTATGAGACCTCCGTAAGACCCCGTGAGCCTAGGATTCCCACTAGGACGCCGGGCATGTTGTACCCCAAAGACCTGAACCCATGAACGTGGTTTGAATCATATATTGGGCCTGTCCAAACTGGACTAAGCTGTGAACTGTAACGGCCCAAGGTTGGACCGTCACGTCACCGTAACGGACTAAGGTCAGACCGTCACGTTCCTGTAGCGGCCCAGTTATCGACCGCCATAGGTAAGATATTTCATACGTTTCCTTGTTTTATTATCGTGAAGCAGTCATCAGGGTTGGCCTTGAACTGTGAAATCGTGCGTGATCCTTGTTGCATCCTTGTCTTCTACCTAATGTTCATTCCAATGATGTTGGAATTTCTCTCAATCTTAGAAGTAAGTTCGTGAGCTTAAACCTTGGAACTCTTGGCCATTTAAGGTGATGAATGTCTAGACTAGGATCTATGATCCAACCCTTCAATGCCAACGCATCATAAAGGGCCCGGTCTGGTCCTGGGAGGAGCGCCCGAAAGTACTTGTGCCCCGGATAGTTTGTAATGATAAGGTGTGACATTGCTCTGAAGTGCATGACTAGTGTGATTGGTCTGAGACATTCCACTTCTACTCATTTACTTGAAGTTCCTGCGTGACATGCATGCTTGTTATGGCCAATTCCATATATCATTTTCGTGCAATTTTCATGAATAGTTCTTGCTATACTTGCTATACTCTTTACTTGAAAGTTCATATTCGTTTTCTTTCTATCTTTTGTCATTATTTATCATTACTTTCGTTGCAACATTATTCCTAATTGAATGGTTAATTACTTTAATTATGCATGATGATAGAGATATAAAATCCTACAGAGCCTTGCTCACCCCTACTTTCCAATCCTTTTCAGGTAGTTCGGATGAGGACGTGCGCTCCGATGGGGACGGGAATGAGTGATTCCAAGAGCGAGCCATTTAGAATGATGTTCAAGTCAAGTTTAGATTAGTTGTTGAGTTGTTATCTAGAGTTGATGCGTTTTCCGTTAATAAGTTAGAAGTCCACAAGGAGTCGGGTGTAATTAAATATTTTCTCGTATTATTATCAATAAAGATGGGTTAATTGTCTTTCTTTATGATTAGCTTGGTGGTTTAGTCTCTTGTGGCAATGTATGCTCTGATTGACATGAATGATATAAACTGCTACGTGCTGATTTTTTGCGTCAGGGCGTGATAGTTTTTGTGGTATCAGAGTCTAGGTTACTGGTAGTGTTATAGAACCTTTAACATTAGTAAAGTCAGAATCCGACCTAGTGAGTTGGGTTGAGACTTGGGCTAAGATTAACTAATTAACTATAAGAAGATAGATTCAGTAGAACGTTCTAAATCACTTATTTTATGTTGTAGGAATTTCCCGTGATGGCGGCAGAACGTGCTCAATGGCGAGACATGCAACGTACAGTGCAGGGCCTGACCCAGGCCTTACAGCAAGTATCCCAAGGCGGCGGATAGCAAGGAGCAGGCAATCTACATCGGAACATTCAAGGCTTGAATCCCCCACGCTTTAGTGGATCTTCGGACCCAGATGAGGCCAACAACTAGCTGAAGGAGACAGACATGATCTTCAGGGTTATGCAATGTGGGGATCAGGATCGCGTCCTATTAGCGACTTTCCAGTTAGAACGCGATGCTCATGCTTGGTGGGAAGCCGTGGAAGCCACGCGTGGGAATAGGCGTGCCACGTGGAACGAGTTCAAAGAGTTTTTCAATAGCAAGTATTTTTCTGATCGGGTGCAGAAGAAGAAAGCGGCCGAGTTCGCTGCTTTGAAACAAAGAAACTTGTCGGTTGTAGAGTATGAAGCACAGTTTTACAGATTGTATAAGTATGCCCCACTCTTGGTGTCCACTGAGAAAATGAAGGCTAAAAGATTTCTGAATGGTTTGAAGCTTCAGTATATCAATCAATTGGTGATAGGATCGGTGCGCTGGATTCAGAGGGGGGTGAATGAATCCCACCCTTAACAAACTTTTCGCTCAATGAAAACTAGAACACTAACTAGAACAAGATAGACAAACTGGATAACTAATCAGAATCTCTTTTGAACCGAAGAACAAACATCTATCTCGCGCCTAAACAATCAACTAGTGGAAGCGGAAGAAGGTAATCAACCTACTGCAAGATAGCAATATGAACGCTCAGACAATCTGTGAAAGGTGGTAGAAGACATGTAGCTAACGCACAAGGCAAACCACTGCACATATAATTTTTTAGGTGGTTCGGTCTTCCAGACCTACATCCACCCCTCACTCCCAACCAGAGTGAGGCTTCCACTAGCACAAGCTAGAAACTGCAGACTCAGTCTGCGAACAGAATGCTGCCACACAGCTTGACCAGGGGAACATCCTCCCCTCTTCCTCCACACCGGAGGGACACCCCAAGTGACTCCCAGCCACTTGGAAACCAGAGACCGAAATCTCTCTTCCTCCAGACCAGGAGGGGACACACCAGTGACTCCCCGTCACCAGCAAACCAGAGGTCACAGACCTCTCTTCCTCCAGACCAGGAGGGACCCGACCTCTATCCAGAGAATCGGAAGAACAAAGATAACCAGAGTGACAAAAAAAACCAAAAACAAGAAATGAAAATAATCACAGCAAACAGAAAGCTGTAAAGCGAAATCATAATTTGGCTCTCGCAGGAGCTGACTGGCCCGGATATGATCCACGGTCTAGTATGAACTGATCTACTGATGAAGCTTCTTATCTCTCGATCTCTCTTCTTCTTACTCGTCTTTTACTTCTCTGCTTCTCTCTCTCACTGTCTTCTCTTCTTCTCTCAATCCTCACGACCTCTCTCTCTTTCTCTTTTTCTTCTGCTGCACTCTTCTTACTTCACTCACAGTCTCGATCAGCCCTCTTCTGTTGATTGCTTTCTACAGATGAAGAAACTTCATATATATAGCAGCAGCAATAGGTGCTAGGGCGTGTGCTTTCCACTTCTCCCGCCCAATTGATGCTACCACGTGTCAGCATCTCAGCTTCTTGGATCACGTGCCAGGTGCCCACCTCGGGTCACGTGCCTAGACACATTAACCTCATCCAACAATCCTGTCAGTTAATCAGTCGAAGACAGTATCAGCTGAAGGTAATGTTCATACTTCATTCAGCAAGCAAGGCAAGCATGGATGGCTGTACAGAGTTGATCGTGTGAGGCAAGACAAGTGTACAGACTTCTTACCACATGGTGTAATATGCATATATGATGCAGTGTATAGACTTGATGACACATGCTGCAGTATGCATATGATGCAGTGTATAGATTTGCTGACACATGCTGCAGTATGCATATGATGCAGTGTATAGACTTGAAGAAACCAATGCATACACAATGATGCAATGTTCAGACTTTGCTGAAGACTGCCAGTCGATGTATAGACTTGGCTGCATGCAGGCTGGCAGAGGATGTATATACTAGCTGTGTAGGCTGCCTGACCATGTATGGACTTTGGCTGAAGGCAACGCTGAAGTAATGTTCAGACTTGGCATTTGACTAAGTACGCACAACGACAAAGGATGCTCAGGCATGCAGTTAAAATGTACAGACTTGATAGCAGATGCACACAATGTATAGACTAGGTTCTGGCATCAAAGTATGCACAACGTAAAAGATGCCTTCTTCCTAGGCGTTTGATTCAAAAGTGACGCCACTTCTGGTGGTCGTCAAATTCCAAGTTCATCGAAATGTATAGACTTCGATGAGAACAATGCATGAACGTAGTGTTTAGACTTGCTGAATGCCTAGCTATCGTGCGGATGTATAGACTTGTGTTATGAAGCCTAAGTATGTACAGACTTGATGAGGTGCTAAGTGACAGAGCTGGCTGTACAGACTCTGAGGAAACACAAGCAGCGTTGTATAGACTTGAAAAGCGTGAACACTACGATGTGCAGACCTAGCGATGTATAGACTTTAGCCACCAATGTACAGACTTGGCCCAACTAAGAACCGATGGATGTATAGACTTTACGAGTAGAGTCCAATGAATAGACTTTGCGAAGCACAATCCAATGTATAGACTTTGCGAAGAACAGTCCAATGTATAGACTTTAAACGAAGACTAATGTATAAACTTCAATGCAAATGCCAAGACCATGTACAGACTTCAAAGCTTCGAAGCACACGATGTTTAGACTTTATGATGCATACGCCAAGGCTGTACATACTTGAAGAGACGATGCACTGTAGGCTGCCAGACTCTGTACAGACTTGCAGCTTGAGACGCTGACAGAGACGGTCCACTGTATAGACTTCAAGTCCAAGTGAGACAGTGGATGTACAGACTTGGGCTGTACAGACTTTGACTCAAATATGCATATGAGACGCTGAATAAGACGCAACTATGTATAGACTTTACAGTGAATGCATATGCCAATGTACAGACTTAGAAGTGAAAACCAATGTATAGACTTGAACATCTTCAAGGCACAATGTGCAGACTTTACCAGTGTATAGACTTGGACTTCTGAACGTAGTAAAGACTGGGAATGTATAGACTTGACGAATGGCTTGAAACACAGACACGCTGCCAATGTATAGACTTGCACAGTGCTGCCAATGTATAGACTTGGCCCAACTAAGGACCGATGGATGTACACACTTCAGCTAAGCAAGCTACAGTGAATGTATGGACTTTATGAACGACGCAAACGGCTCTGTACACACTTGAAGTAATGCATGCCGATGTACAGACTTCAGTTGAAGCCAATCGAAGAGTGTATAGACTTTATGAATGCATATGCCAAGACTAATGTACAGGCTTGAAGAGGATGCAAGCAGTGTATAGACTTAGTCTACGACAACGGACCAATGTACAGACTTAAGGTCTCGCATGCAATGCAGTGTGTGACCTTTGAAGTGCTTACAACTGTGTAGACTTCAAATGTAGAGACTTTGAACGTGTGTGTTGGCAGTGTATAGACTTGGAAGTCTAGGATGGGTCGACCCACTTTTGCATGCAGTGTACTGACTGTATGCTCAATGCAATTGTGCTGACTCTGTTATATGAATGCATCGACCAGATGTCTGATAAATATAGTGGAATGTCATTCACAAGCACACATTCACAAATCCATGAACACATATGAATGCACTTAAATGAATCAACAATGTCTTTCATGCACACATGCATATGGTGACTTATAGTGTTTGCTATCATCAAAACCAATCATCAAGACCACAGGGGCACAACACTCTCCCCCTTTTTGATGATGGCAACACTATGACTCACACTGACTCAAGTCAAAACATTCTCCCCCTTTGACTTCAGCAAAAAGACATTAGTTTGAGAGAGGAAAAATAAGCAGATATGAAACAATTGAAATAACATTTCTCCCTTTAACTACATGAAAGCACATTCTTCCCCAAAGAGCAATATGACTCAAATCAATTTCTCCCCTTTTGTTTTTGAAAAAAAAAATCATGCAGAGGTATGAATGCAGAGGTGCAGATGCAGCAAGAGATGCAATACCTCCCCCTAAGAATATGAATGCAGGGTCACAATTGATATGAACATGATTCAATATGACAAGTAAGCTCCCCATGAATAGATACCAATTGATATGCATCTGTTGCATTTCTCCCAATTGATGTGGTTGAGAGGGAGACCACAGTGGCATTCAAGGGTAAGTTCAGGTCAATGAACCAAGGACAGTGAGGAGAAGAGTTTCAAACACAAGAAGTTCAAAACAAGATTTTCAAGGAGATATCAATCTCATAAATCCAAAACATAATTTTTCAAAGTCTTCCATTATAAGGGCTTATGAATGAATTTTATTGATCAGCATGGTTTAAACATGATGTATGCAAGGTTTATCAATAAAATTCTGTATTGATATTTAAAACTAAAGTTTAATAAAAATGAACCAAGCCCTCATAATTATATCTTGATTATCCTCCCTTTCTCTTACACAATCAAATTTATTGACTTCTTTCAGAAATACATCCACTAGTATTGAGATCAAGCAATTATGAAGTCATGAGATTTTGTCTAGGGTTATAACAATTTAATTTTTGCATCAATATTCAAATATTATAATTTGTTCAACAAATTTTCATGCTACAAATTTTACGAGCACTCTAGTTCAATGTACACTTTGTAACTAGAGGATATACCTTGATCAGAGGCCAATATCCCTAAGCACTTAGTGTGACTAACCGTCATGCTTTATATGAACAGAGGTAGCATTTACACATCATGACACACTACAAATCATTTCTTTGATGAGTGAGTTGTATTTCTCAGTGTGCATGCCATTGCTCTGCCTGATTAACAATCATTCTTAAGCAGAGTTAACTATGGCACCTCATGACATAGTCCTTTGGACATGTGTTTCTCAGTGACCAAAGTCATTACTCTGACTGAAATTAACCCTTTAGACAATTCATACAAATTCATTTGCTTCAAGTCAATAATAATTTCATATACTTAACCAATTGAAGCCATGTATTCAATAGTGCAGATTTCAGAAGATTTTACAAGGCACATCATGAAATAGTTGGTTAAGGTTTATTAAACATGATTCAGATATTTTTAAGAGAATTACAGACAAACTCCATGAATACATTAAACTTAAACCACATGAGTTATTTCAGACATTCATAAAATCATATAATAGAAGATTCCTAGTTCAAGTGTTTTCAGATTTATGATCGAAATAGTCCCATTGAAATCTTCATGAAAGACTGATAGAATTCTGATACCAAATGATAGAAGAGATTTTGAAGCTCAATGTTTTCAGAATATGATCAAGGTTTGTCAACAAAATCAATAAGGAAGGATATGCAATGAATTCTGACAAGTGTATGCATTTGACAACCTACATGTCATGCATTGACTCCCCCTGACAATATGCATTCAGTAAATCGTTTTGGCATTTTTTCATGAAATGCAATGCAATTAACTACATGCATGCAAAGACATGCAAAGACTCAACATTATTTGCTATGTAAAGACATGCAAAGACTCAACATTGTTTGCTATGCAAAGACATGCAATTAACTACCCCTGAAAACATGCAATGTTTGCCATGAAAACTGAACATATGTCTTTGTGACTCATGCACATACAGACTGCCCTATCAAAGCAAAATGACCCATGGTACTAGGCGGAGCACTTGGTCTAAAAGACCACCTCACACATAGTAAGAACCTCCAGATAGATTTCCCTGCCTTTTGGTAGCTTACTATTTATATACCATAGTGGTCAATCATGATAATTCAACATGCAGTCCTATAGGCAATCCAGATTTTCAGTGAGCTATGCAACAGACAGATTTCAAACAACATTCATATGCAGTTCAGGTTTTCAGATATTGCAAGTTTATTCTCATTTCAATGTCAAAACAGACAATTCAGTATGAGCATTGAGAGACTTGAATATTCATAGTGTTCAAAAGATGACAAATATGCACGAGCACATCAAACCAGATATGCAATGAATTTTATTATGCAAGAGACGATTCAAACAGAGTTGTGCAGATGACACATGCAGCTATGTATGCTTAACAGATTATGCAAACATCTAAACCAGATATTTCAGATGGCAAGGTTTAAAAACAAGTTTTCAGAACTGACCTGAATAGTGCAATCCTAGGGGTTTCATTCGTGAATGCCTTGGTTTATTGTCCCTCTTTATTCTTCAGCTTCCAAGACATACCTGTAACACAAAGCTTATTTTGCACAAACAGGTACCCAAGAGGTCTTGGGTCCTGAATTGACAGTGACATTTCTAGCAGGTTTTCTCAACAAGTTTTGTGCATGAAGGTCATCAGATTTCATTAAATAGCAATTATTCATTGAATGACCAAAGCCACCACAATAACAACATGAAACAGAATTTTTGTTCTCATTGTACACATTAGCATGATCATGAAATGAGAAGAGTGATTTCTTCTCTTAAAAGGTGACCAGCACTCTCTAGCCAGATGGCCTGGCTTCCAACAGTTAGAGCATGCAACAGACTTTCTGTTAAAGACAAATTCAGGTTTATCAAAAAAAATTCTATTTGCAGGGAATCTACCAGATTTATAGTTAGACTTCTTTCCCTGAGCATGCCAACATTCAATGGCCCTGTGGCCTATCTTTCCACATTCAAAGCATGAAATAGAGTTTCTTCTACCAGCATTCAACCAACATTCAATGGCCCTATGGCCTGTCTTTCCACAGTTGAAACATGTAGAATATTTTCTATTTACAGCAAATTTATTCCTATCAACATCATTATGGTTTGCAGGGAATTTAGCATGATGTGAAAAAGACATTTTCTTACTATTTGCAAACCAGCATTGTGCAATGATGTGTCCTAGTTTGTCACAGTGCAGACATTCAGTTTTCCTTTTCTGAGGTGAAGGATTTTTATCATGAAATCTCCTAGCATTCATATCATCCTTCTCCATCAATTTACAATCATGCATCAAATGACCAAATCTATGACAGTAATGACATATCATTTTCTTTTTAGATGCATGTGAGTGTGTGTGAGGACTGTGATCAACATGCACTGACGTATCCTTTTTATTTATTTTCTATTTTCCAGTCCTTTTCTGATTTTTATCCTATTTTTCTATTTTCTTAGCCTTGTACTGAGTTGGAGATGTGGTAGAAGGCTTTTCCTGTTCAGAAGATTTAACAAAAATAGTTTTCAGGTTGGTTCCATCAACCTTCCTCATAACTGGATTGTAACCCAATCCCTCTTTCTTAAAATTAACCTTCGTTCCCAGCATTTTCTGAACAATGGGCTGTTTGTCTTTAGAGGTTGTGGCTACATTTGAAGCATTTACAAATGATGTTATCAACTTGCTCTGAAGCTCTTTCTTGTTGATCTTATAGTAGCCCTTCCTTCCTAGGGTTGATTTTTATACCTAGTAGCTTGTCTAGGTTTTTCTGCCCATCAACAAACTTTGACAGAGAGTTCCTCAAGTCTTGGATTTCATCTTCTAAAGAGGCAATGTGTAACTCGTAACTGGCAATCTCTTGCTCACTGCAATTCATAGCTTCATTCAAAACTTTGTTAGCAGTTTTATATTTCTCAACTTCCTATTCTAGATTGCTCAGTTTATCAGAATCTTCAATGCAAACAGTTTTTCCTCTTTCTAAGGCTAGAAGTCTCTCAGACATAGTGGAGTTCAGTACTTTTAACTTCTCATTTTCTTTAACCAAAGTATCATTTTGAATTAACTCATCAAGAAGAATCTGGTCATCTTGAGATACTTTTGGATTATTTGGAGTTTCATACTCCCTTTGTAAGTTTTCAATGTTTTTCTGGAACTCAATGTTTACAGATTTTATGGCATCAGATTTTTCAATCAGCAATGTGTTCTCCTTTTTAAGTTTCTCTGATTTTTCTTCATTTTCTTTAACAGATTTTCTAAGAGAGTCATTTTCAGATTTTAGCTTGTTTAAATTTGAGTTCACACTTTCGAAAATTTTCAACAATTTTTCATACTGGTCATGATAGTTAACAAGAGTCTGATTATCATTATGTGAACTGTGTTTCTCTTTGAGTTCAGATATCTCATTTACATGATCTTGATTCTCAATTTTCAGCAACGAAATTTATTTTTTCAGCATTTGAAAATCAGACATACAAACATCTTGAACATTTTTCAATTCAGTACAATTTTTACTTGGAGAACTTGAACTATCAAACCCAGTACCCTTCTTCAATTTTTTATACTATTTTCTTAACCTCTCATGTGACTCTAATAATTCAGCATATGCATTCTCCCAATCATCTAGACAAAAATTCTCGAAGAGATTTACCTCATCATCATCATGTTCTTCTTCTTGATTGCTACTTTGTCTACTTCCTCGAGCCATCATGCAGCTTGTTTGATTTCTTTTCCCGGCTCTCTTCATCATCTCCAATATATCACTTGCAGATCTGCAATCAAGGAAACATGAATGAAAGGCTTTATCAGTAGCTGCCTTCATCAGATTCCAAGCCTTCTGATTTTCTGCACACATAGATCGATGCTTATTAGTCCATTTGGACTGATCTTTTGGTAGTCTATGTGAACCATGTGAAATTAGTTTCTACAGATCTGGATCAGTAGTCGTAACAAACATATGTAAGTTTTTAAACCCAACATTAAAGTCCGTACCACTGAAAATCGGTGGATGAGCCATGAAGACAAATCAACAGGCAATTTTTTTAAAACAATATGTAGAAGACAATGATGCACCAAAACGCTAGCAGGATCCTCTGCAGATCGTTGGATCTGTAAGTCAGAAACGACTCTGATACCAATTGATAGGATCGGTGCGCTAGATTCAGAGGGGGGGTGAATGAATCCCACCCTTAACAAACTTTTCACTCAATGAAAACTAGAACACTAACTAGAACAAGATAGACAAACTAGATAACTAATCAGAATCTCTTTTGAACCGAAGAATAGACATCTATCTCGCGCCTAAACAATCAACTAGTGGAAGCGGAAGAAGGTAATCAACCTACTGCAAGATAGCAATATGAACGCTCAGACAATCTGTGAAAGGTGGTAGAAGACATGTAGCTAATGCACAAGGTAAACCACTGCACATATATTTTTTTTGGTGGTTCGGTCCTCCAGACCTACATCCACCCCTCACTCCCAACTAGAGTGAGGCTTCCACTAGCACAAGCTAGAAACTGCAGACTCAGTCTGCGAACAGAATGCTGCCACACAGCTTGACCAGGGGAATAGCCTCCCCTCTTCCTCCACACCGGAGGGACACCCAAGTGACTCCCAGCCACTTGTAAACCAGAGACCGAAGTCTCTCTTCCTCCAGACCAGGAGGGGACACACCAGTGACTCCCCGTCACCAGCAAACCAGAGGTCACAGACCTCTCTTCCTCCAGACCAGGAGGGACCCGACCTCTATCCAGAGAATCGGAAGAACAAAGATAACCAGAGTGACAAAAGAAAACCAAAAATAAGAAATGAAAATAATCATAGCAAACAGAAAGCTGTAAAGCGAAATCACAATTTGGCTCTCACAGGAGCTGATTGGCCTGGATATGATCCACTGTCCAGTATGAACTAATCTGCTGATGAAGCTTCTTATCTCTCGATCTCTCTTCTTCTTACTCTTCTTTTACTTCTCTGCTTCTTTCTCTCACTGTCTTCTCTTCTTCTCTCAATCCTCACGACCTCTCTCTCTTTCTCTTTTTCTTCTGCTGCACTCTTCTTTCTTCACTCACAGTCTCGATCAGCCCTCTTCTATTGATTGCTTTCTACAAATGAAGAAACTTCATATATATAGTAGCAGCAACAGGTGCTAGGGCGTGTGCTTTCCACTTCTCCCGCCCAATTGATGCTACCACGTGTCAGCATCTCAGCTTCTTGGATCACGTGCCAGGTGCCCACCTCGGGTCACGTGCCCAGACACATTAACCTCGTCCAACAATCCTGTCAGTTAATCAGTCGAAGATAGTATCAGCTGAAGGCAATGTTCAGACGTCATTCAGCAAGCAAGGCAAGCATGGATGGCTGTACAGAGTTGATCGTGTGAGGCAAGACAAGTGTACAGACTTCTTACCACATGATGTAATATGCATATATGATGCAGTGTATAGACTTGCTGACACATGCTGCAGTATGCATATGATGCAGTGTATAGACTTGCTGACACATGCTGCAGTATGCATATGATGCAGTGTATAGACTTGAAGAAAGCAATGCATACACAATGATGTAATGTTCAGACTTTGCTGAAGACTGCCAGTCGATGTATAGACTTGGCTGCGTGCAGGCTGGCAGAGGATGTATATACTAGCTGTGCAGGCTGTCTGACCATGTATGGACTTTGGCTGAAGGCAACGCTGAAGCAATGTTCAGACTTGGCATTTGACTAAGTACGCACAACGATAAAGGATGCTCAGGCATGCAGTTAAAATGTACAGACTTGATAGCAGATGCACACAATGTATAGACTAGGTTCTTTGAATCATGGAAAGTAATCCACTTTTAAGGCAAAAAAATATAATAATAATGATAAAGAGGAATAAGCAATAAGAAGAATGATGAAAAAGGGAGTAAAAGAGCACGTGGTGCTACTAAGGAGGGTGATCGCCAGAGGGGTTACCTCAATAAGAAGAAAAGATGATCGCGAATACCTGGTGATGATAGGATGCGGGATGGATGTGGTTCCTTCCTCCACCTTCTATCGGTCGGCCGATGAAGGGGGTTTTCCTCTTTGATTACCTTTGAACAAAGAACAAACAAGTAAAAGAAAAGGAGATCAGCCAAACGTGAGTGTAATATCAATCCAAAGATGAAAGATGATGATGAAAGGAGAGCATAAAGCGTGCACCTTTTTGTTTGTTTTTAAAACCCCTAGAGAATTAGAGAAAGGAGAAGAGATGCAATAAAACTAACGCAAGAAAAGGCTATACGATGATGAGATGATGATGATAACGAAGAAAAGATCCCTGCTGTTCCTGTAAACAGTAAAGGGAAGAAACTTTGTTTTCGGATGTGGCAGCAGGAGGAAGCAGAAGAGAAATCAATCACCAGCACCCGTAAACCTCTGTGACAACCACAGCTCTGCTTCTGACCTCGCATGATAACCTCTCTGTGCCCTCTGTCTAACTCTATCTATCTCTGTGCACATGTTAACCTCTGTGACAACAACAACAGCTCTCCTTCTCTAACCTCGCGCGAGATCAACCAGGGGACTCTTTTATAGGGTCTCGATCACAGATAGACACAGATTTGGGAAGATAAGAATAGGTAGTGGTCGTTAACGGCAAGGACTCTAGTTCCCAGATCGAGCAAAGTGACCAAGAAAGGCAGGGAACTCTTCAGGAAAGACGAGTTTAAGCAGGATACGAAAGGGTGAGACACGCCCTACCAAAGGGCGTCAATTCAGAATTGACGACCTGCTCAAGGGCGTTATTTCAAAACACGACCAGGATCAAGGCGTCACTTCCTGGATTCAATTTTGGTAATAAAAACCTTCTTTATTTGAAAATTGCAAAGAGACGCCTGAAGCAAAGGCGTTAAACAAAAACACGCCCTATGGAAGGACGTTAATCATTGATTTTCAATCGGGGGGGGGGGGGGGGGGACTCGTAAAATACCAGGAATTGACGCCCTTACATGTGGTCGTCCTTTCTTAAGAACACGCCCCAAGTTAGGTCGCTATTTAAAACACGCCCTTCTTCAAGTCGTGAATCACCAAAAATGCAGGAATAAATCAAAAAACACACAAAAATAGAAAAACTTTATATTATAGAAATATTGAAGTTCACTTGGGGGCGTTAACATAGTGACATGAGATTTAATCAACAAAGCGTCAATTTTGGCGTGTCTACAGCTGCCCCGCCTTGGCGTCTGCTTTGGAAGGGAGTGAGACGGAATGAAGGTAAAAGTGTAATGAAGCGAAATGAAGTGGAGCGAACTGATAAGTAGATGCCAAGGTGTGATGTGACACGCCTCAGACACTAAGCATTAGAAATCTTTCCAAGATTCAAAGTGAAACAAACTCCGGGTGATTCCAAGGAAGCATCGATTTGCTGGATATAGGAGACTAAACTAAGTAAATAAAATGTGCACGTGGGCACGACAGGGAGACACCATTGGAGAGCGGTTACCAGCCAAATGTGGACGTGCTACAACCAAGGTGGATTTGCAGGAAAATAAAGGGAATTGAGATGAAGATCCAGCAAAAGGAACAGTTTCAAGGAACTAGCCTGAGCGGCTTCAGAGAGAACAAAGTATTTGATTTGGAATGGAATATCTCATGTTAACTCAATCAAAAGCGAGTGACCTTCATTATTGCCATAATATGAAGATTTTCATCATGAAGCTCAAAGTCCTACATGATGCATGCTGGGCTAAAAGAAAAAGATAAAACAAACTAAAAATATAAAATAATCAAGGATAATATTGCTAAGCCATCTAGATTTGGTCAAGAATCTAGATCTCTGAGCTGACACTAAGCCGAAGCCTATTTATCCACACATCAACTCGGAAAGTGGAACCATCGTCCCAAACCTTTAATGACTCAACGGCCTATCCGTGTGATCAAGACTCTCCTGGAATTATCACTGTTTTTGATGAAGGGGAACTCAAATTCCAGGTTCATCAGAACCACAAGGTCCTTGATATGCTATAATAGCGTAGATATCATATAGTAACAATGCTTACAGGAAAGAAATACAAGAAATGATGTTACTCCGACGAGTGACCCATGTTCCTCGAACTCTGCAATCTTCTGCACTTGAAAACTCATTAGTTATCCCAAAGCAGAGCAAAATATGATCATAAGTGCTTAATTAAAAATAACTCCAATTAAAAGATAGCACTTAAGTTCATCAAAGCATAGAGGAGAATCAAATATGCAAGTCAAAATAACGACTGGATTTCATGGCGTCAAATGCATAAGAGACGACTGACATCAAGGCATTTAAAGATAAAACACGCCCTTCATCAAGGCGTTAAATGCACCGAGAGTGCAAGAAGAAGACGACCCTCTTGGAGACGCGAAATAGAACACGACCTCGGTCAAGTCGTCAATTCAACAATTGACGCCCCAAGAGAGGACGTTAATTAACAATGCGCTTCCATCTCTGATTCGAAAGCTAAGCCCAATCCTAACGGTAATCGACCTGCAACTCCGAATGGGCAGCTGTGGTTCACACTTGAATAAACATGTTAATTCATCTGTTCGACTTGGCCCCTTGCTCAATAAGCAAGGGGTGCCTTTACTTTTGACCTGGATAGCGGGTCAAGGGGCCAAGTCTTTAATCAAATAAGGCAAATGAACTAACCAATAAAAGGAGATGCAACACGCAAGCACACATATACAAACAATAATCAAGATGCCCTATGTAATGATGCAAGCACGCACATGAAGAATAAATCCCATTTCCTCTTTTCTTTTCTTTTCCTTATATATATATATATATATATTCTTTTATTTTTCAAAAGACGCGCCTTAGATTAGGTCATTATTCAAACAAAAGATGCCCTGGGCGACGGCGTTAATTTGAAAAAATGTTTTGAATTTTGTTGAAAAGACGGCCCACACAAGGGCGTTATTTAAAAAAGGACGACCTTCTCCACAGGCGTAAATTTCAGAAAAGGCGCCTTATTCAAAGGCGTTAATTTTCCTGTTTTCAGCATTAGGTTGACAAAGCTACAAGGGCACTGGGTCCTGCACGGTCATCATTGAGGATTCATTGACCTTTCTTGATTAATCAAAAGGGAGTCGACGTGCCAGTGGTTAAACTTATACGCAAGATCTTGCCCGGTGCAATCTCCTAGGTCGGTCTGGACCATTCTGCTGGTTTATGACTTACCACAAAGAAAGAGATGGAAGAAAATATAAGGAAGCCCATAAGGGATTCTAAAAAGCTCAAGGTAAAACTACCTCCCCTACCCTATGCCTGTTGGGGTTCGGTCTTTGGCATAGGGAAATTTTGTTGCCTTTTGCCTCTTTTGTATTGCATGCATACGTCCAAGGTTTTCCTTGCGGGGACTTTACCCTCTTGACATGCTTTTCTTTTCACAATTTGACTTTCACTTTGGAACTGATTTGCATTGATGAAAAAAAAACCTAATTGTACTTGGCATTTGTGGCATTTGTTCCCTTTTGGGCCCTGACTTCCACCTACTAGTGCGGCGGATAGGCTTGGTGGGTCTACCCCGAGACCTTCCTTCCTCCCTTATGGGCCGAAGAGGAAAAGAATGGGCATTGTCTTCACCTTTAGTCAGGTTTTGACTTTCCATTGGATTTTGCACCGCTTGAGTTCAAGGGTAAGCGTGTAGTGTGTGTGGGTGTCGACCCCATTTTGATTTTAACAAGACTGATGAATGAATACTGAATTTTAACCTTTCGGACCTTGCGTCCTCGCAATCATGGCAACCATCTTGAAAATTTTTGTCCTTTTCTATATATTTTTTGGATTTTGGAAAATTTCTATTTTTTTGCTTTTTGTTGGATTTTGGAAAATTTCTATATATTTTTTTTGTTGGATTTTGAATTAGGGATAGTATTTCTTAAGGTACAGACCATTCCAAAGATGAGTTAGCTCTTGTCCTTCAGCATTAATCAGTTTATAAGCATTGCCAGGATAAACATCTTTTATGACGAATGGTCCTTCCCAGTTCGGTTGGAGTTTTGAGCGGGGCCCACCAGGTTTTACGAAGATTCTCTTGATTACCATCTCACCGACTTTGAATTTTCTCTCAATTACTTTCTTTTGATAAAAACGTGACAGCCTGTTTTGATAAACGCGCGCATGCTCAGCGGTGACCAGACGCTTCTCATCTAGGAGTTTCAACTGGGCAAGGAGTGAATCACGGCGCTCCTCAACAGAGAGTTCCCTGTCCAATTGTACTCGCAGAGATGCAATGAGAATCTCATAAGGGACTACCGCCTCCATTCCATAAGTAAGGGCGAAAGGGGTTTGCCCAGTAGGGGTACGAATGGAAGTGCGATAGGCCTAGAGAGCTTCAACCAGCTTGTCTGGCCAATCCGAGAATTTATTAGCCTCACACGTCTTTTTAACGATTTTGATCAATGTTTTATTAGTGGCCTCTGCCTGGCCATTGCCCTGCGGATAATAGGGAGAAGAATGATGCAATGCACTGTTATACCTATTGCAGAGATCCTTAAGCTCTTGGGAGATGAATTGAGGTCCATTGTCGGTGATGATGGTACTCGGGATGCCGAACCTTGCGATGATATTCTTCATTATGAACTTGCAGACAATTGATGCTTTGATCTCACGAATGCTTCCGCTTCCGCCCACTTGGTGAAGTATTCCGTTGCCGTCAAGATGAACGACTTTTGCTTGGTCAGGAGGTTCGAATCACCAAGAGGTCCAATGATATCAAAAGCGCACATGGAGAAAGGCCATGGGGAGGACATAGGATGGAGTGAAGAAGCAGGAGAATGAATTTTGTCGGCGTGCAGTTGGCACTTAACACACCTTCGAACATAAATGGAGCAATCCTCTTCTAGGGTTGGCCAATATAAACCTAGCCTAAGGATCTTCTTAGCTAGCATCTGGCTGTTCACATGACCACCACACACTCCTGAATGCGCCTCTTCCACAACCTTCCAAGATTCATCGTCGTCAAGGCATCTTAATAAAACACCCGTGAGCCCTCTTCTATAGAGCACACCTCCAACCAAAACATAACGTTGAGCCACTTTTCTAATTGCTTTCTTCTCTTCTGCTGTGGCTTCTTCGGGATAGGATTGATCATTGCAATATCTGGCAATCTCACAATACCAAGGTTTCTCTTCATCAGCTAATTCTTCTTGCCAATCCAATAGCATGACCTCTTTGCCTTTAAGAGCTTCACTCTGCCTGACCTTCTCGAGCACCTTATCCCTAATGTCGAGGAAAGCACGATCCTTAATAGCTGGAGTGTTACGCTGATGAATGAGAGGAACATGAAAATCATGCTCAGGAGGGAAGACTAGAGCAGAGGCCAAAGATGCAAGAGCATCGGCTAGTATGTTCTGGCTTCGAGGAACATGAATGAAGATTAACTTGGTAAAGAGTTTGGCATAAGCTGAAGCAAGTTCCTGGTAGGGCTTGAGCTTAGGATTGATAGTGCGGCACTTGACAAGCACCTGGCGCAGAATGAGCTGACTGTCACCAACAATTCGTAATTGGGTAACACCATATCTATGAGCGGTTTGAAGGCCGGCCAAAAGAGCCTCATACTCAGCTATATTGTTTGTGACAGGGAAAGTGAGCTGAGCAGCAAATGGGATGGTGACCCCTTCTGGTGTTAAAAGAACCATGCCGATCCCTCTTCCTTGGGAATTTAGAGCTCCATCAAAATGTAACGTCCACATAGGATCGTGGGGTTGATTATTGGACATTAGTTCTTCGTCTGGAAACTCTGAATTGACAGGATCAAATCAGGGTAGAGGGTGGTGAGCAAGATGTTCGGCAATGGCGTAGCCTTTGATTGCTTTCTGTTGAATGTAAGTGATATCGAACTGTGAAAGGAAACTTTGCCAGCGTGCCAATCGGTCGGTAAGGACAGATTTTTCAAGAAGGAATTTAATCGAATTCATGCGAGCAATGAGGTGAACCTCGTGAGCTAAGAAATAGTGTTTTAACTTCTGAACTACCCAGACTAAAGCAGCGCAAGTCTTCTCCATGGCTGAGTACCTCTGCTCACAAGGGTTGAGAAGTTTAGACAAGTAGTATGCTGCCCTCTCTTTACCTTCTTCATCCACCTGAGCTAAGACAGCACCTACGGAGTCATCCAGGACAGAAACATAGAGGATAAGCGGTTTGCCTAGAATTGGCGGCCTCAGGATAGGAGGATTGGCCAGATAATCCTTCAATCCGTCAAAAGCTGCCTGACACTTGTCATCCCAATTAAACTTGACTCCTGGCTTAGTAAGCTCGTAAAATGGCCTACATCTTTGTGAGTGCTGGGAGACGAAGCGGTGAATAAATTGCAACCTTCCGATTAATCCTCGAACTTCCTTCAAATTTTTGGGAGGAGGCATGTCCCTGATGGCCTTCGCCTTATTGGGATCAACTTCAATTCCCCTTTTGCTAACAATAAATCCAAGCAACTTCCCTGATGAAATGCCAAATACACACTTCTTGGGGTTCATTTTCAACTGATATTCTCGTGATCTTTGCAAGACTTTGGCTAGAACCCCAGATGCTCAATCCTTGTCCTTGATTTTACTACCAGGTCATCCACATACACCTCAATATAAATATGGATCATATCATGAAAAATTGCCATCATAGCCCTCTGATAGGTGGCTCCAGCATTCTTGAGTCCAAAAGGCATGACCACATAGCAGTAAGTACCCCATGGCGTAGTGAATGATGTTTTCTCCTGGTCTTCTTCAGCCAGGCGAATCTGATTATAACATGAAAAACCATCCATAAAAGAGAGAGTCTCAAATCCTGCCGTATTATCAATCAAAACATCAATATGAGTGAGGGGGAAGTCATCTTTAGGACACGCACGGTTGAGGTCCCGAAAGTCTATACAAATCCGAACCTTTCCATCTTTCTTCATGACCGGGACGATGTTAGCCACCCAGTTAGGATAGAGGACAACTCTAACAAATCTAGCCTTATGAAGCTTGTCGACCTCTTCTTTCATCTTTAAAGCCATGTTAGGGTGGAAACGTCTCAACCGTTGTTTGATCGGGACAGATCCTGGCTTAAGTGTAAGCCGATGTTCAACGAGCGTAGGGTCTAATCCAGGCATATCCTCATAACTCCACGCAAACGTGTCCTTGTATTCTTGAAGCACCAAAATAAGCGCCTCCTCTTCGGAGGGTGGCAAATTCTTGCTGATGAGGACAATCCTAGGGTCTTCCTTGGTACCCAAATTTATTTCTTTGGTAGGCTCTTCTACTGAGGCTGATGGTTCATCAAATCTTCTCATACCACTGGCAAAAGCATCAGCCTCGTCCTCATTTTCTTCATAACTTTCATCCCCCTCTTCAATAGGGTCTTCATCATTCATGATTTCATAGACACCCAAACACTCATAAGAAACATTAGTACCCTCATACTCCAACTCTGGCAGGATGATCGGATTTTCCAAAAATTCGGGAAGAGCTAAACAAGCCTGGCATCTTCTGGCTAACTCCAACAGAAATCTACGCGGAATCTGCCTACCCTTGGATTTCTTATGAAAACCTACCCCATGAATTTTATTAGAGGACGAGGAACAACTAGCTTGATTAGAATAAGCTGAAAAAGAGGAAGGAGGTGAAGAAGTGGATACAGGAGGTGATACAGAAGGTGACCCCTCACCAGAGGGGGAGAAAAGATTTATCAATGAGTCATGGAAGAGTGGCCCCTGGGTCGGGACACACTCGGAAAAGAGATAAGAAGTCTCCTCAACGGAGATGGAGGATTGAAGAGTTGGAATTTTGATGTTTTTTTTTCATTTTTATCTTTATTTTCATTTTTATTTTCCTTTTCTAGAAGAAAGCAATGTGAAGGGAGAATAGCAGGAGGAGTGGAGATTGAAAGCTTGGAGAAAGATTGAATCAGAGATGACCCGCGTGGGGGTGTGATGGAGAGTTTGGAGAATTGCTCGAGGAGCAAGGGAGGAATCGGGAGAGAAATCTTCAGTGAATCTGGAGAAAAGCTGATCATAATTGGCGGCGGTCTCGGCACGCGAGAGAACAATTGAGAATGTAGAGAAGCTAGAAGAGACGGATGCATGGAAGTGAGAGAGAAAAGGCCGGCCCACAGCCTGTCTATTGTAAATCCTTCTTCATACGGAACATCTGGCTCTCCAGTGTCCGTATAATCACTCAGCAACTGCCACTTATCTGTAATCACAGCCGGCTTTTCAATCAATTCATGTATTAGCGGCGGCCATTCCGGATCAGTTGGCATAAAGAGACGGCTCAAGGCAATAGTAATATCATACATATCGAACCATCTGTACCAATCACACTCCGGATCATCCATCTTTTATCTTTTATCAGGCCTTAGAGATTCCAGGGCCTTATAGGTGGCCAATGGTGCAATATGGCGAGCAAATTGTCTCGCATGAACATCTTGACAGTCTAGAATGGAGGTGATTATTGTAGTCTGCTCATAATTCTGAACGCCATCCATGACAAAATGTGTCTTCAATGTCCAAGTAAGCGGCTGGCGATCTGTCTTCAAGGTGGATGTCATAACTGCCCATGCTTCATCTTCATTTTTGCCTGGCCCTTTGTAGCCCAGGCCGCCTCGTGTAATCAATTTCTGAGGCTTAATAGGCCTAGTCCTGCCTTGACAACTGGTACCCAATCCTTTGCCGTTTTGATACCCCATCTTCATTAGAATTTTCCAGCCATGGGTGTTTATCATGCTTTTCTTCTTCTTCCCCTTGGAAGGCAAAGGTGTCATAGCAACTGTCGTGACTATCTCGGGCGACATTGGCCGTGGGTGAGGGAGGTCTAGCATTGATAGCAACGGCTTGTTGGCAGGCCAAATAGAAGGAACTGATGAAGCCAAGTGTATATCCTCCTCTGGCAGAATTGGCATACTGGTAACTTTGATGATGCGGCCCTTGTGTGGAAACTTGAGGCATTGATGATTTGTGGAGGGCACTGCATCGAGCTGTTGAATGTAGGGGCGGCCCAGAATGCCATTGAATGTTGGATCCATGTCCAAAATGTGGAAATCGACCGTGATTGCGGCTGGACCCAAACTAACCTTTAATGTGATCATGCCTAGAGGAGGCTTCTTGGTATTGTCATATGCTGTGACTGTTATGGTAGATGGCCGAATCAGGTTTTCAGGAATGCCGCACATCTTCAAAGTGCTCGGTGGCAATACATTGATAGATGCCCCAGTGTCCACTAGACATTGTTTCACCGCCACCTTATTAATATCAACCGTGATACATAGAGCATATTTCCTTGCTGAGAGTGGTGCCAGTTCATGCTCATGAAAAGTAATCGCCGGCTGACTGCTAGCGGGCGTCAATACTGTGGTTATTTGCTCGACCGGAATGTCCTCATTGACCATAACTTTCTGCAGATAATCTTTCAGGGCCATCTGATGAGTGGTTGACCTTTTGATCAGTTCTAAAATAGAAATTCTTGCTGGAGTTCGGTCAAGATGCTTTAACAAATCATACTGCGTGCCAGGTACGGACTCTTGCTCTTGTTCTTGTTCATTAGGCCCCTGCACGGGTTCTTGCTCTCTTTGGGGAAAGATGCGCTGGAACATTCGTCCACTGCGGAGCGGTGCCACGTTTTGTTGTGCCTCTGTCGGGGCAAGTAAAGGAGGAGGGTTGGAAGAAGAAGAGGGTGTATTGGCGTTAAGAAGTGGTGGAGGGGTGTTTGAAGAAGGAGCTCCCGTAAGAGGTGTTGGTGAGGAGTTCAAGGAAGAAGCCCCCACAGGAGGCGTAGGAGTAGGAAGGGGTGCCCGAGTGTGAGAAGAGTTAGTGGGCGGAATGAGGAGGGATCTGGGTATAAAAGATGGGGGAGCCGATGGTGGGGGGATCCTTGCCGGTGAAGGGGTAGTGATGGTGGGTGTAGCGTGCGTTGGCGACGGGTGGATAAGGAGTGGCCTAGACGGCGAAGGTGAAGGGTTAGTGATGGATGGCGAAGTTTGCTGCGTGGTAGGCTGCGGAGGCGGTAAGCGGGTAAGGAGAGATCGGGTTGGCAAGGATGGAGAATTGGTGGGAGCAGGTGGATTAACGGGGCGTAGAAGAGCTTGGCTCAATTGGGGAGTAGAAGAAGAAGGAAGGGTGTGCAAGAGGCGCGGAGGTTGATTTGGATTATGATTAAATGCCCCGACAGAGGCGTTTTCTTCATGCCATCCCTGTCCTCTCTCCACCTCATGGAGAGATGTGACAGGGTTCACGTGCTGATTTGGCGGGTGCTCCGGCAGTGGGTTGTGGACAATCCCCATATCCTGCTGAGGTGCTGAAGCTTGCTATTGCGGCTGTGGAGCTGGTTGCTGTGGCTGCTGAGCCTGCTGCTGCGGAGGAGGCCTTCTTTCTTTCATAGTGGCGATAAACTGCCTCATCTCATCCCAATTAATGCCACCTTGGTCATTCAGATCATAAATGTAGTCCTTGAAGTGGAAGCAACGATCAATATTATGACCAGGGGAGCGGTGGAAGACACAGTAGCAGGACGTGTCAACATTAGCGGGCCACACTGCCTTTTCCTTTGGTAGCATGAGCAAGTTGGCGGCCATTAAGGCATTGAAAATATCCGGGAGACTTTCTGGCAATGGCGGATAATGGGCCCTTTTGGGGCCAAGTGGTCTCCTTTGCTGTTGTTGTTGCGGTCCATAATTAGTGGGTGGTGGTACTTGGTGGTATTGTTGCGGAGCTGGAGGGTCTGCGCGGGGTGCTTGATTTTGTGGCGGAGCAAAGGAAGGTTGAGGAGTAAATTGGTGTTGTGGGGGTGAATTAAAGAGGGTGCCTTGTGATGGAGGTGGCGGAGGTCGTGGGTTAGATTGGCGAAAAGGTGTGGGGTTGCCGACCGTGCCAACCTGCTCATTGATGACAGTGCCCTCAGTCGTGGGCCCGCTATTGTTGACATTTGTATTCTTTTTAACCAACCTTGGTTTTAGCTCAAACATGCCCATGATGGGCGAATCTTTCATTTGGGTCTGAATATAACGAGCTCTTTCATAAAGCTCCTCCATGGTGGTCAATCTGTTCATAGCCAGTATATGCCGGAACTGAGGGGTTGCATTGGATATAATCATCTTAACCTGTTCCGGTTCTGATAAGGTATCTTTCAACTTCTCGGCCATTGACCGCCGTCTATCAGCAAATATGATGAAGTCCTCCTCGGGCTTCATTTTCTCTGCAACCAAATCTGTAACTGAAAGGGAGGGTCCAACCCGGTCCCTATATTTCTGCAAGAATTTCCTTTGAACCACATCGAAATCACTAGCATCTGCCGGATCCAGGGAATAAAACCACTCGAGGGCTGGCCCCTCTAAAGATCTTCTAAACAAATAAGCCAATGAGGCTTTGTTGCCCTGCCAAAAGGACGTTTCATACATAAAATCCTTCAGATGGATAAAAGGATTACCAGTTCCATTGTATCGCCGAAAGTTCGGCATCTCAGAAGGTGGTAAGTGAAAAACTGGCAATGTAGGCAGAGAGATTTCTGGGGCATTCTTGGCAGCACTAACCTTGTTGAGTTTTTCTTCCATGCTAGCCAATTTCTGAAGGAGCAAAGCATTAGTGTCTGACTCGACCGGGGCTGAATTTGGAATGAAGGTATTTGGCATAGGCGTCCTTCGAATTTGGGGAGGTTGAAAGAATTGGGGCCTAGCCGCTGAGTAGCTCGCCTGTTGGGCCGGCATGGCCGCACCAGGTGTCGGTGGACAAGAGGGGGGTTTGTGCAAGACCGCTTGGTCATTAGTGAGGTGATGGCCACTCTCGGCCGGAGGGGGATTGGAGGATGAAGAGGGAACAGACTTCCCTTTCAAAGCTGCCTGAACTGCCTGCCGCTGGGAGTCATCTAATTGAGATAGGGCATTAATCAAATCGGTAACATTGAAAGATGGGGAGGGGTTCCCCGAAGTGTTGGAGGGTAAAGCCTGAGAAGAGGGCACAACCTCTTGAGTAGTGGTATCAACCACATGAACTTGAGGATAATGAGAATGAGGAGGAGGGTAATTCCCTTCATGATAGATAGAATCTTGGGGAGCCTCATATGATTGACCAAAAACGTTCTCCTCCACATCATCATAGGAATATCCGTAGCTTGCCATGTTGATAATCTTACCTGAACGGAGTTGCATGCTTAAAAAGAGAGAAAGCTTTATGAAGGAATTATCACACAATCAATCACCCAATCGAAACAAGCTTAAGCAAATCAACCCAACCAAGTTTATGCAAACAAGTTGAGATGAACGCAAGATTTTAGTGTTATGTTTGAGATTAGAGTGAGTTAAATTGCAGAATAATTCACTCATCTTTGCAAAGTGAAACCTAGTTTGGATCCAAGTGTAGCCTCCGTGTCAACTAGGTTCTTTCTCTTTTCTCACCAACGATAGGTTCTCTAAACTCCGGGTACTTCAAGGGTACAACTGGCCCAGCGTCCGTGAGGGAATCCACGGGTGCGGGGACTTACGGAGGTCTTGGAAAAGGGATTTCCGGTCCAAAGAGACGGAATGCTCAGTGGAGGGTTGTCCCGATTCCAAGAAAGGTGTGTGGAATCCTAGTGTAGAGAGAGGAGGTCTCTCAACCAAATGCCACAAAATGCAGTATAAGATAAGCCAATCACAGCAATATAATCAAATAATCAATGTAAGTATGAATCCAGCATGAATAGATAGAAACAGTAAGGCTCTGTAAACACACAGGAAAGAGGCGACCTGGAGGCAGTCGCTACCAACAAAAGAGACGACAGCGTGGCTGTCGTGAATCACTGGGAGGGGCTCTCAGACAATGCAAAAATGCGCCTTGATGTGGGGCGCTAAATATGATAAAGACGCCTCTGACAGAGGGCGTCAAATATAAGTGGTGCGCAAGATCGAAGAAAAACGCGCCTTGGTGCAGGGCGCTGCCAAATAAAAAGACGCCTAAGGAGAGGGCGCAAATTCACAGAAGCAGCAGATATGATGAAAGACGCCTTCGTGGAAGATGTTAAACAGAAAAAAGACGCCCTGGATGAAGGCGTTAAATAAAAAGGCGCCTTTGTGAAAGGCGTTGATTCAACACCAGCAGTAGATTTAATCACAAGCTGGCTGATCCCGGGAGTGTGCAGTGTGCATAGTGGAGGGTGCCCGTGGGGCACAAAGGAGGGGTACCGTGGGTACCAAAGGGAAAGGGTGCGCGTGGGTGCCAAAGGGGAAAGGGCACACGTGGGTGCCAAAAGGAGATGGTAATCAAAAGAAAAATAGTGGAAGTCCCACCGTGATCACCAATTTGTGAATCATGGAAAGTAATCCACTTTTAAGACAAAAAAATAATAATAATAATGATAAAGAGGAATAAGCAATAAGAAGAATGATGAAAAAGGGAGTAAAAGAGCACGTGGTGCTACTAAGGAGGGTGATCGCCAGAGGGGTTACCTCAATAAGAAGAAAAGATGATCGCGAATACCTGGTGATGATAGGATGCGGGATGGATGTGGTTCCTTCCTCCACCTTCTATCGGCCGGCCGATGAAGGGGGTTTTCCTCTTTGATTACCTTTGAACAAAGAACAAACAAGTAAAAAAAAAGGAGATCAGCCAAACGTGAGTGTAATATCAATCCAAAGATGAAAGATGATGATGAAAGGAGAGCATAAAGCGTGCACCTTTTTGTTTGTTTTTAAAACCCCTAGAGAATTAGGGAAAGGAGAAGAGATGCAATAAAACTAACGCAAGAAAAGGCTATACGATGATGAGATGATGATGATAACGAAGAAAAGATCCATGTTGTTCCTGTAAACAGTAAAGGGAAGAAACTTTGTTTTCGGATGTGGCAGCAGGAGGAAGCAGAAGAGAAATCAATCACCAGCACCCGAAAACCTCTGTGACAACCACAGCTCTGCTTCTGACCTCGCACGATAACCTCTCTATGCCCTCTGTCTAACTCTATCTATCTCTGTGCACACGTTAACCTCTGTGACAACAACAATAGCTCTCCTTCTCTAACCTCGCGCGAGATCAACCAGGGGACTCTTTTATAGGGTCTCGATCACAGATAGACACAGATTTGGGAAGATAAGAATAGGCAGTGGTCATTAACGGCAAGGACTCTAGTTCCCAGATCGAGTAAAGTGACCAAGAAAGGCAGGGAACTCTTCAGGAAAGGCGAGTTTAAGCAGGATACGAAAGGGTGAGACACGCCCTACCAAAGGGCGTCAATTCAGAATTGACGACCTGCTCAAGGGCGTTAATTCAAAACACTACCAGGATCAAGGCGTCACTTCCTGGATTCAATTTTGGTAATAAAAACCTTCTTTATTTGAAAATTGCAAAGAGACGCCTGAAGCAAAGGCGTTAAACAAAAACACGCCCTATGGAAGGACGTTAATCATTGATTTTCAATCGGGGGGGGACTCGTAAAATACCAGGAATTGACGCCCTTACATGTGGTCGTCCTTTCTTAAGAACGCGCCCCAGATTAGGTCGCTATTTAAAACACGCCCTTCTTCAAGTCGTGAATCACCAAAAATGCAGGAATAAATCAAAAAACACACAAAAATAGAAAAACTATATTATAGAAATATTGAAGTTCACTTGGGGGCGTTAATATAGTGACATGAGATTTAATCAACAAAGCGTCAATTTTGGCGTGTCTACAGGTTCTGGCATCAAAGTATGCACAACGTAAAAGACGCCTTCTTCCTAGGCGTTTGATTCAAAAGTGACGCCACTTCTGGTGGTCGTCAAATTTAAGTTCATCAAAATGTATAGACTTCAATGTATAGACTTCGATGAGAACAATGCATGAACGTAGTGTTTAGACTTGCTGAATGCCTAGCCAGCGTGCGGATGTATAGACTTGTGTTATGCAGCCTAAGTATGTACAGAATTGATGAGGTGCTAAGTGACAGAGCTGGCTGTACAGACTCTGAGGAAACACAAGCAGCGTTGTATAGACTTGAAAAGCGTGAACACTGCGATGTACAGACTTAGCGATGTATAGACTTTAGCCACCAATGTACAGACTTGGCCCAACTAAGAACCGATGGATGTATAGACTTTACGAGTACAGTCCAATGAATAGACTTTGCGAAGCACAGTCCAATGTATAGACTTTGCGAAGCACAGTCCAATGTATAGACTTTAAACGAAGACCAATGTATAAACTTCAATGCAAATGCCAAGACCATGTATAGACTTGAAAGCTTCGAAGCACACGATGTTTAGACTTTATGATGCATACGCCAATGCTGTACATACTTGAAGAGACGACGAACTTTAGGGTGCCAGACTCTGTACAGACTTGCAGCTTGAGACGCTGACAGAGACGGTCCACTGTATAGACTTCAAGTCCAAGTGAGACAGTGGATGTACAGACTTGGGCTGTACAGACTTTGACTCAAATATGCATATGAGACGCTGAATAAGACGCAGCTATGTATAGACTTTACAGTGAATGCATATGCCAATGTACAGACTTAGAAGTGAAAACCAATGTATAGACTTGAACATCTTCAAGGCACAATGTGCAGACTTTACCAGTGTATAGACTTGGACTTCTGAACGTAGGTAAAGACTGGGAATGTATAGACTTGACGAACTGATGCGGGACGGACCACGGAATCGACTCCAAAATGATATGCGACCCTCGGACTCTAGACGAGCTCGTGATTGTCCCTTAACGAGGGAAGCGTCGGACGTGCACGGTTGAGAAACCGGCAAGAGCTAGGGTGGTCAATTCTCTTTTGTGCCCGGATCGGGTCACGGGACGGTCACGTTCTCTCTCTCACAGAAGCAGCGGTGAAATAAATATTACGAGCTAACGGCCCTACACATGCTCTCTAGCAGCGGCATATAAAGCATATAAGGAAATAAGCGAAATGCCTAGTGTAAGAGGGAATACGATACCTCCATGCTCTCGGCGTGGGGAAGACGGACCCGGCCGAACTAGTACTCCCGGGATAATGAATACACAATTGTTACAGCAATGAGTCACTGCCCACTCCATGCAGGGAGGTAAAGGGCTACACAATGGGGTCCGGGAGGACCGATTTCGGGTTGACGGGCGACTTCTCACGTAGCTTCGGCAGCACCCGAACTCGTGACTGTGGGGCCCACGTGCTGTCCGGATGGACAGTGTGGGATCGGGGCGGCACCACTGCCGTGGGAACACCTGGAGGGGTGCTCCCAAGGATGGAGGCACGCTGGCTCGCCGGCCGGAGGCCGGGCGACTCCGATCGGCACCTGTCGGAAAAGCCGGCCACGGATCTGTTGTTTCTATTTTTCAGCGCGCGACCCGACGAAATCACTCGCTGCGACCAGCACCGATGTTGGAATGCGATGAAACTGGCGCCGTTGGAAAGCTGCTTCGAAATCCTTCAAGACAGGACTAAAGAGAGATGCTGGATCTTCACGGATCGAGGCCTTAACTATTTTTGAAACTACTATTGTACAGTACCTGAACTCTCAGATCAGCAGAGAACTTTCCTGTGGATCACCTTTGACCGCTAGGTAGACGTCCGAATATGAAGTTGGGTCCTTCAGAAAAGTTGTATGAAATCAAAAGAGGAAACCAAAACTATTTTTAGATCTGGAACATATGGTGGCCTGGATTTTCTAGAGAGTTTACACTGGACTATGGTCGGATCTGGACTGATGTAGATAGAACTGTAGATGAGTTGGGACAGAAATTTCTAAAAATATGAAACGAACTTTCTAAATTCCACGAAAACTTGGAGAGGTAGAGAAAGGTGGACAGAACTCCCAGTAAAATTGGGGCTCCAAGAAAAATCACAAAGTGGTCGGGAAATGGAAAACTTAGGGAAACTATCACTGTAGACAGAGATCTGGTAGAACTGGAATGACAGATTGAATGAAACTTGAAAAATATCAAATGAAGGAAATATGACTTGAAATTTTTTGTGAAGATAAGGGTTCGAGAGGTGAACCACTCCTGAAAATATTAGCTCCAGAGTAGGTGGGAGGTGGGAGCAGAAATTTGTGGAAGTTGCCTCTGTCCTGGATGGACAGATTACCGAAGACGGCTTTGCGGCGGCTCGATGGCGGCACGAACGGCGGCGGCGGCACCGATGAACTCAGAGATTGAGGGGGAGGAGATATCACTCTAGAATGGGGGTTGGGGATGAAGAAACTAGAGGGAGAGAGAGGGGAGGTCGAAATTCACTCAAGGGGGGCTCTTGCACAATGCATTTTCTAATTTAATTAATTCTAGAATAATAGAAATACATGACTTATATAATAAATAAAAAAAGACCATGAATACCCTTAGATCTAGGATCTAGAGGGGCATTTAAGGGACTTCATATTTGATCCAAATAAAATAAAAAAGTGAAATTCCTAATTAATTCTAATGGGGGGACAAGGTAGGTGAGGTAGGTAGCCTACCTTTGAATTTTTAATCCACTTGTCTCCCATGTGGTCAATTGGCATTCCAACCTTCTAGATGGCCACCTAGGATGGTTGACCAGCCCCACATGGTCTAGGTGGACCAATGGGAAAGGGGTGAGGGCCCCCTTGCTTGGGCCTACTAGAATTTTACATTTAAACCTACTAAGACTTACAATTGCATACCCATATAACACAAGGGTATACATATAAATATGAAAGGACATAAATGCAAACAAATGCGGACGGTCTTGCCTCGATGTCCCCATCAATTCTCCCCGAGTGGGAGGAACTCGACCCCATCGAGTAGGAGTATGGATGCTCGAGTACTCCGGCGGATCCGTCACCGTGCCAAGTAACGCGGGTATGCTCCACTCCAAGTGACCGTCACCTGCTCATTCCATATATACTCGATATACATGAACTGCTATGGGCTAAAGGTGGACACTCCGAGTGGGGCACTCTCAAAATGGTAGGAGGCGGCTCGAAGACTCACTAGGAATCACCGCTGGGTCCCTGTAGGTGACTGATCCAGGTATAGAGGTAGAACCGTTCCCAAACTCCTCGAGTGAGTCTACTCGCGTTCACACTCATAAGGGACTGACATCGACGAGCTTGCACACGACACATGCAGACTCACCATGCACTAACACACATATGCAAACCACACAAATAAGAAATCGACTCATGACTCGAGACAAATCTATGGTTAGTCCGACCCGTACATGGATGACGGCGGACCAGGACACCCGAACGTATGCCATGCATGCATCTGACGTAACCGGTGGTTGACATCATGCGGAAATCCTAGGCCTCCTAAGGTGGGCCATGCATGCATATGGGATGTGGATGTGGGAGGACCAAGAGTATTTCCCCTAGATGATGGTGTATCTTGTAAGTGTACGGGCTTGGTGGGCGTAGATGACCCGGCCCGTGGGGTAGGAGTGTGATAGTGGACTCCCTCTAAGAAGTGAAGTATATATGGAGGGTCTAAGGGTCCACTAGGAAATGGGTCAAAGGGATCAAAGAAGGTATGACCCCTTGTGGTGGGTTCCCACAAGTCACGGTCCCACGTGTAGAAGTTTTGAAGGTGTGGATAGTCACCTTCTTGAATTGTGACGGGTGGGATGGGGATCGTAGGCAAGAAGTATGATTCCTCCCTCGGACAAAAGGGTATAAATTCGGGCTCGTCCGGTAGCAGGAGAAGTAGAAGAACCTCCGTGGTGACACAACCCACGGTGCACTCGGAGGTAATGGACCTGAAGGCCGGATGGGTGAAGCTAAGACTAGCGGGTTGGTCAAAGCCTCGCGCCAAAAGATGCGTCAACTTCCATTGTGAATCTAATCCCATGACAAGATCGTCCAATGTGTCAACATGGTGACTAGATCAAAATGTGGTATGGAATGAGTTGACCGGCACTATAGGTAGGATGGGGTCCATGGATGGAAAGAGAGGTGGGACCAAGCCATCCTTGAGCCAACTAAAAAGCGGCTCGGCGATGTATAGTGTACCCGTTAGAAATACGGGTGGCTCGGGCCTTGGTGGCTCCAAATGAGATGGTTCCGAATCACGTTCGGACATAGAGGGTGGTGATGGAGCACTCACGGGTGGTAAAGGCATTGGGGTAGGTAGTCCGATCGGCTCGGGACTTGGTTGGGAGGTAGATGTTTGTCGAAGGGCAGCCAGGGCAGCATCGGCTTGCTGTAGGTCGTCATTAAATTGAGACTCAAATGGCTCGACCTCCAGAGTGACCTTATAGGACTGCGCCAGAGAGAATGCATCACGGCCAAGACATTGGATTCGAAAGTAAAGCCGCAAACCTTTCCGAAACTAAAATTCGGCCGTAGTGCTCTCCTCTCCCAAGCCATATTCCAACCAATACTTATGATAGTCCCGAATGTACTCGGACACGGACCTATCGCCTTGGACGAGTCGGCATGGGTTGGCCATATTTGCCAAAATGTGGGAATGGATCCCTAGGAATGGATAGGCAAGGCCATTTGGACATGACACTAGACCGACTATGCAAGTTTGGGATGCATGCACACTAAGGACAAGACACCAAGACTCGGTACGGGGCGGAGTTAATCGATCCGAAGATCACTCGCGCAAGTGTGCGATCTTCCCGATAGGCGTAGCCTAACGTTCGGACAACACCTTTTTATATACCGACTAATGGTATGCAATTGCAACTCCTAAGACCGACTTAGACACTTAGACTTAAATGACACTCTTTTTTTTAACACCCTAGACTCAAACTCGCTCTGATACCAAATTGCTGCGGGACGGACCACGGACTCGACTCCAAAATGATATGCGACCCTCGGACTCTAGACGAGCTCGTGATTGTCCCTTAACGAGGGAAGCGTCAGATGTGCACGGTTGAGAAACCGATAAGAGCTAGAGTGGTCAATTCTCTTTTGTGCCCGGATCGGGTCACGGGACGGTCACGCTCTCTCTCTCTCTCATAGCTGCGGTGAAATAAATATTACGAGCTAATGGCCCTGCACATGCTCTCTAGCATTGGCATATAAAGCATATAAGGAAATAAGCGAAATGCCGAGTGTAAGAGCGAATACGATACCTCCACGCTCTAGGCGTGGGGAAGACGGACCCGGCCGAACTAGTACTCCCAGGATAATGAATGCACAATTGTTACAGCAATGAGTCACTGCCCACTCCACGCAAGGAGGTAAAGGGCTGCACAATGGGGTCCGGGAGGACCGATTTCGGGTTGACGGGCGGCTTCTCGCGTAGCTTCGGCAGCACCCGAACTCGTGACTGTGGGGCCCACGTGCTATCCGGAGGGACCGTGTGGGACCGGGGCGGCACCACTGCGGTGGGAACACCTGGAGGGGTGCTCCCAAGGATGGAGGTGTGCTGGTTCGCCGGCCGGAGGCCGGGCGACTCCGATCGGCACCGGTCGGAAAAGCCGGCCACGGATCTGTTGTTTCTATTTTTCAGCGCGCGACCCAACGAAATCGCTCGCTGCGACCAGCACCAATGTCGGAATGAGACGAACCTGGCGCCGTTGGAAAGCTGCTTCGAAATCCTTCAAGATAGGACTAGAGAGAGATGCTGTATCTTCACGGATCTGGGCCTTAACTATTTTTGAAGCTACTATTGTATAGTATCCAAACTCTCAGATCAGCAGAGAACTTTCCTGTGGATCACCTTTGACCGTGAGGTAGACATCTGAATCTGAAGTTGGGTCCTTCAACAAAGTTGTAGGAAATCAAAAGAGGAAACCAAAACTATTTTTAGATCTGGAACATATGGTGGCCTGGATTTTCTAGAGAGTTTACACTGGACTGTGGTCAGATCTTGACTGATGTAGATAGAACTGTAGATGAGTTGGGACAGGAATTTATAAAAATATTAAACGAACTTTCTAAATTCCACGAAAATTTGGAGAGGTAGAGGAACGTGGACAGAACTCCCAGTAAAATTGGGGCTCCAAGAAAAATCAAAAAGTGGTCAGGAAATGGAAAACTCAGGGAAACTATCACTGTAGACAGAGATTTGGCAGAACTGGAATGACAGTTTGAACGAAAATTGAAAAATATCAAATGAAGGAAATATGACTTGAAATTTTTTGTGAAGATAAGGGTTCGAGAGGGGAACCACTCCTAAAAATTTCAGCTCTAGAGAAGGTGAGAGGTGGGAGCAGAAATTCGTGGAAGTTGCCTCTATCTTGGATGGACAGATTACCGAAGACGGCTTCGCGGCGGCTCGATGGCGGCATGAACGGCGGCGGTGGCGGCACCAATGAACTCAGAGATTGAGGGGGAGGAGATATCACTCTAGAATGGGGGTTGGGGATGAAGAAACTAGAGGGAGAGAGAGGGGAGGTCGAAATTCACTCAAGGGGGGCTCTTGCAGAATGCTTTTTCTCATTTCATTAATTCTAGAATAATAGAAATATATGACTTATATAATAAATAAAAAAAGACCATGAATACCCTTAGATCTAGGATCTGGAGGGGCATTTAAGGGATTTCATATTTGATCCAAATAAAATAAAAAAATGAAATTCCTAATTAATTCTAATGGGGGGACAAGGTAGGTGAGGTAGGTAGCCTACCTTTGAATTTTTAATCCACTTGTCTCCCATGTGGTCAATTGGCATTCCAACCTTCTAGATGGCCACCTAGGATGGTTGACCAGCCCCACATGATCTAGGTGGACCAATGGGAAAGGGGTGAGGGCCCCCTTGCTTGGGCCTACTGGAATTTTACATATAAACCCACTAAGACTTACAATTGCGTACCCATATAACACGAGGGTATACATACAAATATGAAAGGACATAAATGCAAACAAAATGCGGACGATCTTGCCTCGATGTCCCCATCACGAATGGCTTGAAACACAGACACGTTGCCAATGTATAGACTTGCACAGTGCTGCCAATGTATAGACTTGGCCCAATTAAGGACCGATGGATGTACACACTTCAGCTAAGCAAGCTACAGTGAATGTATGGACTTCATGAACGATGCAAACGGCTCTGTACACACTTGAAGTAATGCATGCCGATGTACAGACTTCAGTTGAAGCCAACCGAAGCGTGTATAGACTTTACGAATGCATATGCCAAGACCAATGTACAGGCTTGAAGAGGATGCAAGTAGTGTATAGACTTAGTCTACGACAACGGACCAACGTACAGACTTAAGGTCTCGCATGCAATGCAGTGTGTTACCTTTGAAGTGCTTACAGCTGTGTAGACTTCAAATGTAGAGACTTTGAACGTGTGTGCTGGCAGTGTATAGACTTGGAAGTCTAGGGTGGGTCGACCCACTTTTGCATGCAGTGTACTGACTGTATACTCAATGCAATTGTGCTGACTCTGTTATATGAATGCATCGACCAGATGTCAGATAAATATAGTGGAATGTCATTCACAAGCACACATTCACAAATCCATGAACACATATGAATGCACTTAAATGAATCAACAAGGTCTTTCATGCACACATGCATATGGTGACTTATAGTGTTTGCTATCATCAAAACCAATCATCAAGACCACAGGGGCACAACAATTGACACCCTTAGAAATCTATATCTACGCGGGGATAGTAAGGAAAGCACAAGTTTTGGAAGACACGATGGAGATGACTGACCGAATAAGAGGTCGGGATAAGAAGAGTGAACAGACTACCAGTTCGAGAACTTTAATCCCGGTAATGGTCAGAAGAGGCCCAATGGCGGGCCGAGTTTTTCTAAGAATAGGAAACCCAGAGAAGGTGAGAAAAAGGTTGGACCAGCCATGCCATCTAAGGCAGTTTGCAAGTATTGTGACCGTCTAGGTCACAAGATGGAAGAATGTTGGCGCAAGTTAGGCGCTTCTTTAAGGTGTGGTAACAGGGACCACCGAATTCCATAATGTCCCCTTATTAATGAACCGGCAGCATCTGATAAGTCGCAAAGAGGTTTCAAGCGACAAGGCAGACTCCAAGCCCTCCAGGAGGTAGAGACTGAGAACCAAACTACTAAGGAAGGAGGTATTGTCGAAGGTACTCTTACTATTCTTTCCAAGCCAGCATTCATACTTTTCGACACGGGAGCCACTCATTCTTTTATATCTCTGAAATTTGCTAAGACCTTATCTGTGAAACCGGTGTTATTGGACTCTCATCTTATGATATCCACCCCTATTGGTTCGGGATCCGAGATTAAATATTATTATCCTTCCAGTGAAGTTTTGATTAATGGTTGTAATTTATCTACCGATCTAGTATGCATGAAGATAAAAGATTATGACGTAATCTTAGAGGCTGATTGGTTATCTAAGCATAGTGCTAGTGTTCATTGTAAGTCAGGAGTAGTGTCTTTCCCTGGACGTCCTGAGCTTTCTTTCTCTGGCTCTAGGCTATCCAAGTCCGTGCCGCTCATTTCGGCACTTCGGGCGGATAAGTTGTTAAGAAAGGGGTGTCCAGCATTCTTGGCTTTGATTTCTTTAACTGATAAGGAGAAAGTGGAGTTGAAGGATATCCCTGTTATTCAAGATTTTCCGGAGGTGTTTCCAGATGAATTACCAGATCTTCCCCTGATAGGGAGGTGATTTTCTCTATCGATCTGATTCCTGGCGCCTCGCCTGTTTCAAGAGCCCCCTATCGTATGTCCCATGCTGAGTTAAGAGAATTGAAGGTGCAATTGTTAGACTTGCTAGAGAGAGGGTTCATTCGTCCGAGTATTTCCCCGTGGGGTGCTCTTGTTCTTTTTGTAAGGAAGAAAGATGGTTCCTTGAGGCTGTGTATTGATTATCGTCAGTTGAATCAGCTCACCGTGAAGAACAAGTACCCATTACCAAGGATCGATGAGTTATTTGATCAGATATCTGGAGCCCAGCACTTCTCAAAGATCGATCTCAGATCTGGGTATCATCAGTTGAGGATAAAAGATGTAGATATTTTTAAGACGGCATTCCGTAGTAGGTATGGGTATTTTGAATTTGTGGTAATGCCATTTAGACTAATGTTGGCACTCATAATGTGATCATCGTTGATCAAGCCATAAAGACGAATGATGCGGCCCGCTGAAGCACGGAAGTCGATAAAGATCAACATATTGAAGACTTCTCGATCTGTCAGAGCCTCAAGTCACCCCGTATGAACGCCAGGGACTTCACCTCAGGAGAACCGAGATGAATTCACAACCAACCGGCAATGCGACCAAGCCTGCCCAATGAACCGGCATCGACTCCGTCGTGCCGCATACACTACACCCGTTGTCCGACCAAGGACGACGGTCTACCCAGTGGCTACCCACCTCATGAAAGGCTCTCCTAAGATGAAAGAGTCCCCTTGGCTCTTCAGAACGGAGGACCGAAAGCTCTGTCGGCAGAAGATCCCGGTCACCCGGCACGTGTACGGTTTCCCACCAAGATGGGCCCGTTAGTGGCCGAATGATCACCCAGCTCAAGAGGAACTATCCTTGGTGTTATCCCACCCTCTAAGGAGCTTTGAGCACAAGCCAGACCAAGCTAGCGGCACGTATCATAGTGCCGAGAGCCGTGTCAGTGGAAAACCCGCGTGATCAAACCAAAGCCATCGGAAGTTCTGAGAATGGCCGTACGTCGGTCTGAAAGCTTCAACAAGGCGTCTCGACGAGGTTTCAAGGAGCATTGGCGAGATAAATGTTCACGGTGACCCCTGGAGTCATCCTCGGACTCATCGTCTGACTCGCAACGTGCGAGGAGCATTAACACGGTGCGCCCTAAACCGGCGCGCCTCCATCTGGCGCCCCTTATTCCGGCGCGCAGAAACCCTCACCCGGCGCCCTCCTATTCCGGGGCGCAAGGGATAGATCTCACCCTTACCGGCGCGCCATTCTCCACGCCGGATTAAGGCATCAAACCTCCTCCTATATATAGGGAGCCGTTCGATTGATAGAAGGGAGAGGATAGAGAGAAGAAGGCTTTGAGGAAGACTTTCAAGAGGGTTTTTAGAGAGGCTTTCAGAGAGGTTTTTCAAGAGAGGATAGAAGTGGAAGAAGCAGGGTTCTCCGGAGCGCCCATTGCCGCCGTCTTCCCTCAACCTGCCTGAAGCCTTCCGGAGTCGAAGAAGAAGAAGACGTCCGATACTCTATTCTGGGAATAGGTGGGCGCTTGTGTTTCCGCTGACTCCCGATATCGATTTCTCTCTGTTGAATGTAAGTGGGAGGGGGAGGGATGGCGATGATATGAGCCAAACTCCCCTCCCCTTCTCCGCATCTTCTTTTATTTGTTGTTGCTCTCCTGTGAATCCTCCTGCGAGTAGGATGGTGGCCGTGCCGCGATGCCGTCACCGAACTCGTGATATGTAGGTGATTTCCCCCCGCCGATGGAATAATAGCATGCATGTATGAATGCACTAATGGATTGAATGTTTGGCGTCCCACCTTCCCCTTCCATTGCTATTTCGTTCAATGGTTTTATATACCTATTAGGGTCTTCCCGTATGCGGCTTTAAGATCCCGATTTCTCTGGATTCTGAACGCGCCCTGGTATGCCATGGGCTACATGGATAACCCCTCCCTGGGTCCTCCGCGCATGTGCCTGTGCACACGTCGCTCTCCGTTTTGATATGAAATCCGACCTTCACCTCCCCTCCTCTTTGCATCTCTCCGTTGTTCAGAGGAGGCCGGTGATGTTTCTGGGATAGTGAAGCCCGCTTCGCGACTACTGCATCCCAGCCATTTGTGGGTATGCGCGTATAGGAAAGCTTTTCTAGTTGCATATCAATCGACTCTTTCTGTGACTGCCGTTGCATTCTGTTCTATGAATGGTAACCCGGTCCCGTGGGCATCAACATCTTGGCCCTCCACCCAGGGAGGGGGATATCTCCCACCGTTCACCGAGTTGCTAATTGGCCAGGGGAACTCCACTCTCGAGTGATGGATGTTCTCACGAGTCATGAAGCCAACAACAACAATAGGGGCTCCGGCCCGACAATCTCAAACTCATAGCCCCTCGGGACCCTGTGGTGACCAAAGGGGTAAATGTTCCTAGCAGGCTAGCCCTCGGAACCTCTTTCCCTGAGGGTCTCTCTCTCTAGCAGGTGCAGTGTATGCTGTAGGTCACCCACCCCTTTGTAGGCTTGTCCTCGGGGTGTCGCTTCTATCATAAGCTACCTCATCCTCTGCTTTCACCCGCGGAGTTTTGGTGCCCCTCGTAGGCTAGTCCTCGGGGTATCCTATCCGTTGGGAATTTGCTGGCTGTCACCATGCAGACCAGTAGTTTAAGGGGCTTGCTCCATAAGTGAGCATGACCCCGTTCCTCTCCTGCAACCTTTCAGGTTCAAGGGAGATGCTGCCCGATTTTCGGCAGGTTTTGGACTCACAAGTCGTCTCTGCGGATCGGCCGTAATAAATATTCATTCGGAATCAGGGACTCTAGTGCTCGAGTATGGACCTCGCACTAGCCCATTACTTCATTCTGGAAGGATCCTGGACTTTAATTAAATGAGCAATTGGCCAAAATAACTTCAAAACTCTCAACAGAATCTTAATGAACTTAAATGGTTTCAAAATTCATCAAAAAATAAGCTAAAATGTACGGCGCGGTCCCCCCCCCCCCGCGCCGGATTAACACTAGACTCATGATTTCCTATTTTTATTTGGCCCGTTCTCGGCGTGCCCTAAACCGGCGCGCCCCGTGCCCGTCGCGCCGTATTAACCATTTGTCATAACCGCGCCATATTAAGACCCTTCACCTACGTTTGGCCGCCCCGGGGAAACCTACCCCTACGCGTGGCCACGCCGGTTTTGAACCTTTTTGCTATTTTAATCGCTCACTCGCCTCCGGAGCGATCCTCGTCTCCCGTGGTCGGAGTTAATAAACCCTAATTAGTAATAAACTGAATAAGAGAAGGGCTGTTCGAGTCCGAGTCATCTTGTTATCATGCTTTCACTACCATGTCCGTCAGCATTTTGCTTTCGTTATCATGCTTGTGTTACCATTCTCTCCCCTTGGCGGGGATTAATAAATGTGATTGAGCACTTCTTGTTTCCATAACTCTATTGCCATGCTTAGCATAGTCACGAGCATCATGCATGCATGCTTGCATAGACCCTCGGGTATATCAAATGGCGTTGACAGAAGGCCGGGTTATGCCCGATCGGAAGTCTCCGCTATGCGCGATGGTGGTCTTCGGACCTACATCCTCCGCCACGTACCATGGGTCTCCAATTTAATGAACCATGCCTCTCCTACATGATAAATAGATGCATCTCATATGATCTTGTCAAATTCATAACATCGCATCTTTATTCCGGCCTCGACAGCCCACTATCTCGACAATTAATCAAAGGTTTTCCCTCCTCGCGGGGGATGTAATTAACGCCATAGCCTTTATGGTGTGGCGGACTGCTGGTCCCGACCAAATCTCACTTTCGCCCGACACGGGTCAGAATGAGCGCATAATAAATTTGTCACTCACGTGACTGGCACGCCCGCGCAGTCAATCAGTCAGTTAATTGCCAGTCAGTTAATTGATTGATCGACACGTGAAATAAGCCAAATAAACCCAAATGATAATCATAAACAAACAAAGAAAGAAGACCGTAGTAGAACGGGAAGAATCCCATCGCAAACAGTCTGGCACGCCCGGTGGGACCAGTGTCACCTTTCATCTCTTTGCCGAGATACCTGGGCTTCGAGGCCCTCCCAAAGGCTGCTGATCGTAGGTTTGTCTGTCTTTGCAGGCGAGCGATGACGATGAATGGGTTAACTCGCGTCGGCTTTGGCCCTTCGATTATCGCCGGTCATGCGCAAGGGTACCTGGCGGTGCCCATGGAGTTCGGCAGCTTCCCTGCCGCTGTTGGCTTCCCCAACTTCTTGGGGTTGGCCTTTGTGGATATGCTAGAAGTGGAACCCTCGGAGCCTGTCGAGGGAACTACAAAGAACGTGGAGCCTCTGAAGGCTCGATGCAGCCACGACTCGCTCAAGATTCCGACCTCGGTCGCCAACTGCTTGGTGCACCATGCTATCCGTGGGGCCCGCCCCAATGCTGTCAACAGAAACCCCGGAGGACGTCAGCGTAGGTAGATCCGGAGGAGTACTGCTGTGGTTACCGAAACCCTCTCCCAATCTGGCAAATCTATGATGGTTGGCGGCATGCGCGTCTTCCTCAACGGACGCGACACGCGGATAGTTCCAGATCAGGTTATCCCTTCCATCCCCGTCCGCAACTCATATCAAGCCCTCATTGGAAGGAGGGCGGAAAGAGAAGAAGCCGGCCATTACAGTCGAGAGAAGTTGGCTCCCAGGCCAAGGAAATTGAAGCAGGTATGGGTCCCCAAGAGGGTCCAACCTGTTCACCAAGCTACACCCGTCACCCGCCGTCTTGCTCACGACGGAGGGGAAGGAAAGAGAGGAAGGGGCTGGCCCCGAAAGAGTAAGAAGTGGTCGCGGATCCTCCGCGCCATGAAAGTTTTCGGGCCTACGCCCGTCAAGCCAACGTCCCAGCTGTGGGACGAAGATTCCAACAACCTGCCGACAGAGCTCGGCTAGCTTATACCCCTCCTGTGGGAGGTCGGCAACTGTCCCCCTTGTTACATCAAGAGCGAGGTCAAGAAGAGATGACCTGTCTGGTCAGGAACTACTTTCGAGGGTTAGGCAACCCCTCGCTTGGGCAACAACGACTGATGCAAGCAGCCGCCGCCAATGAAGACTACTGCCCGTCAATGGCAGATGAAGAAGATGTAGGAGAAAGAATGATGGTGTCGTCAGTCGACGATAATGGATATGATAGCGGCTTCGAGATCGAAGCCGATGAAGCCGTCCCCAAACGGGAAGAAACAAAAAGAACTTCTGTGTTCGAGAGGCTGACCTTCCCACATCAGGCTAAGAGAAGGGCCCACCGATAGAGAAGAGAAATACGGGTTTTTACCTGCAACATGGCTGGTATATCCAACCAATATGGGGGGCTTCCCGAAGACCCCCGTGAGTTGGCTAAATTGGCCGCACGGCCGGGGTCGAATACTCGCAGAACAGAAGCAGCAAGGGAGCTCTTGACGAGGACTAAGGGAAAACAACCCTGGGTCTACCACCAGTGGGATGATAAGGCCCCCGTCCTGACCGCCAATGTGGTGACGGCAGAAGAAGAAGACGATGTCCCCCTTGACATCCTGCCCGAGGGTACGTCTGGGGAGACAGCAGAAGTTATCCCCACTATAGCCACTATAGACCCATCAGTCTTGATACTACTTCAGAAATATCGGCAAGAGATAGACTTGCTAAAGAAGCAGCTGATGGAGAAAACTGAACAGTCCTCAGCTTCCAAACCACCCGAAGTCCAGGGTGAATCATCCCGGGGAGCGGTTCGTCATGATAGCACTCCGCCGCTCTACACACTGCCTCAGTCGTCGGAACCAAGCATGGCGACAATGCAACAGTGGCCACCACAGCTCCAGCCGCTGCTACCACCGGTGCTCCCTCAAGTGCACCAGACACCCCCACTACCACGTCCTCTGCAGGCGACCACCCTGGTCACCCCGTACCTACAGCCGGCACACTTCTACCCAGAGCCAGTTGACCCTGTAGTCATGAACCGGATGATGGTGGAAAGAATGATCGAGCTGAAGCTCGCAGAAAGGGGTGAAGGCGACTACGTCGCGTTTGATGCATACCGGGTGCCATACCCGCAACACCATGCTGCTAAGCGGCTTCCCCCGGGAATCAACAAGCCGCCCAAGTTCGACAAATTCAACGGGAGGGGGTCCCCGAGAGAACACATTTCCTATTATATGACTGTCATGGGTGACTTGGCCACCGATGAGTCATACTTGCTAAAATTTTTTGGGTCCTCGCTGACAGGGCTCGCATTTGAATGGTATTCCAGCCTCTCGGCCGGGTCGATCAGCGACTGGCCAGATATGCAGAAGAAGTTCAGAGAAAGATTCCATGTTACAGAGAGGGAGGTCACAGTGGCCGAAATCTACTCAACAAAGCAGAGGACCGATGAGACAGCCCTCGATTATATCAAGAGGTGGAGGAACCTCGGAATGAGGTGCAAGCGGCCCCCGCATCAGGAGGACGCTGTGCAAATATGTAAACAGAATCTCAGAAGGGAGGTTCTGGAAAAAGATGATCGGAATGGAAATACGATCGTTCGATCGGTTGAACAATGTCGTGGCTGAGGTGGAAGCTTTCCTGGCCAGACCTGTCCCTACATCTGCTGCCAGCACGACCCAGAAGGGCAAGGCGTTGGAGCGACGCTCGTCACCTAAGGAAGCGAACGCTCTTGACATAAAGGCGTTTGAACAACAGAAAAGTGAAGGCAAGAAGGGAGTCACCCCACAGCCAGCAGAAGCCCCAGACGGCAAAGAAGGCCCTTCGCTGAGGGACAAGATGAAGAAGGCCTATTCATTTCCAAAGGACAAGACCCGGGTTCTGTTCGACTGGGTAATGGAATATAGCATGGTCACCCTGCCAGAGCCAAGGAGGTCGGAGGACCTAAAGAGAAAAGACAGCCCAAGATTCTGCCCCTACCACCAGATGTTGGGGCATCCAATCGAAGACTGTTATGTTTTCAAGGACATCATCGAAGGGATGGTGAAGAAAAATGAGATCGAGCAGGGAGAGTACAAAGTGGACTCTCCTCAGCCACATGAAGCCCCTCGGAGGAGGGCAGGAGTCAACATGATCTCCCTATACCAGGCACTGCCAGAGGAGATCTCTGAAACAAGCACGCGAAGCACCTATGAAGCTCATTTCTTGGAGCCCGTGAAAGAACAGCAGGGATGGCAGTAGGTCCCTGTGAAGCATAAGAAAAAGAGGGCACCCCGCCCGAAAGAGGGGGCGCATATCCGTGGTGTCACACCCCGGCTTGCTCCGCCGGTGGTGGCACCCGTATGGGTCACTCCACCTACAACTGTCAGGATACCTACACATAATCGGAGGAGACAAACTCCGCTGCCAGTGATCAAGGAAACCAATCCTGGGGCCCTTCGACTGTAAAACCTCATTGAGGAGCTGGACGAATACGTGCAGCCTGAATTGAAACCTTTGCTGGTGCGGGACCACGTCCCGTGGCAAGAACTAGAGCAGCTCTCACTCGAACAAAGGGAGGAAGCTGAAGCGTCACCCGATAGAGAGGGCGATCTGTTCTGGGGGCACCCACCCACTGAAGCAAAAAAGAAGAAGAATCAAAAGAAGAAGAAAAGGAAGGCTGCTGAGGCCGATAAAGTGTAGGTTGTCTCCTGTAATACTCTATCAGCACTTTTCAACCTATCCGGAGAGGAGGAAGAAGAGAAAATTTGCTTCACACCCCATGCTGGGGGAGGCAAGGCCGAGGCCGCAACTGCTGCACATGCCACCCAGTCGGGCCAAAAATGGGGGCGCCAGCCGCCACCCAACCACAACATCATGTTCAGGGGGGAGCAGCCCTACAAAACACCTCCGCCGGAGGTCAAGGGAGTCCAAATCCCTCCTCCGCCAGGACTATATAACAACAGTGGGGGCAAGGGGGTCCCTTCATTTCTTGAATTCATGAAGATGTCCAAGGGGAAGCAGCCCTGTCAGGAGACTAACCCTACACTCGGGGATGTTCACCCGCAGCTAGCACAATCTGTCGAAGATCCAAGTGCAGATGGAGCTCGCCCCACAGTAGCTAACAAAGAACACCCAGAAGTCGGTACCAGCCAGAGGGGCGCCGAATCTGAGGAAGATGAAGCAGGTCCGTCAGGGCCCGCAAACCAAGACTTCCCCAAGCCCAGATGGGTTGAAGAGATGAAGCTCTCCAATGTTCGAGCTGGGAGCCGAATAATGAAGCTACTCAAGAAGCTCCCTGCTCGATTTACAATCTGGGAGATCCTTTCTTTTAGTGAAGAGACCCGACAGGCGATTATTACTGCTCTCCAGATGCCTACTCATTTTGAGACATGTCTGGCTGAAGCAATGCCGGAGGCTAGCATGACCTTCACTCCAGACGATATACTGCTGCCCACCATCAGCCACAACAGGCTGCTATATATGAAGGGGCACCTGAATGGAAGGGAGCTGAACAGGATTCTGGTTGATCTCGGTGCAGCGGTCAACATCCTGCCTTATAGAATATACGAGAGGCACCACTTTAACATGCATCTCGAGAAAGTTGAAGATATGCGTATCGCCGGCTTCAATCAAAAATGTGAAGTGTCAATGAGGGTGGCAGAGTTCACCCTCACCTTAGCAGATTTCACTACGACGGTGCAGTTCCATGTCATTGACTCCCGCACCTCGTACAAGGCTCTGCTCGGCCGCCCATGGCTGCATGAAAATATGGTGGTGCCCTCCACGCTCCACCAATGCATCAAGTACAGTCTCCAAGGGAAGGAGGAGAGGATATTTGCAGACCCCCACCCGTTCGAGGTGTTTGAATGTCATTTGGCGGATGCCAACTTATATACAGGGCCTTCCCAGAAGACCTCTGAAGCTAAGACCCCTGCGGGGGCATCGAGAAGCACATCTGGTAGCAGTTGGTATCCACCACCGCCGCGCGGATATGTCAAGCCCAAGGTGGTCTCCCATATCACAGCATCCTGGGACGTGGGCAGAACAGCACCCCGAACATTATACCCTGAAGCTAATGAAGTGCGGGTCGCTCGGCGGCGCAATCATATTGAAATCCTGGATGGCCTCACCAAGCCAACTCCCGGTCTTGATAACCCTACTGTCGAGCCTTTCAAAACTTTGGAGGTGACACAGGAAGATGGACCTAGCAGCTTGTTCTATACGGTTGAAGAACACCCTTCTCGGGAAGACACAGACTGCAGCCTCCCCGAAGATATAAGCAACCCGCCGGTTCCCGTCAAGGGTCTGGCATTCACGACTGAGCGAATGGCCAGGATGTTTCAGAAGCAACACATCCCCCCAGATCAGTCACAAAAGCGCAAGGAAGCCTTCCAGAAAATGTGGTATCCCGCAAATCTGGATAGGGAAATGAGACGTGTCTCTCAACATCCGGGGTTGGGCTTCACCCTGGAAGAATATTACTACAGTGGGCGATACGAGGTGGACACCATCTCCGCCTTCTATCCTGCTGAAGATGGCCCGATGGGGGCAACTTTTGATGAATACCCAGCGGAAGCTGAGCATGTTGAACTGGCTCAACCCGGAAATCAAGAAATAGAGACCCTGGTCCCCTACCGATGCTGGAAGCAGGTCTACCCTGAAGAGGCGGCCCTTCAAGCCAAATTTGATACGGCTAGCAACAGTGAAGCCGAAGATACTGAAGAAGCAGGAATTTCTCCCTCCAGTAGAGTCCTACTGATGATAACTTCAGCACCCCTTCTGCCAATCGGGGAAGCCTCGGTCGACTCTGATCAAGAGGAACACGCTGCCAAGAAAGAAAAAGCCACTTCTACGGAAGATAAAACTGCCCCAGAAGGCGAGACCTCCTCAACTTCTGCTACAAAATCGGGATGCTACCCAAGCCCTGCATTAAACAACTACCAGCCTGTCACGGCTGCAGCCTCATCTACAAAGACTGAAGCTGCTCTCTCGCCCTTGGGAGCTGCAACGACAATGGATTTGCTAATAGAAAAATCCTCGCAGCCGCTACTACAAGAAACAGAGAATCCTGAAGAGGCTCTGATGATGTCAGATGAGGAAGTCGAAGAACTCAACCCTCAAGATGGTATTCCAGACTTCGTTGACCTCCAGCCGGCACCTCCGGAGATAGAAGACGGAGGCCAAGCCATAGTCGAGGAACTGACAGAAGTCAACTTGGGAAATGAAGAGGACCCTAGGCCTACCTTCCTCAGTGCCCAACTGTCCCAGAAGAATGAGAGCTATACACCCAGCTGCTGCTAGAGTACCGGGATTGCTTTGCCTGGACTTACAAAGAAATGCCAGGTCTAAATCCTGCTGTCTCACAACATGAGCTGGCAATCAGCCCTGAGGCCGATCCGGTGAAGCAGCCACCGCGGCGCATGAGGCCAGAACTCATCACCCAAATTTGTGCTGAAGTCGACAAGCTTATTGACGTGGGATTTGTTGAAGAAAACCAGTACACCACATGGCTGGCGAATATCGTCCCCGTGAAAAAGAAGAATGGACAAATCCGAATATGTGTCGACTTCCGAGATCTAAATAAAGCCTGCCCCAAAGATGACTTTCCGGTGCCAATAACGGAAGTCATGATCGATGCTACAACCGGCCATGAGGCCCTGTCATTCATGAACGGGTCATCCGGTTACAATCAGATTTGGATTGCAAAGCATGACAGGGTCCATACTGCTTTCCGAACCCCTAAAGGCATTTATCATTATAAGAGGATGCCGTTCGGACTAAAGAATGCTGGCGCAACTTATCAGCGCGCAAAGACCAAAATCTTTGATGAGTTGCTCTACCACAAGGTCGAGTGCTACATAGATGATCTGGTGGTCAAAACCAGAAGAAAAGAAGATCATCTGCAAGACCTCCGGATTGTTTTTCAGAGGCTGAGGCAGCATGAGCTGAAAATGAACCCCATGAAATGTGCATTCGGAGTGTCGAGCGGGAAGTTCTTGGGCTTCATTGTCCGATACCGGGGGATCAAGATAGACCCCGCAAAAATCAAAGCAATTCAGGAGCTACCTCCACCAAGGAATATCTCTGAGCTGAGATCACTACAGGGCCGCTTGGCTTATATCCGGCGGTTCATTTCCAATTTGTCAGGGCGATGCCAGCCTTTTCACAAACTGATGATGAAAGATGTTCCCTTTTATTGGGATGAAGATTGCCAAACGGTCTTCGACAAGCTGAAAGACTATCTGAAGACTCCTCTAGTGCTGGGCGCACCGGTGAAAGGACGGCCATTGATACTATATATAGCCGCTACACATAACTCCCTGGGGGCAATGCTGGCCCAGAATAATGAAGAAGGGAAAGAGCAAGCCCTCTATTACCTCAGTCGGAGACTGGTCAGAACTGAGGAGAAATATACTTATATTGAGAAGGTCTGTCTGGCACTGGTCTTCGCAGTTAAGAAGCTTCGACACTACATGTTGTCGCACGAAATCAGCCTGGTATCCAAAGAGGACCCCGTGAAATATATTATGTCCCAGCCGGCACTCAAAGGTCCCTGGGCAAATGGGCAGTAATCCTTATGGAGTTTGACATCTCCTATGTGCCGCGCAAGACCGTCAAGGGCCAAGCTATTGCAGACTTCTTCGCTGAGCACCCAGTACCCGGGGACTGCCCGCTGGAACCGGAGCTTCCTGAAGATGAAACCCTGGAAGCCGTTCAGGTGCGGCCCTCCTTATGGCAGCTATATTTCGATGGCGCTTCCAGAATTGACACCTCTGCCACTGGATCGGCCAGGGTCAGGGCTGGAGCAGGCATAGTCCTGAAATCCCAAGAGGGAGAAGTGGTGCACACATCTTGCTCGATAAACAAGCATTGCATGAACAACGAAGCAGAGTATGAAACCCTGATAATCGGGTTGCAAATTGCTCTATCCATGAAAATTCAGATGCTGGAAGCATTCAGAGACTCCATGCTAGTTATAAAACAACTGGAAGGAGAGTTCGATGTGCGAAAGTAAGAACTTCTCCCCTATCATCACCTGGCAACCCGCCTGATGTCGAGATTCTACTTCATCAGCATCAAGCATATCAACCGAGGCCAGAATGCTCAGGCAGACGCCCTCGCTAAGCTGGCCAGTTCGTTGGCGGTCCCGCCAGACGCAAGCCTGAATATAACGGTGATCAACCGCCGGCAAGTCCCCAGTGTAACAGAAGTCTTAGCCGACGAGCAAGAAATTGAGGTGGCAGTCGTCGAGGGGGTTCAGCAGCCCGATTGGCGAGAACATCTCCTGCGGTGGTTTCAACACCAACAGCTCCCAAAAGAAAAAGAACAGAGAATGAAGCTCCTGAGGGTCAAGGACTCTTACGAGATGAGAAGCGGAACCCTGTTCCGAATAATGGCAGATGCCCGAAGGAAAGTCCTACTTCGTTGCTTGTCTTCAACAGAGGCGGGACAGGTGATGCAATAAGTCCATGCGGGATCAGCTGGAGCACACCAGGCTGGCCCAAAGATGAAAATTGAGATAAAGAAATTGGGTTACTATTAGCCTACTATGTTTGATGATTGCTGCAAGTTCGCCAAGGCTTGTCAGAAATGTCAAGAACACGCTAACGTGGCAAGGAGACCTCCAGTGCCATTACATCCGACCCTACCAAGCTGGCCGTTTGCTCAGTGGGGCACAGACGTGGTAGGGCCGCTACCAGCATCTTCATCAGGGTGCAGATATATCTTAGTAGCTATAGACTACTTCTCCATATGGGCAGAGGCGGTCGCATTGAGAGATGTAACCGGGGAACTGGTCGCAAGATTCTTCGGCAGAATATAATATTCCGATTCGGGATCCCTAGCCGAATCATCTCTGATAATGGCAGCCATTTCAGAAACCAGAAGGTTTATCGAATGGCCGAAAAATACAAGATTGACTGGAGGACATCATCCCCCTACAACCCTCAAGCCAATGGACTCGCAGAAGCCTTCAACAAGACACTATGCTCGTTGCTGGCAAAGATTGTCAAGTCTAATAAAAAAGATTGGGAAGAAAGGATGTACGAAGCACTCTGGGCCTATCGTACTATCTACAAAACCCCAACCGGCTGTTCACCTTTCTCCCTCGTCTACGGGTCGGAGGCTGTGGTGCCAATCGAATTAGAAGTTCCTTCGCTGCGAGTCACCGTACAGCATGGACTAGCCAGTGGTGAACAGACAAATGCAGAAAGAAGATTGGAAGAGCCTGCCGAGCTCGAAGGAAAACGCCTCGGGCACAACAAAACATCCAACTCTACCAAGCCCGCATGACCCGTGCTTTCGATAAGCTAGTCAAAGGCCGAGAATTCAAGAAAGGAGACCTGGTGATGGTTAAAAGAAGAGAAGTGATGGCCTCCAACCCCAAGGGGAAGTTGGTCGAAAACTGGATCGGACCATATATCGTCCGCCGAGTATATGAACTACTCTGCTCGGCACGAGACCCGGTGCTCCGGCCAACAGCCGTCTACTATCAACCGAGGGTCGGACATCACGCTTCGACCTACCACCCTTTATATCAAAAAAAAAAGAAGAAGAAAAGAAAAGAAAAGAAAAATGGGGTTAAAAATTGAGATACCCCGCCAGACTTGCTCCTATAATAGGACAAGTGCAAAAATGGCTATAACCCAGTTGTGACTAAAACCCGAAAGGGCGCTACAGACAAAATCGGATACCCCGCCACGTGAAAACCCGAAAGGGCACGTGGGCAAAAGCAAGAGGGGGCTGGCTTCGGTGAAAACCCGAAAGGGCGCCTAAGTCAGTAAAGTGGTAATTTAAAAATTCCTCTTTTGTTCTCCCCCCGTTGAAACTCCAAAAAGGGACAATCATCAAAAGTCCCGCCGGAGATCCTCTAACAAACCCATGTTTGACCCTCGTCATCATCGGCGAGATCGATCGATCTCTATCCCTAACTTGGACCTTCCGTCCTTGTTAATAATCCTACCTTTGCTTCGGCATGTGACCCATGCTGATGAACAAACCCATGTTCGACCCTCATCATCATCGGCGAGATCGGTCAATCTCTACCCCTAACTTGGACCTTCCGTCCTTGTTAATAATCCTACCTTTGCTTCGGCATGTGACCCATGCTGATGAACAAACCCATGTTCGACCCTCGTCATCATCGGCGAGATCGGTCGATCTCTACCCCTAACTTGGACCTTCCATCCTTGTTAATAACCCTACCTTTGCTTCGGCATGTAACCCCTGCTGATGAGTAAATCCGTGTCCGACCCTCGTCATCATCAGCGAGATCGATCGATCTCTACCCTTAACCTGGACCTTCCATCCCCGTTAAGAACTGTACCCTTTGCTTCGGCATTTAACCAATGTCGACGAATTAAACCAGGATTCGACCCCTGTCATCATCGACAAGGCTGATCGGCATGCTAGCGGGCAGGCTCTCCTGTGTCCCGGCTTCTTCCTAAAAAAAAAAGAAGAGAAAAAGATGGGGTTAAAAATAGAGATACCCCGCCTGCCTTGTTCCTATATTAGGGCAAGGGCAAAAATCAGGTATCCCGCCACGTGAAAACCCGAAAGGGCGCGTGGGCAAAAGCAAGAGGGGGCTGGCTTTGGTGAAAACCCGAAAGGGCGCTTAGGTCAGTAATGTGAATAAAAAATTATATAAATGAATGATGAATAGTGATGATCCATCCTCCGTCCTAAAGACCCTTTACAGGGTCGAAGCGGAGTCTTCATCCAATGTCCCACCTATATATGTATATATTTCCTACCCTTTTCGACCCTTGTCACCATCGGCAAGATCGATCGCTACCCTTTCTGGTTCTTGTCATCATCGGCAAGACCGTCTACCCTTTTCAACCCTTGTCACCATCGGCAAGATCGGTCGCTACCCTTTCCGGTTCCTGTCATCATCGGCAAGACCATCTACCCTTTTCGACCCTTGTCACCATCGAAAAGATCGGTCACTACCCTTTCCAGTCCTTGTCATCATCGGCGAGACCGTCTACCCTTTTCGACCCTTGTCACAATCGGCAAGATCGGTCGCTACCCTTTCCGGTCCTTGTCATCATCGGCGAGACCGTCTACCCTTTTCGACCCTTGTCACCATCGGCAAGATCAGTCGCTACCCTTTCCGATCCTTGCCATCATCGGCAAGACCGTCTACCCTGTTTGACCCTTGTCACCATCGGCAAGATCGGTCGCTACCCTTTCCGGTTCTTGTCATCATCGGCAAGACCGTCTACCCTGTTCGACCCTTGTCACCATCGACAAGATTGGTCGCTACCCTTTCCGGTTCTTGTCATCATCGGCGAGACCGTCTACCCTTTTCGACCCTTGTCACCATCGACAAGATCGGTCGCTACCCTTTTCGGTCCTTGTCATCATCGGCAAGACCGTCTACCCTTTTCGACGCTTGTCACCATCGGCAAAATCAGTCGCTGCCCTTTCCGGTCCTTGTCACCATCGACAAGGTCGCTCGCTATCTTTTTCGGTTTTCATCGCCTAGACTGACCGACTTTCCATCGACCCTGGTCACCTTCGACAGGACCGGTCGACCTTTTCCCCCCTAACCTGGACTCCTCATCCTCATCGAGCGGCAGACTATTTTTGCTCAATATAAACCCTATTAATGAATAAGCCCTATCCTCAGTTCCATCAGCTTCGACGATTCGGTTGACGGGCCATCTGGCTTTATTTCCTAGCCCTGAAGAGGCCTCTATACCCTGTTGGGTCCCCCGGACTCTCGGATTGCACTGGCCGTTGTTTAGTCCCGAGGATAGCCACGGCGCGGTGGAGCGAACACCTCACCCCTTTGCTGAAGGCGTGAGTGCTCTCCTGCCCCCGTGACCCACATGCTCGGACTAGAATCAACTGGCAAATAAAAAAAAAGAATAATAATAATAATGAAAGAATGGAGTCGTCATTTAACAGCAAAATGAAGATTTTCATCCTTATAGAATAAAGGGTACATGTTACGCGGGGCATTCCCCGGAATACATGAAGTCCATCAAAAAGAGGTAAATAGAAAAGAACTATGGCAGAGAGCGTCGGAAGATGTCCTCCAACTCCGGAATGCCCAGGGAAGGATGGCGGGCTTGTTCCTGCAGTCTGAATTCAGTGGCCTCCAGCTGAGATAGTCTCTCCCCTAGGGAAGCAACTTTCCCCTCGGCCATTTCTGCCTCCTCCACCCTCTGGACTTCCAGGCGTTCTACCTCTTGAAGCTCAGCCTCTGCCCTTGAAAGTTCGGCGTGTAATTCCGCTATGCGGGCCGTGAGAAAGCTTCGCGCTGGAAAGAGGCATTGGCGTCATCCCTCATCCTCACCGCAGTCCCTTTCAGAGAGATGAGAGCTGTTCGGCATTCGGCCCGCTCCAGTGTTACGGCCGCCAGCTGGTCAGCTGCCTCCTGGCCTAAGAATTCCCTCCTGTTTACATATTTCAGAAGCAGGATCACCCGTGGAGTCTAGTCGTCCATGGGGCAACCAAAGGCCAACAGCGAGCGGGATAAGTGCTCTATCAAGCCCCTTAGCTGAACATAAGTCAAATCTCTGCTGGCTGTTATGGTCTGCTGAAGGGTCCCTAAGAACTGCCACACAAGGTCACTCGAAAACTGGAGACCGAGCGGCGATGTCTTGGGTAGTTCAAACTCCACTCTGCCATCCACAGTGGCCCATATATCGTCGCCCGTCCCAGAAGATGACGACGGCATGAGCTGCAATGCACCGGTATGGGGAACAACCGCGGTGGCCGATACGGTAGCTGGAGTCTCAATGACGACAATTTCCTTGCCAGCCCCCTGGGATGCAGGTGCAACAGGAATATCAAGAGCCAAGGACATCTATTCTTCGACGATCTCTCCGGCTTCTATCTCGGGGGGGGCATCCTTCTCCGAAGCTGACTGCTGTGTGACTTCTAATGGCTGAGAGTCCTCGACTGCTACCAAACTATCAACCCTCACAAGTGCTCCGGGTCCAGCTGGAGCCACTGCCGCCACATAGTCCTTGGGGTATCGCAGTGCGATAGGCCGCAAGACGGACGGGAAGGTTGCGTGGCCCGTGCCTAGAGCCGGGAGGGGTATCTGCACCGTCATGGTTGGCAGCACCACCTCAGTCTGCACCAAAAATATGTACATTAAAAAGGCTAAAGGAAGAGAAAGGAAGGGCAGCAGGCGCTGACCATGGGTGGGTCCTTACCTCAGCCGGTACTAAGCTCAAATCTCTAAGGGCAACTTCTCCGGTGCCAGCCTCTCCACTCACAAGCAAGCCTGACGGCCCAGGACCACTCCATGACAACCGGGGTGGGCTAAAAGGCGGATGATCGCTTTCATAGGCCGAAGATGCCCCAGCATCCTCAGTCTCTGTGTCAACAGGTGGGAACTCCTCATCACTGGAGCCGCCACCATAATCGACCTGCTCAGAGGAGGAAGACTCCTATGCTCTTTCGGGACACTCCACCATCGGGGCAGGAGTCTCGCCAGGAGGAGCATCACCCACGACAGGAGCTTCCCCCATGCACTCCACATCAGGAGCAACAGTGGATGGAATCTCAAGGGCAAGTCCACCCTGTCCCTGGATAATCGCTTCTTCTGCACCCTCCGAGCCCGGAAGTAATGATGGTTGTATATCAACTGAAATTCACGGCAAGAAATGGTCAAGCCGGGTGAAGATATGAGGATTCGTGGTGGCGTCACAATTAAACTCTAAATTACCTTCCATTTCCTGTCTGGGCATTGGAGAAGGCAGATCTCTCTCTACGGGAGTAGCAGGGATTTCCTCTGCCCCTTCCCTAGTCGCGACATCTACTGTCTCCTCCAGCCCAATGACTGTGGCAACTGTGTCGGCAACCGTCAGCATGGGCTAGCCAAGGCAGTCAAAGTGAGCTAATGAACTCTGAAGAAAAGGAGAGCCTACCTCCATCTTCTGGCCTTTCTGTGCGAGAAGCCTCAAACTCTTCAAAGGATAAAACCGGAGGAAGAACGGTTGCTGATTCCCTTTCTGCGGCCTTCTTTCGGCGCGCTCGTGTCACCCGGGTCACCGCCGCCTTCGCTTTCCCGACGGCCTCTCTCAACTGGGATCGAGTCCGCTTTCTCGAATCTCTGGGAGGCAGTGGCGTTGTGGTCGGGGCCGGCTCAGGAACCTCGAAATATGCTGGCTTCTGAGCCTTTATTATCAGCTCCCTAAAGTGCCGGGTCTCCTCCGAAGTTGGTCGGATTGCACATGCACACAGGTGAGAATAATGCACCACAATGAAGGAAAGAAGCTGGCCGAAGGGCCTGAGTGAAGAAATGGAACATACTTGCCGGCCCCGTGTAGAAGGGGAAGAGAGGCCAATAATATAGCGATGACATTTTATCTCTTGAAGTTGCCTCGCGAATAAGCCAACATAAGTCCCCTATCTTCTCGCTCGGCTCAGCCAGCAGCGCCAGATCCTCGTGGCCACGAGAAGATAAGTGATAATATAAGCTCAGGTGATCCAGCCCCCATCTGTCAGCATACTTGAATGAGATATGGAGGGGCCGATCTAGAATGGCTTCGCTAGGGCCACCCACTGAGAGACCGTGTGAGCGAAGGAGCGCAAATAGCCAGGGGGTGTTGTCATATAAAGCAGCCCGCCTGTCTTCCCTACGGATGAAGGTCCGATAAGGATACAACCTATCAACCTCGAGACGCCAGTCGGCCACAGCCGAGATGGGTTCCTCCACCGGCAGGGGGAGTTGCTGTAGGACCACCCTCTCGCTGCTTACCCGGCATAAGCCCCAGAGTGTTTTCACATAGTCATCCTTACTGATTGGGGGCAGCTTCGGGTCAACTTTCATCCTGTGACTTTTTACGACCTTTTAGGCTTCCAGATAGGCCCTCGCCTCTGTATGGGTCCAGGATTTCAACTTCCTCAAATAAGAAGACTCAATGTCAAGGACTGGCTCTAGCTGGGAATCCAGAAACCTATGCTCTGCCACGGCCCAACACTCTCGTCGGGAGCTCATGTAGAACCCCGTCGGCGCGTTCCACCACTTGATATACTCAGGCGTGACGCGGGGGAAACGGGCAGGGGTTGGCACTCTGAAAGAAACATCTTCCCAGCGGTGGAAGAAGTCCCACCATATCCGGGCATCATCATTTGAAACTTGCCCGGCCCTGTGCCTGTTAGGCAACGCAAACTGTGAAGAAGAATGTGGAATGTGTTGGTCGTAGCCGAAGTTCCTGCTGAAACGGAATGGGTAGTATGGCTCCAACCACAAAATGCCGCTCTTGCGGAATACAAGGACACTCGGCCTGATGGCTAGCGCCCAGTCAACCAACTCTGGCTCAAGAATGGGCCTGGTACATTTGGCCCCGGAAATCGGATGGATATACTCCTCAGTCTCAAAAAGCTTGCACTGCCTCGTCCTGTTCACCAGCGGGCTGGAATGGGCAGCTAAACTCCAGAAGTGAAGAACCCCGAGTGAATCTATGGGAATACGGGCCAACTTGCCCCGAATGGCAAAGAGCTGCTCCGCCAATGAGGATGGCTCAGCACTCGCGAATTCTATCATTCGCGGAACAAGAGGAACCGACTGTAACACCCGAGGAGCCACCTCCGGGAACAGGGTACAAACCCAAGCATTAAAGAAGTGTAACGGACCAACCGTTCGAAGATTCCTCGGGAGACGTGTCTTGTGCAGGTCTCCCAATATCTTGTAAATGAGGCACAGAGCCACCGGGCAAAGAGATAGCTTGGTACCCCAAGCCATGAGACAGGCAGGATAAAAGGCCTCTGCCCTAATTACGCTCTCATCACCTTGCGGGAGAGCGAAAGAACAGATCCAGTAGACCAGGTATGCAGCACAGTGGGTGACTGCGTCGACACCAGTAGGGTTTGGGTCTTCCATCTGCCCTCCCCTTGAAGTGGATGATGAGGCGGCCTGGCGTCGAACTCTCTTCTTCCGCTTCTGAGCCACTGGCGCTATCGGGGGAAATCTTCATACTTCTTCTTCCCACTGAAGAAATATTGGAGCCAGGCGCCCATCCACACCCTCCGCTTCTCGCCCGGCTTCCGAGCTTCCCTCTTGTTGTGCGACGAATGATAGAGGGTGCGGTACGCCTTCATCAGATATCGATAAGCGTAACCCGCCAGATACCGACCCTCACCGTCGGTCTGATCCTTCAGCCAGTCAGGCCAGCAGACCTCCTCATACAGCTCTCCATCAATAGGTAGGCCGCAAAGCTGTGAGAGGCTCCATAAATCCAGAGACGTCTCTCCTTCCGAGGTATAGAAAGTGTTGTACTCAGGGCAAAACACTTCGATCATGCCGCAGCATAAGCCCCGGGAGATGGGGTAGCGGTATCTCGAAGCATATACGCTGTGGTAGACGCCAGCCCTGGTCAGGATGGGAGCGTAATGATGCAGCACATAATCTATGAACTCCACCGCTCCAGGTCTAAATGCGTGAGCGTCGGTGGCCCTTAGCTCGGCAAACCACCCCACAGATATCTGGTGCTTAAAGCGGATCGCCAGGCAGTCCAGCAGAAATGAGTCATCTCTGTATCCCCATTTCAACGGGGCAAGAAACAAGCCAAAGATCGGCTTCTCCCGGTCCACCCTACCTGCGAATCATTCCACCGAGCGGGTACGAATTCAGGGGCCCTGGTCAGCAGCCCGTCTTCTGGAGCCAGATCTTGCAGTCCTAGCATGGCGCTCCATTTCCTGACCTCTCCGGGAAGATAAATTGGCCTTCCCCGCACCACACATTCTGACAGGATATCCCTCTCTACTAACAAGGCATGCTCGGCTTTGCGGATGAGGAACAGTTCTCTCTTCCCCTGAAGATTGAAACGCCGAAGGAAGGACATCAGATGCTTGTCCTTGGGGTGGTCTCGCCTGACGGCGCCTTCCTGGTCATAATGAAAAGAATCACCTCCGAGGATGAGGAGACGGCCAGTGTCCACAGTATCGGTCACCAAGTCCGAGGATTCTGCAACTATAGCAAGCTGGTCGTGCCCCCGGTCAAGGGAATGAACATTTTCCCACGTCACCACGGCACGGGATGCGGAGGAAGAAGAACCAGATGCCATGATAGCTGCAAAGAAAGCGCATCAAACAATAAGCAAAGTCAAGAAATAGCTGATCAAAGGCAGATTTCTGACAAAATTTCGGCAGAGTCTCCCCAGCACGGGAGATTGCCAAAGAAAAGCGGGAACACGTCCACTAAAGGAACGGCCCCTAAAATCAGCCATCGGCATTACACCGAGGCCAAAAGGAACACCCGGGGAAATAGCTCCGAGGGCAAGCCCTACTAGAAGCCTCCCGGGGCCCAAAGAATGGGTTTGAAACCCAAAAGAGCAACACTCCGCTCACCCCAAAGAAGGAGCCGCTGCCGCTCTCGCCCTCACCTCACTCGGCGCCGCAGGAAGAGAAGGAAGGGAGGAGAGAGAAAGAAACTGCGAAAATGAGAAGTGATGAAGAAAAAACCGAAGGGAAAATAATATATAGGGGGAGCCTCTGTGGGGAAGTTTTTTTTGTTTAGGTTTATTTTACTGGGTTTATTAGGCGTGCCAGCCACCGGAGTGACAATTCATTGTGCGCTCGACTTGACTCAGTCAGTCGATTGTGATATTCGTGTCAGGACTCTGAGTCCATCATACCATAAAGGCTATGACGTTAATTACGTCATTCCAAAGAAGGACAACCCTTGATTAATTGCCAAGAAAGGATACCTCGGGGGAAAAATGAGGTACGACTGTTACGCTAACTCCTCTAACGGGATGCGAAACATGCATAGAGAACCGTGCTATGCGGGACATGATAGCGATGTTATAACATAAATCCGGCAGCACGTCCCCTTATTTGGGGCTATGCCAAAGGGAAGTATAGGTCATTCACCCACAAAATGTCAGGATGAAAGCCAAAAGAGAGACGGGCGTAGCCCTGGATCCAAAAGGATTTGAATGTAACGGGACAGTGTCCGCTACCATATCGTTTGTTGATGTTCCCCTCAAAGGACCATTGGAGGACATGTAGTGGCGGAACTCCGAGGGTCCATGGGGTGACAGAAGAAACATCGTATTCGGTATAATGTAGGGGTAAAACCCCCATTAATGTATCTTCGTGGACCTGGGTGAAAACCATAATTCCCTCGTAAGGTGACGAAGGTTAGCACGGAGGTTGACAAGAAGGGGACATTTGAGTTTAGACTGCATTTGGGTTTAATGGGATTGTTGAGACGTCAGGCTTTGGATGGCACCTGTTAGTGAGATGAAACGGCGTGGATAGGAGTCGGCGCGAGGGGATCCCGGCGCGACGGGAGGCCAAAGGGCAGACGGCACGGGCGGCAGACGGTGCGGCATGGTCCCGGGGTGCCCTTCACCCGGCGCGAGTTTGGCGCTGGGAGGAGGTGGCGCCGGAGGAGACGGCGCCGGGAGGAGGTGGCGACGGTAGCTGTTTTGTTGGTTTTCTTCAGATGTTATGAGGGGTTCTGATGAATTCAAAAGGGGATCCTCTATATTCAATGGGGATTTTATGGCAATAGTTGGGTGAGATAGAAGATGAGGGTGGACTCATTCACAAAGGGGTTGAAGGAGATCATGTAACTGTAAGGTATGTTCCCTGTGGTGGCCAAGATACCATGAGATGATATAGCTCAGCTTCTTGCCACGCAGTTAGGGGTTAAATGTACAATTCCGATGAAAACATCATACTATGCGATCGAGTGAAAGTCTGAACAGATTTTGACAGCACCTCCCCTTATTTTGGGAGCGTGCCAAAAGGGTATTATAGGCCATCCACTCACGAACTGTCGGAGTGGAAACCAAAATGAGAGCCGGGCGTAGCCTGAGATCCAAGGGATCTAAATCATGTGGTGCTTTATCCCCCCCTGTTGTGATATCCCCAGTACAGTCAACGGAGAACCTGCAATGGTAGGGCTCCATGACTTGATGGGGTTGTAGAATGTAGGGGAATGAACCCCTTTAATATGGCTCCCGTGAGGACGGAGGGAAAGGTAGTACGTCTCCATAGGGCAGGGTATGATGAGCAAGGTTGGCATAGCCTGGCGGCATTGGTACAAACACATTGATGTGGCCAGAAGATGTAAAGGTATCGGCGTGAAGAAGAGTTAGGCCTCAGCGTGAAATAGGAAACCCAACCGGCGCGGCAAGCCCTCGGCGCGAGACTTGCGCCGAGAGGTGCTCGCGTCGGGAGGCTTAGGTGAGGTTTTTAGAAGGGTTTTAAGGCATGGGCTTTGGGCGTTTGAAGAAAAAGGGTTTTTTCAACAATCTGAAGACCGTTTTGGATGATCGTAGAGAGGATGATTCGGGGTGGAGACAACCTTCCTTCTGGGGCCTCCCTAGGAGCAGAACCGTTCATGAAAACCTCATGATCCGGATTCGTCCCTTCTCGTTTCACAGACGAGAAGTCATGAGATAGGCTGTCTCAGGCTCTCGTTGTAAGTGTAAAGTTGAAAGAATCATATGATGGAAGACGTTCAACATAATTGGAAAATAGAGACGGTAAAGCATACGTAGAAGTGCAGTCATCAATATCCATAGCATATAGTGCAGAAGCAGAAACAAAAGAATAATGACGGGGGAGAACCCAACCCATCTTTCGTTAACTATTTCATCAAAAAAAGGGCGTACACGAGTTCAACTCGGGAGAAGAAGAAGCATACACCTACTCTATCCCTGAGGACAGGGTTACATTGGCATTCAGTGCTACAGGAGCAGAGATGGTCGAAAATAGAGATACAAAGGAAAAGGGGAACGATATTCAGACAGAGGAGAAAGGGGGGAGAGGAGCTACAGCTGCTCAGGACGTCGAACGGCACACCCCACCTAACTTCTCCCTTCGAGCCTCTGCCCCTCTCTTTTCTTCAGCTTCTATGGAGGGCTCTCGAGCTTCCCCTTTCTTTCTATTTTTTCTCACTTTTCTCTATTGCCTCCCTTTCCTCCCTTTTTTCTCTTCGAAGGGCAGCCTTCTTATAGAGGGATGACCCTCATCCTCTCGGCCTGAGCTTCCCGGCACGCCAGCATCCATCTTCCCTGTGTGGGCAGCCCTCGGCGCGTCTCAGTTCACATTTGGGCTTGGCCCATTTCCCTGTCATTCGGCACAGGATCCACTTAATGGACTCCTCCCGACAGTGGGCTTCTTGGCATATATATTATGACTTCATGGGGCTTGTTTAACACCTTGCATTCACAAACACATGTGAGGCACTGTGCATCCCACCTTCGGAGAACCAGAATTATCTGAGCATCCTTTCTTAGCAGACAGATGATTGCCTGAATGTTGGTATGGTTTTATCAGTCCGACTACCTGAATGATAGCCGTACTGGACAGCGGCCTAGCCAGGGATGGCTTTAGCCGAACAAAGTGTTAGGAATAGTGGGTCTCTTCTATTCTGATTCTCGGAACTTCCGGGGATGGTACAGGAGCTGTACCCTCGACTGATCTTCAAAGCTGTGAATCTGCTTTGGTCTCTTCTTGTATATTTTAGGTGTCAACAAATGCCCCCCACCCGTAGGTGGCGTAAGCGAAGAATGAGTGACACGGGACATGCGGGTGCACACTAAACCACACCTCGTAATTTCTTCAGGTCTGCTCCTGTTCATTGTTCATTCTTGTGACTCTGGGTCTTCATTCTGCTTGGACAATCCCAGTACTTTGTCACTATACTCAGACTAGTATCAGCATTCTTGATTTGATCTTCTGATTGTAGCACCCTGGATGAATCCAACGGCACACTGACGATCCCAGCACGGTCATCTCAGCGCGGCCGTCGTCTCGGCGCGCTAGGTCTCTGTGCAGCTGCTCTCGGCGCAATGGCCATCTCGGCGCGCTGTTTGGCGTTTTTGAATTTCGGCGCGAAGGCCGTCTCGGCGCGCCTTTTGGCCCGTTTGGCAGTCGGCGCGCAGGCCATCTCGGCGCGCCTTTTGGCTGGGCCTATATAGGCGCCGAGAGGGGGGAGAGAGGCTCATTTCTCACCGAGCTCTCTCTCTCTCTCTTCGGCCTCTTCTTCTTCCACTGCTTCTGCGATCGGCGTGGGGAGCATCCCCTTGACCGTTTTCTCCTTCGGGACTATGTCCCTCCTTATTGCGGAGTCACCCCCTCTTGGTGGGTGCTCTCCTATTTGACTTCTGGGCATACCTCGGATAAGGGGAGATATTGTCAAAATTTTCCTTGAGATCTTCTTTTCTATTTTCTTCTTCATATCATCTTATTTTCCCTTGATTTTTGTCTGTAGCTGCTGCAATGGCCTCTTCTTCCAGCCGCGTTGCTTCCGGTGCTGCTGACGTCGACGCTTCCTCCCAGGGTAGGGTGTCTGGCCCTGTTGTGACCTAGAGGAACGTCGGACAACAAGACCTCCGGTCGAGACTCCGAACGCACATTTCATAGGGTTCATTTTTAATCCATACTGCTTCAGCCTCTGGAAAATGACTCGGAGGTCTTGCAGATGGTCTTCTTTCTTTTTGGTCTTGACTACCAGGTCATCTATGTAGCACTCGACCTTATGGTAAAGCAGCTCATCAAATATTCTAGTCATCGCCCACTGATAAGTTGCGCCGGCGTTCTTTAATCCGAACGGCATTCTTTTGTAGTGGTAAATGCCTTTGGGTGTTCAGAAGGCAGTGTGGACCCGATCACGTTCCACGATCCATATCTGGTTGTAGCCAGACGACCCATCCATGAATGATAAGGCCTCATGACCAGTGGTTGCATCTATCATGACCTCCGTTATCGGCACTGAAAAGTTATCTTTAGGGCAGGCTTTATTCAGATCCCGGAAGTCAACACATATCCGGATCTATCCATTTTTCTTCTTCACGGGCACGATGTTAGCCAGCCACGTGGTATATTGATTTTCCTCCACGAAACCCACATCAATGAGCTTGTCGACCTCTTTGCATATCTGAGTGATGAGCTCTGGCCTCATACGCCTAGGGGGCAGTTTCACAGGCTCTACCCCAGGGTTTATGGCAGTTCATGCTGTGAGACCAAGGGGCTTAATCCCGGCATCTCTCTATAGGTCCAGGCAAAATAGTCCATGTATTCTTGTAGCAGCTGGATGTACATCCTCTGTTCTTCAGCAGATAGTTGGGCACTGAGGGAGGTAGGTCTGGGGTCATCTTCATCTCCCAGGTTGACTTCTATCAGTTCATCGACTGTTGCCTGACCTCCGTCTTCTATCTCAGGGGGTGCAGGCTGGAGGTCGACAAAGTCTGGTATATCATCTTCGAGGTCGAGGACCTCGATCCCTTCATCTTGACTTATTTGAGTTCTACCCAAAATATCTTGTTCGGCTGACAATGGGTGCATGCGCTGTTCTGCCAACAAGTTTACCTTACCAGCAGCTTCAAGGGGCGAGCTGATTGCCTCACTCCCTGCTGAGGGGATTGCAGTCACCATGGGCTGGCGATTATTTGTCATTGGGTCAGAGTGGCCTTGCAGCTCTTTGGCAAAGGGTGAAGAGATCTCAGTCCCCTAAGTTACCATGCCCTCAGTGAAGGCAACCATTTCTCTTCTGGCAGCATCTGTCTCTCGATCAGGCTCAGGGGAAATCTCCCTAACTGGTCCGAGGAGTGCCGGCATCATGAGTAAAGGAGGGCCACCGGCGGGAGGCCACTATGCTTCTTCCACCTCTTCGACTTCACTGCTGCTAGCTGTGTCAAATTTGGCCTAAAGAGCTGTATCTTCTGGGTAGACCTGTTCCCAGCAGCGGCAGGGGAACACAGCCTTGGATTCTGGGTTTCTTGACTAGGCTGGCTGAATGCACTCAACTTCCGTTGGGTGTTCATCAATAGCTGCCCCCAGTGGGTTATCTTCCATCAGATAAAAAGCAGAGATGGTGTCTACTTATAGCGCCCGTTGTAATAGTATTCTTCGAGGGTGAAGCCCAACCCTGGATGCTGAGTGACACGCCTCATTTCTTTGTGCAGGCTCGGAGGGTACCATAGCTTCTGGAATGCTTCTTTCCTCTTGCGAGGCTGTCCAGAAGGGATGTGTTGCTTCTGGAACATCTTGGCCATTTGATTTGTCATAAATGTCAGCCCCTGTATAGGCATTGAGGGGTTCTCTATGTCTTCAGGCAGATGACAATCAGTGTCTTCTTGTGTAGGGTGCTCTTCAGCTGTGTAGAACAGGTTGCTGGGACCGTCTATCTGTGGTACCTCCCATGCTTTGAAAGGCTCGACAGTAGCATTGTCGAGGTTGAGAATTGGCTTGGTAAGACCTTCGGAGACTCCGATGTGGTCGTGCTGTTGATCAACCCTGACTTCATTAGTTTCGGGGTAGATGGCGAGAGGTGCTATCCAGCCTACATCCCTGGTGACGGTGATGTATGAAACCACCTTGGGCTCGATATATCCACGCGGCGGCGGAGGGAACCATTCTGCCTTGGAAGTGTCTTTTATTGTGCTGGAAGGGGTCTTGGCTGCAGGGGCCTTCCGCGACCATTCTGCATATAAAGGGGCGTCTACCAAGTGGCATTCGAATACTTTGAATGGGTGGAGATCAGCAAATACTCTTTCCTCTCTCCCATCCGTGCTGTATTTGATGCATTGGTGAAGTGTGGAAGGTACCACCATATTCTCATGTAGCCAGGGGCGACCAAGCAGCGCCTTATATGAGGTGCGGGAATCAATGACATGAAACTGCACCTTCGTGACGAAGTCCCCTAGGGTGAGTGTGAACTCTGCTACCACTAGCGACACTTCGCACTTCTGATTGAAGCCGGCAATACGCATATCCCCGACTTTTTGTAGGTGCACACTAAAATAGTACCTCTCATAAATCCTATAGGGTAGAATGTTGACAGCTGCCCTCGGGTCCACCAGGATTCTGTTCAGCGCTCGGCCATTCAGGTGTCCCCTCATATACAGAGGTCTGTTGTGACTGGTGGTAGGGAGCAACATGTCCTCCTAGGTGAAGGTCATGCTGGCCTCTAGCAGTGCCTCAGCTAGGCAGGCTTCATATTGGGCAGGCGTCTGGAGAGCAATAATGATCGCATGTCGGGTCTCATCACTGAGAGAGAGGATTTCCCAGATAGTGAACCTCGCTAGGAGCTTCTTCAAGAGCTTGACCACCCGACTTCCAGCTCGGACATTGGACAGCTTCATTTCATCCGCCCACTTGGGCTTGGAAGATTCTTGGACTGTGGCCCCTGATGACCTGCTTCATCAGACTCAGAGGCTGCACCCTTTTGCTTGGGATTACCTCATGGCTGCTCCTCACAGGCTTCTGCCAGGCGAGTTTCTACCCCTTCTGACAATTCGGGAGATTGCTGGAGTTGTGGGCGATTGCCCCCGGTCGCCGGTTCAACCTCCCAGCATGGCTGCTTTCCTTTTGACATTTTTATGAACTCCAGAAATGAAGGAGCGGGAGTGCCACCCCCGCTTTGGTTGTATAAGCCTGACGGAGGGGGGATTTGAATTCCTCTGACCTCCGGAGGGGGTATCTTGTAGGGTTGCTCCCCTCTGAAGATAATATTATGATTGGCGGGTGGCTGACGCCCCCATCTTCGGCCCGACCGGGTTGCATGTGCGGCCGTTGCGGCTTTGGCCTGGCTTTCCTTAGCGGTGGGCGTGAAGCAAATCTCTTCTTCATCCTCCTCACCGGGCAAATTGAACAAGGCAGAGAGGGTATTGCAAGAAAGGGTCACTCCCGTTGTAGCCTTGCCGGCCCCTTTCTTCCTTCTTTGTCTCCTTTTCTTTTCTTTGACTGGCGCCTGCCCCCAGAACAGGCTACCATCTTTGTCTGATGCCTTGTCAGCTTCCCCTTCCTACTTCAGTGAAAGCTGTTCTAGCTCCCGCCATGGGAGATGATCTCGTACCAGCAAAGGTTCTAGCTCGGGCTGCACATACTCATCTAGCCCATTTATATAGTCCTGCAGCCGCTGAGCTTCTGGGCTGATCTTCTTGACCACCAGCAATGGAGTCTGTCTCCTCCGATTGCGGGTAGGTATCCGGATAACTGCTGGTGGATTGGTCCACACAGGTGTTGTTACCAGTGGAGGGGGTCGTGGTGTGACGCCACGAACATGTGCTCCCAGTGTCGGGCAAGGTAGGCCCTTTTTCTTGGTTCTTGCGGGGACTTGCTGCCATCCCTCCTATTCTTTTATTGGGGCCAGAAAGCAGGCTTCATATGTATGCTGAGTACTGGCTTCTGCGGTCTCCTCAGGAAAGGCTTGATACAAAGAGACCATATTGACGGCAGCTCTTCTTACGGGCGCCGCATGTGGTTGTGGAGGGTCGACCTTGTACTCCCCCAATTCTATTTCTTCCCATTTTACCATGCTTTCAATAATATCCTTGAAAACATAACAGTCTTCAATTGGATGCCCCAGCATCTGGTGGTAAGGGCAAAATCTTGGGATGTGATGTGACACGACCTTGGACTTAAGCAAGCAAGCACATTCGCAATCTAAATCGGCCAACTTGGGCCGCCGCTCTCTCATCGCTCACCCAAGCCCGGGGTAACTTGGCAATGCCAAGGTGAGGTTGAGGGGTTGGGCCCTTACTGGTAGAGGGCCAGCAAGGCCAAGACTTGATTCCCAATGGATGTGGAAGCCCAAGACAGCGGGGCCGACCAAGTGCCAAAGGCACCAGTTTCTCTCTTTTCCCACGGTGATCACTTATAGCACCAGAGCTTAAGGATCGGGCTCTCATTCATGGCCAACGGAGTTTATGAACTAATATTGAAAGAACAAGCACAAATTAGAGCAAAGTTTGGAGCACTTACTCGACCGGTTTGAAGAAACCGGTCCCGCTCGGAGACGAGGGCGAGCGGGGAAGCGTGGGTTCCCCACACGCCGCGCCGGGATAGCTTGACATGTTTAAGCTATTACAACACTACACCCCATGCAAGGGAGGGATCGTGGGGAAGGGAAGATGATAGTTACAATCAAAACTACCTCCACACAGGGAGGGGCCTTCAGCCGGCCAAGCGGGGTGGGGAAAACTAGGGCTAAAACGATGATGAAGTGAATATGCTGAATCTGCCTTCTCTCGGCAATTGTGGACAGACAGTCGGTACTGTGGCTGCAGAACGTGATCAGGAATTTTTCCGAGGGCGAGACCAGTGGGAAAATCTTTGCTACTGGAACTGAAGTGCCTCTGATTTTTTCCGAATTCTTCTGGGGTCGCTGCTGGCCTGGGCAGGAGCTCGAACATGGACGCTGATTCTCGGACTGACAGCAACTAGTTACTAATAGCAAGAAGAAGAGGTTGCCTCGGCCGTTCCCGAACTCTGAATCAGGTGCCGCCAGAGCCGCTGGAACCGTGGATGAGTCTTCTTTGCAACAGAACTTACGGGGAAGCCGAAAGATGCCGGAGAAGATCAGGGGACCCAGAACAGTGAGTGGGGGTCGGTGCAGACTGTGGGAAGCAGAGTCGTACGCCTGAGGAAGAAATTTGTAACTTCTGTTGCCGGATGCCGAACGGAGTTCCGCTTCTTGATTATGAAATTAGACAGGAAGGGGAAGAACTTTGTGGAAGAGCTTGTGGCCTGATTCCTCCGGGGTATATCGTGGTGAAGCTTTCTCTCCGGCTGAGAACCTCTGCAGGGGGCAGATCGACGCAGTAACAGCAGGTTGCAGAGGATGTCTCGGCAGCTCCTGACCTCGGAATCAAGCGCCGTCAGAGTCGTTGGAATTTTTGACGAGTCCTCTTCGCATCAAAATGGACGGGGAAGCCAAGCGATGTCGGAGAAGACTAGGGGATGCAGAACAATGGCGACTGGTCGGTGCAGACTATGAGTAGCAGATCTGCGTAGCGGAGGGAGAAAATTGAGAACTCTGGATCACGAATGCCGAATGAAGTTCTGTTTCTTGATTCTGGAAGTAGACTGGGCGATGAAGAAATTTTAAGAAAAATGTGTGGACTGATTCCTTCGAGGTTCGTCGTGGCAGAGCTTCCAATCTGGCTCAGGTCCTCAGCCGAGGCAGAACTGCGCAATTGTGGGAGAATTGACCTCCTGGACGGCTCGGAGATCGGAAGAAGATGAAGCAACTTCTGTTGCGAAGGAGACTGGTAGACGCTTCCGAAGATAGCTCTTGGGTCTTCAAACTCATCCGGAGGAAGTCGTGGTGGCCGCTGCAAGTTGCTGGTTCATCTGTAACCTCTGGACAGCAAACTGTAACTTCGAAGTAGCTTCCAATGACCAAGAAAGAAGAAGGGGAAGGGGGTAGATGAGTGTGGGAGTGACCCCTGGTTGTAAGGGGGTCTTGGAGGGGGTGTTCTAAGGTGTGGGAGGTGGAGAATAAGGTCTGGAAGAGGGTCCAATAGATGGTGGTAGTGGGGGCTGCGAATTTGGTTGGATTGGAGAGAGGGAAAGGATATTTGAAAATAGGTTTAAGGGTGGGTTTTAATTTTTTGTCTTGGGAATGGGGGGTTGTGTTGGGGAAGGGAAGGGGTGCTTGGGGTAGTGGGAAGGGTGCTTGGGAAAGTGGGAGGGGTAGTTGGGGGTTGGATGGTGAGGAGAGGATTGGTGGAGGGGGTCTTGGGAAGGGGTGGAGTATTGATGAGGGTTGTGGGGAATGGGAAGAGGCTTAAATGGGGTAGGTGGGGAGTGGAGGTGGTTGGGAAGGGAGGAGAGAGAAGAAAATTCGAATTTAGGTGTTTAGGAGAGAGAAAGTGGGGTGAAAAAGAGAGATTAAGAGAGGGAAGGGTGGGGAATCTCTCCCCTAGGGTTTCTCACCCAAAAAATAGAATCTCTCCACTAGATAAGAAGTGTAAACTCTCAAAATGGCATTTTTTTTCATTCATTGATTCATTAAGTTGAAATGGGGGGAATGGGGTCCTATATATAGGCAACCCACATTTTACAATAAGACGTCGACAATTGACTCAATGACAAATAACCGAGGGGGTAGGGGGATGCCCTTGGGCCAAGCCCAATGAATTGGGCCCAATAACTAACTAAACAACCTAATGCCACTCAAACTTAGGGAAATAAACATAAGACCTAGGAACATGACTCAAATAAAAGGGAAAATACATCAAATGACTCAAATAAAAAAATTACATAGGACTCAAAATTAAATAACTAGACCATGCCGGATGCAACCGGGGTGAGGAGACGAGCTGTGAACATGGGCATGGGAGGTGATGTCCCCATCATACTCCCGGGGTGCGGAGAACTCGACTCCGTCGAGTAAGTGTCCTTCCTTTCTTGGAAGGTGTAGAAGTGGTACAACCCTCAAGTCTTCCAAACGAGACTGATCCATCCACCTGCCGAGATAGCGCTCGTATGCCTTGCTCCTGGTGGTAGTGACCTGTTCATCCAATATTCATTCAATGCGCTCACGCTGGGCTCTCTTGGTTGGTGGACTCTCCTCACGGGTGGGTTCTCTCTCAACAGAGGGAATAGGCTCAATATCTTCACTAGGTACCACCGTGGGTCCCTTATATGGCACTAGGCCGGCGACATTGAATGTGGGACTTACCCCATATTCCTCGGGAAGATCTAACTCATAGGCATTTACACCAATGCACCTCAGGACCTGGAAGGGACCAGCCCTACGTGGCCTCAATTTGGAGATAGCTCCCGGGGAGAGCCTCTCCGTCCTTACCATCACAAAGTCACCCTCATGGAATTCTTGGTGACGTCGATGAGAGTTGGCTCACCTTTTATAAGTCACATTCTTCTTGCTAATTTGCTTGCGGATCTCTTTATGCAATGTTGTGAATGCAGACATTCTAGGGGTGATGGGTGGACCTGGGCAACCAAAAGTAGACCAATCGTGCTTTGATGCCAAGAAGACTTTGATGGAATTTGGAGGGCCGGGGCAACCATATGTGGACTTATCATGCAATGTTGTCGTGTAGACTTTGGTGGGCCTAGGTGGGCCGGGGCACCCGTAGGTGAACCTATCATGCAAAGTGGTGATAAATGTAGGGTGACCCGGACATCCGTAGATACTTTTGACATACTTAAGACCCATGATAAATGAAGGTAGACCAATACATCCGAATATGGGCCACTCATGCTTTCTACTTGACATGTGGGTGGTATGAATGAATGGACCCCTCATGGTGTTCATGCCAGGTGGTGTGGTAAGCCTAGACACATGCACATTTTTCCTTATGGTGACTTCCATGTGTATAGGTGTGGGACAACCTTTGAACTCCCATTGGAAAGGATCGAACGGATCTAAGAATGTGGTCATCATGGGGTGGAGCACAACCTCATTACCTAGGGATATGTGGCCCAAGGTCATGGCTCCCAAGGTGTAACCCGGGTCTAGGATGGGGTGGATTGGGTCAAACATGGTGGGTTGGGTTAGGGAAAGGTGGGTGGTGGATAAGGTGGTTGGGTCACATAGGGGTCTAGGCTCCCATAGGAAGGGATCAAAGGGGTAGTGGAAAGGTCTTCCTAGAGGGTGGCACTCTATGTCTTCAAGGTACCCAAACGGTGAGTCATCCTCCTCCAAGATAATTGGGCCAAGGTCTCTAGTGGGTTGGTCAATTAAAGCAATTGGAATCTTGATGGGTGGGAAGTGGGCCAAGATTGGTTTCTCATCCTTGGGGAGAAAGAGGAGGATTTCACTTGTATAATGGCCACTAGTGTAGATGGAGGTGATGGAACCGGTGGCGGGGTAAGCTAGGAAGGGTCCACTATAGTAGATGGGGCTAGACTCCAATGGTCCTATGGCTAGCATATTGGTCAGGTAGACTTGCCATTGTAAATAGTCTACTAGGTCCCCTAAGCCTTCCACAAAGTAGGAGGTTTGAAGTGTGACATGCGAAGACCGGGTGGGCATAATTTGGACTTGATATGCCAAGGGTGAGAGGTAAGGTGGTGAGCTAGGAATGGTGGGGCCTTGCTTAAGCCATTGGAGTATGGACTCATTCATGGTTAGGGTGTGCGGCTCATGAGGACCCGAACTAGGAGAGGTGGGTGGAAGTGGGGGGTCTAGGATGTTCTCTATGGTGGGAGGTGAATCCGGATTGGCATCCATCTCCACTTGGGTAGGAGTGTGGGCCACAACTTCCAAGGATAATGGGGTAGGATAGTCTATGGTGGGTGGAGTGATAATGGTCAGTGCATGGTACTCTCGGGGTGGTGAACATGGGTGGACTTGGGTTGGGCTTGGTCGGGGAAGTTCATGGGTGGGAGTTGGGTTCGGGGGTGAAAGATCGGTTGGTTGAAGAGGTTTGGGTTGGGGTGCGTAGATCTTTCTAAGATCGGCCCTCATTTCATCCCAAGATTCAATGGGTGCTTCCCCTTTGGCTTCTCTCAAACCTACAATGTTCTCCCATTCTTTCCTAGCTTGGCGCCAAAGCAAACTCTTGGCATAGTTGACTTGGACAAGCCCTGACAGGGTAAACCTCCCAAAGTGTTGGTCTATGGACTTCTCCTATTCTAGATATATGCTAGGGCGGGATCCATCAAACACAAAGGCTTCTAATGGGCCTAAGAGTGGCGAATATGCCATGTATGAGGTAGTCATGATAGTGGACAAGGGTGATGCATGCAATGGCCCTAGGACAAGACTTAGTAGAGACAAGTCTAGAACTTGCTCTGATACCAATTGATGTGACACGACCTTGGACTTAAGCAAGCAAGCACATTCGCAATCTAAATTGGCCAACTTGGGCCGCCGCTCTCTCGTCGCTCACCCAAGCCCGGGGTAACTTGGCAATGCCAAGGTGAGGTTGAGGGGTTGGGCCCTTGCTGGTAGAGGGCCAGCAAGGCCAATACTTGATTCCCAATGGATGTGGAAGCCCAAGACAACGGGGCCGACCAAGTGCCAAAGGCACCGGTTTCTCTCTTTTCCCACGGTGATCACTTATAGCACAAGAGCTTAAGGATCGGGCTCTCATTCACGGCCAGCGGAGTTTATGAACTACTATTGAAAGAACAAGCACAAATTAGAGCAAAGTTTGGAGCACTTACTCGACCGGTTTGAAGAAACCGGTCTCGCTCGGAGACGAGGGCGAGCGGGGAAGCGTGGGTTCCCCACACGCCGCGCCGGGGTAGCTTGACATGTTTAAGCTATTACAACACTACACCCCATGCAAGGGGGGGATCGTGGGGAAGGGAAGATGATAGTTACAATCAAAACTACCTCCACACAGGGAGGGGCCTTCAGCCGGCCAAGCGGGGTGGGGAAAACTAGGGCTAAAACGATGATGAAGTGAATATGCTGAATCTGCCTTCTCTCGGCAATTATGTACAGACAGTCGGTACTGTGGCTGCAGAACGTGATCATGAATTTTTCCGAGGGCGAGACCAGTGGGAAAATCTTTGTTACTGGAAATGGAGTGCCTCTAAATTTTTCCAAATTCTTCTGGGGTCGCTGCTGGCCTGAGCAGGAGCTCGAACAGGGATGCTGATTCTCGGACTGACAGCAACTGATTACTAACAGCAGGAAGAAGAGGTTGCCTCGGTCGCTCCCGAACTCCGAATCAGGTGCCGCCAGAGCTGACGGGTCTTCTTTGCAACAGAACTGACGGGGAAGCCGAAAGATGCCGAGAAGATTAGGGGACCAAGAACAGTGAGTGGGGGTCGGTGCAGACTGTGGGAAGCAGAGTCGTACGCCTGAGGAAGAAAATTTGTAACTTCTGTTTCGGATGCCGAACGGAGTTCCGCTTCTTGATTCTGAAAGTAGACAGGAAGGGGAAGAACTTTTTGAAGAGCTCGTGGCCTGATTCCTCCGGGGTTTATCGTGGTGAAGCTTTCTCTCCGGCTTAGAACCTCTGTAGGGGGCAGATCGACGCAGTAATAGCAGGTTGCAGAGGATGTCTCGGTAGCTCCCGACCTCGGAATCAAGCACCGTCAGAGTCATTGGAATTGTGGATGAGTCCTCTTCGCATAAAAACTGACGGGGAAGCCAACCGATGTCGGAGAAGACTAGGGGATGCAGAACAATGGCGACTGGTCGGTGCAGACTATGAGTAGCAGATCTGCGTAGCGGAGGGAGAAAATTGAGAACTCTGGATCACGAATGCCGAATGAAGTTCTGTTTCTTGATTCTGGAAGTAGACTGGGCGATGAAGAAATTTGAAGAAAAATGCGTGGACTGATTCCTTCGGGGTTCGTCGTGGCAGAGCTTCCAATCTGGCTCAGGTCCTCAGCCGAGGCAGAACTGCGCAGTTGTGGGAGAATGGACCTCCTGGACGGCTCGGAGATCGGAAGAAGATGAAACCACTTCTGTTGCGAAGGAGACTGGTAGACGCTTCCGAAGATAGCTCTTGAGTCTTCAAACTCATCCGGAGGAAGTCGTGGTGGCCGCTGCAAGTTGCTGGTTCATCTGCAACCTCTGGACAGCAAACTGTAACTTCGAAGTAGCTTCCAATGACCAAGAAAGAAGAAGGGGAAGGGGGTAGATGAGTGTGGGAGTGACCCCTGGTTGTAAGGGGGTCTTGGATGGGGTGTTCTAAGGTGTGGGAGGTGGAGAATAAGGTCTGGAAGAGGGTCCAATAGATGGTGGTAGTGGGGGCTGCGAATTTGGTTGGATTGGAGAGAGGGAAAGGATATTCGAAAATAGGTTTAAGGGTGGGGTTAATTTTTTGTCTTGGGAATGGGGGGGTTGTGTTGGGGAAGGGAAGGGGTGCTTGGGGTAGTGGGAAGGGTGCTTGGGAAAGTGGGAGGGGTAGTTGGGGGTTGGATGGTGAGGAGAGGATTGGTGGAGGGGGTCTTGGGAAGGGGTGGAGTATTGATGAGGGTTGTGGGGAATGGGAAGAGGCTTAAATGGGGTAGGTGGGGAGTGGAGGTGGTTGGGAAGGGAGGAGAGAGAAGAAAATTCGAATTTAGGTGTTGAAGAGAGAGAAAGTGGGGTGAAAAAGAGAGATTAAGAGAGGGAAGGGTGGGGAATCTCTCCCCTAGGGTTTCTCACCCAAAAAATGGAATCTCTCCACTAGATAAGAAGTGTAAACTCTCAAAATGGCAAGTTTTTTCATTCATTGATTCATTAAGTTGAAATGGGGGGAATGGGGTCCTATATATAGGCAACCCACATTTTACAATAAGACCTCGACAATTGACTCAATGACAAATAACCGAGGGGGTAGGGGGATGCCCTTGGGCCAAGCCCAATGAATTGGGCCCAATAGCTAACTAAACAACCTAATGACACTCAAACTTAGGGAAATAAACATAAGACCTAGGAACATGACTCAAATAAAAGGGAAAATACATCAAATGACTCAAATAAAAAAATTACATAGGACTCAAAATTAAATAACTAGACCATGCCGGATGCAACCGGGGTGAGGAGACGAGCTGTGAACATGGGCATGGGAGGTGATGTCCCCATCAGGATGTCTCTTCTCTTCAGGTCCTCCAGCCTCCTTGGCTCAGGCAGGGTGACCTTGTCATACTGCGTAACCCAGTCAAATAGGATCCTGGTCTTCTCATTTGGGAAAGAGTAGGACTTCTTCATTTTATCCCGGAGGGATGGGCCTTCTTCGCCGTCTCCGGTCTTGGCAGGCTGAGGAGCAGCTGTCTTCTTGCCTTTATCTTTTTTCTGTTCAAATGTCTTGATATCAAGGGCATTTGCTTCTTTCGGTGCCTGGCGCCATTCTGTTGCCTTGCCCATTTGTGCAGTAGGGGTGTTTGGTGTGGGGGCTGGTTTTGCTAGGAAAGCCTCCACTTCTGCAACAATATTGTTCAGACGGTCGAACGACCGGATTTCCATGCCAATCATCTTCTCCAGCACCTCTCTCCTGAAGTTCTGTTTGCAGATTTGCACAGCGTCTTCCTGGTGCGGGGGCCGCTTGCATCTCATTCCGAGGTTCCTCACCTCTTGATGTAGTCGAGAGCGGTGTCATCTGCCCTCTGTCTTGTTGAATAGAGTTCAGCCACTATGACCTCCCTCTCTATAACATGAAATCTTTCTCTGAACTTCCTCTACATTTCTGACCAGTCGCTGATCGACCCGGCCGGGAGGCTGGAGTACCATTCAAAGGTGAGCCCTGTGAGTGAGGACCTGAAGAACTTCAGTAAATATGACTCGTCAGTGGCTAAGTCACCCAAGACGATCATGTAGTAGGCGACATGTTCCTTCGGGGATCCCTTCCCGTTGAACTTGTCGAACTTCAGCGGCTTGCTGATCCCAAGAGGGATCCGCTTAGCAGCATGATGCGGTGGATATGGCACCCTATATGCATCGAATATAACATAGTCACCTTCAGCTCTTTCAGCGAGCTTCATCTCGATCATCTTTCTACCATCATCTTGCTCATGGTGGTTGGGTCGACCGGTTCCGGGTAGAAATGCGCCGGCTGCAAATAGGGGGTGACCAGGGTGGTCGCCTGTGGAGGAGGACGCAGCAATGGAGGTGTCTGGTGCACCTGAGGCAGCACCGGGGGAGCCAGTGATTGTGATGGGCGTTGTTGAGTTGTCGCCAAATTTGGCTCCGCCTACAGAGGTGGGGTATAGAGTGGCGGGAAGTCGTTCTTGCTGACAGCTCCCCTTGATGATTTGGCCTGCACATCAGGCCGCTTGGAGGTGGAGGACTGCTCTGCCTTTTCCGTCAACTACTTCTTCAGCTGTTCTATCTCCTGGCGGTACCTCTGGAGCATCATTAGTATGGCTGGATCCATAGCTGCTGTGTCGGGGATGGCCTCTGTCGTCTCGCCAGATGCACCCTCAGGCAGGATGTCAAGCAAGACATGTTCATCTTCATCTGCCGTTATCACATTTGCTGTGAGAATAACGACCTTGTCATGCTGTTGGAGGCAGGGCAGGGCTTGCTTTCCCTGGGTCGCTGCCAGCATCTGTTTTGCGGCCTCCACTCTTTGTGTGCTCGGCCCTGGTCTGTCCGCTAGCCAGGCCAACTCTTGAGGCTCTTCGGGTAATTTTCCATAGTGGCCATCTATCCCGGCCATATTGCATGTGAAGATCTACATCCTGCGTCTCTGTCTGCGAACCTTCCTCTTGGCATTCTCCGGGAAGGTAAGCCTTTTGAACACAGAGATCCTTTTCCTTTCCCCTTGACGGGGGATAGTGTCATCGGCTTGAATATCAGAGTCGTCTTCCTATCCATTGTCATCAACCGATGACGTCATCCTCCTATCTTCTTCTTCTCCCGCTGCCATTAATGGACAGTGGTCTTCTTCGGCTGCGGCTGCCTGCAACAGCCGTTGTTGGCCTAAAGAGGGGTTGCCCAACCCCCTAAAATAGCTTCTGACCATATTGGTCATTTCATCTTGCCCTCGACCCGAGTGCGTGGTCGGGGACAGTTGTTGACCTCTCATCGGAGGAATGTGAGTAAACCGAGCCCTTTCGACAGTCTGCTATAATCTTCTTCCCACAATGGGGATATTGGCTTGTCGGGCGCAGGCCCTAAAGCTTTCTCGGCGTGGCGGATCCATGATTGTCTCTTCCTTCCTTGTGATAAGGTTCCTCTTGTTGTTTTCTTCTGCTCTGGTGGATCTGGGGTGATACTGCACTGGAGCTTCTTGCTGGACAGGCTGGACCTTTTTGGGGACCCAAACCTACTTGAATCTTCTTGGCTTTGGAGCCAACATCCTCTGGCCACGACGGCCGGCTTCTTCTTCTTCGGTCCTTCTTCCAGCGAGAGCCTGGTAGGAGTTGCAGACTGGCACAGTAGGGATTACCCGATCTGGGCTCACTCGAGCCTTGCGCCCGTCCAGAAAGACACGGAGGCCACCGACCAGCATAGACTTGCCGGATGTGGAGGGTCGTCCGGTCAAAGCAGCACCAGCCTTCCTTCGGGGGTTCCGGTGTCGGCGTCTCCTGAAGCTCTTGGCAGGGACGGGGCGGGCCCCGTGAGCAATGTGATGCACCATGCAGCTGGCGACTTGGGATGGACTTGCGGACGAGTTGTCACAGTGTCGAGCCTCCGGGGCCTCGACCTTTTCAGCAACCTTTTCTTCGAAGGTCTCCAGGGAATCCGTCTGCAACATGTCAACGAAGGCTAACCCCAAGAAGTTGGGGAAGCCTACAGCTGGTGGGAAATATCCGAAGACCATGGGTACCACCAGGTACCCGTGCTCCACATGGTCAGCTACGATTGCGGGGCCGAAGCCAACACCAGTGAGTCCGGATGACGTCATCGTTTGCCTGAGACAAACAGACAAACAATCAGCATTCTTGGGGTAAGCCCCCGAAGGTATCCTCTCTTGGCAAAGAGATGAAGGGAGACTCGAGTCCCACCGGGCGTGCCAGACTTGTGGAGATGTTTTTTTTGTTTAGGTTTATTTTTCTGGGTTTATTAGGCGTGCCAGCCACCGGAGTGACAATTCATTGTGCGCTCGACTTGACTCAGTCAGTCGATTGTGATATTCGTGTCAGGACTCTGAGTCCGTCATACCATAAAGGCTATGACGTTAATTATGTCCTTCCAAAGAAGGACAACCCTTGATTAATTGCCAAGAAAGGATACCTCGGGGGGAAAATGAGGTACGACTGTTACGCTAACTCCGCTAATGGGATGCGAAACATGCATAGAGAACCGTGCTACGTGGGACATGATAGCAATGTTATAACGTAAATCTGGCAGCACGTCCCCTTATTTGGGGTTATGCCAAAGGGAAGTATAGGTCATTCACCCACGAAATGTCGGGATGAAAGCCAAAAGAGAGACGGGTGTAGCCTTGGATCCAAAAGGATTTGAATGTGACGGGACAGTGTCCGCTACCATATCGTTTGTTGATGTTCCCCTCAAAGGACCATTGGAGGACATGCAGTGGCGGAACTCCGAGGGTCCGTGGGGTGACAGAAGAAACATCGTATTCGGTATAATGTAGGGGTAAAACCCCCATTAATGTATCTCTGTGGACCTGGGTGAAAAACCACAATTCCCTCGTAAGGTGACGAAGGTTAGCACGGAGGTTGACAAGAAGGGGACATTTGAGTTTAGACTGCATTTGGGTTTAATGGGATTGTTGAGACGTCAGGCTTTGGATGGCACCTGTTAGTGAGACGAAACGGCATGAATAGGAGTCGGTGCGAGGGGATCCCAGCGCTACGGGAGGCCAAAGGGCAGACGGCGCGGCATGGTCCCGGCGCGCCCTTCACCCGGCGCGAGTTTGGCGCCGGGAGGAGGTGGCGCCGGGAGGAGACGGCGCCGGGAGGAGGTGGCGCCGGTAGCCATTTTGTTGGTTTTCTTCAGATGTTATGAGGGGTTCTGATGAATTCAAAAGGGGATCCTCTATATTCAACGGGGATTTTATGGCAATAGTTGGGTGAGATAGAAGATGAGGGTGGACTCATTCACAAAGGGGTTCAAGGAGATCATGTAACTGTAAGGTATGTTCCCTATGGTGGCCAAGATACCATGAGATGATATAGCTCAGCTTATTGCCACGCAGTTAGGGGTTAAATGCACAATTCCGATGAAAACATCATACTATGCGATCGAGTAAAAGTCTGAATAGATTTTGACAGCACCTCCCCTTATTTTGGGAGCGTGCCAAAAGGGTATTATAGGCCATCCACTCACGAACTGTCGGAGTGGAAACCAAAACGAGAGCTGGGCGTAGCCTGAGATCCAAGGGATCTAAATCATGTGGGACTTTATCCCCCCATGTTGTGATATCCCCGGTACAGTCAACGGAGAACCTGCAATGGCAGGGCTCCATGACTTGATGGGGTTGTAGAATGTAGGGGAATGAACCCCTTTAATATGGCTCCCGTGAGGACGGAGGGAAAGGTAGTACGTCTCCATAGGGCAGGGTATGATGAGCAAGGTTGGCATAGCCTCGCGGCATTGGCACAAACGCATTGACGTGGCTAGAAGATGTAAAGGTATCGGCGCGAAGAAGGAGTTAGGCCTCTACGCGAAATAGGAAACCCAACCGGCGTGGCAAGCCCTCGGCGCGAGACTTGCGCCGAGAGGTGCTCGCGCCGGGAGGCTTAGATGAGGTTTTTAGAAGGGTTTTAAGGCAGGGGCTTTGGGCGTTTGAAGAAAAAGGATTTGTTCAACAATCTGAAGACCGTTTTGGATGATCGTAGAGAGGATGATTCGGGGTGGAGACAACCTTCCTTCTGGGGCCTCCCTAGGAGCAGAACCGTTCATGAAAACCTCACGATCCGGATTCGTCCCTTCTTGTTTCACAGACGGGAAGCCATGAGATAGGCTGTCTCAAGCTCTCGTTGTAAGTGTAAAGTTGAAAGAATCATACGATGGAAGAACGTTCAACATAATTGGAAAATAGAGACGGTAAAGCATACGTAGAAGTGCAGCCATCAATATCCATAGCATATAGTGCAGAAGCAGAAACAAAAGAATAATGATGGGGAGAACCCAACCCATCTTTCGTTAACTATTTCATCAAAAAAAGGGCGTACACGAGTTCAACTCGGGAGAGAAGAAGCATACACCTACTCTATCCCTGAGGACATGGTTACATTGGCATTCAGTGCTACAGGAGCAGAGATGCTCGAAAATAGAGATACAAAGGAAAAGGGGAACGATATTCAGACCGAGGAGAAAGGGGGAAGAAGAGCTACAGCTGCTCAGGACGGCGAACGGCACACCCCACCTGACTTCTCCCTTCGAGCCTCTGCCCCTCTCTTTTCTTCAACTTCTATAGAGGGCTCTCGAGCTTCCCCTTTCTTTCTTTTTTTTCTCTCTTTTCTCTGTTGCCTCCCTTTCCTCCCTTTTTTCTCTTCGAAGGGCAACCTTCTTATAGAGGGATGACCCTCATCCTCTCGGCCTGAGCTTCCTAGCACGCCAGCATCCATCTTCCCGGTGTGGGCAGCCCTCGGCGCGTCTCAGTTTACATTTGGGCTTGGCCCATTTCCCTGTCATTCGGCACAGGATCCACTTAATGGACTCCTCCCGACAGTGGGCTTCTTGGCATATATATTAAGACTTCATGGGGCTTGTTTAACACCTTGCATTCACAAACACGTGTGAGGCACTGTGCATCCCACCTTCAGAGAACCAGAATTATCTGAGCATCCTTTCTTAGCAGACAGATGATTGCCTGAATGTTGGTATGGTTTTATCAGTCCGACTACCTGAATGATAGCCGTACTGGACAACGGCCTAGCCAGGGATGGCTTTAGCCGAACAAAGTGTTAGGAATAGTGGGTCTCTTCTATTCTGATTCTCAGAACATCCGGGGATGGTATAGGAGCTGTACCCTCGATTGATCTTTAAAGCTGTGAATCTACTTTGGTCTCTTCTGGTATATTTTAGGTGTCAATAGCCTCCCTGCGGTTAATCTGGCGCGCTATTTTACGCGCCAAATAAACATCACTCAACAAAAAGGCGTGCCAAAATCGACCGCGCCGGGTTAACGGTTAAATGGCCAGGGCCGCGCCGTATTAAAAATGCAAAGGGCCAGGGGCGCGCTGGATTTCCCCGCGCCGTATTAACATTCAAACAGCGCCGGATTAACATCCGTGCCGGATCAAGGGCCATCCCAAGCTCCTGTCAACTGAAGAGCAGACCATTCTGGGTGAAGCTCATCCGTCGGCCTTGTTGCGCTCGTGCCTCGCTCACAACACCCACGTCTGGGGGGCATTTGTTGGCACTCATAATGTGATCGTCAGCGATCAAGCCATAAAGACGAATGATGCGGCCCGCTGAAACACGGAAGCCAATAAAGATCAACATATTGAAGACTTCTCGAGCTGCCAGAGCCTCAAGTCACCCCGTATGAACGCCAGGGACTTCACCTCAGGAGAACCGAGATGAAATCACAACCAACCGGCAGTGCGACCAAGCCTGCCCAATGAACCGGCATCGACTCCATCGTGCCGCATACACTACACCCGTTGTCCGACCAAGGATGACGGTCTACCCAATGGCTAGCCACCTTATGAAAGGCTCTCCTGAGATGAAAGAGTCCCCTTGGCTCTTGAGAACGGTGGACCGAAAGCTCTATCGGCAGAAGATCCCGGTCACCCGGCACGGGTACGGTTTCCCACCAAGATGGGCCCGTTAGTGGCCGAATGATCACCTAGCTCAGGTGAAACTATCCCTGGTGTTATCCCATCCTCTAAGGAGCTTTGAGCACAAGCCAGACCAAGCTAGCGGCACGTATCATAGTGCCAAGAGCCGTGTCAGGGGAAAACCCACGTGATCAAACCAAAGCCATCGGAAGTTCCGAGAATGGCCGTACGTCGGTCTGAAAGCTTCAACAAGGGGTCTCGGCGAGGTTTCAAGGAGCATTGGTGAGATAAATGTTCACGGTGACCCCCGGAGTCATCCCCGGACTCATCGTCTGACTCGCGACATGCGAGGAGCATTAACACGGCACGCCCTAAATCGGAGCGCCTCCATCTGGTGCCCCTTATTCCGGCGCACAGAAACCCTCACCCGGCTCCCTCCTATTCCGGCGCGCGAGGGATAGAGCTCACCCTTACCGGCGCGCCATTCTGCTCTCCGGATTAAGGCATCGAACCTCCTCCTATATATAGGGAGCCGTTCGATTGATAGAAGGGAGAGGATAGAGAGAAGAAGGCTTTGAGGAAGACTTTCAAGAGGGTTTTTAGAGAGGCTTTCAAAGAGGCTTTTAGAGAGGTTTTTCGAGAGAGGATAGAAGGAGAAGAAGCAGGGTTCTCCGGAGCGCCCGTTGCCGCCGTCTTCCCTCAACCTGCCTGAAGCCCTCCGGAGTCAGAGAAGAAGAAGACGTCCGATACTATGTTCTAGGAATAGGTGGGCGCCTGTGTTTCTGCTGATTCCCGATATCGATTTCTCTCTGTCGAATGTAAGCCGGAGGGGGAGGGATGGCGATGATATGAGCCAAACTCCCCTCCCCTTCTCCGCATCTTCTTTTATTTGTTGTTGCTCTCCTGTGAATCCTATTGCGAGTAGGATGGTGGCCGTGCCGTGATGCCGGCAATGAACTCATGATATGTGGGTGATTTCCCCCCGCCGATGGAATAATAGCATGCGTGTATGAATGCACTAATGGATTGAATGTTTGGCATCCCGCCTTCCCCTTCCATTGCTATTTCGTTCAATGGTTTTATATACCTATTAGGGTCTTCCCGTATGCGGCTTTAAGATCCCGGTTTCTCCGAATTCTGAACGCGCCCTGGTATGCCATGGGCTACATGGATAACCCCTCCCTGGGTCCTCCGTGCATGTGCCTGTGCACACGTCGCTCTCCATTTTGATATGAAATCCGACCTTCACCTCCCCTCCTCTTTGCATCTCTCCGTTGTTCAGAGGAGGCCGGTGATGTTTCTGGGATAGTGAAGCCTGCTTTGCGACTACTGCATCCCAGCCATTTGTGGGTATGCGCATGTAGGAAAGCTTTTCTAGTTGCATATCGATCGACTCTTTCCATGACTACCGTTGCATTCTGTTCTATGAATAGTAGCCCGGTCCCGTGAGCATCAACATCTTGGCCCTCCACCCAGGGAGGGGGATATCTCCCACCGTTCACCGAGTTGCTAATTGGCGAGGGGAACTCCTGATGTGGACATCACCTTCCATGCCCACATTCATAGCTCGTCTCCTCGCCCCGGTTGCATCCGGCATAGTTTAGTCATTTAATTTTGAGTCCTATGTAATTTTACTTGAGTCATTTGATGTAATTTGCATTTTATTTGAGTCATGTCCCTAGGTCTTGCATTTATTTTCCTATGTTTGAGTGTCATTAGAATGTGTAATGTGCTAATTGGGCCCATTTCTTCGGGCTTGGCCCAATGAGCTCCCCTACCCCTTCGGTTATTTGTCAATGAGTCTTTTGTCAGGGTCTTATTGTAAAATGTGGGTTTCCTATATATAGGGCCCCATTTCCTTCATTTGGAGGTAATGAATGAATCAATGAAAAATGCCATTTGAGTATCCAAAGCTTAGTTTAGTGGAGTGATTCCAACATTTTTTGGGTGAGAAACCCTAGGGGAGAGATTCCCCACCCTTCCCTCTCCTAATCCCTCTTTTTCACTCCACTTTCTCTCTCCTCAACACCCAATTTCGAATTTTCTTCTCTCTCCTCCTTTCCCAACCACCTCAACCCCCACCTACCATCATTAAAGCCCTCCACTTCCCCATGGCCTCCATTACTCCACCCCCTAGTCCCAAGGAGATCTCTCACCATTCCAACACCATCCTCCACATTCCAACACCACTTTCCCCATTCCAACACAATCAACCCCTTCCCCACACAACCCCACAACTTCCAAAGCATATTTGAATTTGAAATCCACCCTTCCCTCCACTCACTTGTGCCCCCCCCCCACCTTCTCCTCTCACCCACCTTCCAAAATTCGTAGCTCCTCCTCCCACCACCTGTTAGACCCCCTTCCAGACCCCATTCTTCCCTTCCCCCACCTTAGAACACCCCCTCCTAGACCCCCTCACAGCCCGGGCTTTCCCCACACTCCCCCATATACCCCATTCCCCCCCATCATCATCAACCTATAGCTCTCAACTGAAGATCTACAGCAGAGTAGCAGCTTGCAGCGGCCACCACGATCACCTCCGAATGAGTTTGAAGACCCAAGAGCCATTGTCGGAAGCGTCTGGCAGTCGCCTTCGCGACCGAAGTGGTTTCGTCTTCTTCCGATCTTCGAGCCATCCTGGAGGTCCATTCTTCCACAGCTGCGCGGTTCTGCCTCTGCTAAGGAGCTGAACCAGTTTAGAAGCTCTGCCACGACGGACCCTGAAGGAATCAGTCTTTAAGTTCTTCTTCAAAGTTCCTCTTTGGCCTGTCTAGTTTCAGATTCAAGAAGCGGAAGTTCATTCAGCATCGGGGAGCAGAAGTTACCAATTTTCTCCCCCGAACGCGCGGTTCTGCCTTCTACAGTCTGCACCGACCCCTCCTCACTCTTCTGGTTCCACAGATTGTCTCCGACCTCTTATGGTGTTCCCGTTTCTTTTGGTGCAAAGAGGACTCACCCACGGTTCTAACGGCGCTGACGGTATCAAATTTGGAGTTTGGGAGCGGCCAGGACAGCCTCTGCATCCTACTATTGGTGACCTGCCCCTGCTAGTCCATGAAACAGAGGCCCTGTTCAAGCTCCTGTCCCGACCAGCAGCGAGTCTAGAAGAAATTAAGAAAATTCTGAGGCATTCCCCTTCCAGCTACGAAGGTTTTCCCTCTGGGTTCGTCGTCAAAAAAATTCCTGATCAAGATCTACAGCAGCAACACCGACTCTCTGTCCTGGCTCGCAGACAGCAAGCAGATTCGGCGTCCACCCTTATTCCTCATTCTTTGCTTTAGTTTCCCCACCCCGCTTGACCGGCTGAAGGTCCCTCCCTGTGTGGAGGTAGTATTGATTGTAATTTCTATTAACCCCCACCCCAAGATCCCCCTCCTACGTGAGGTGTAGTGTTGTAACTTGTTTGGACAGGTCAATCGACACCGCCGCGGCGTGTGGGGATCCACTCGCCTCCCCGCTCGCCCTCGTCTCCGATTGGGACCGGTTTCTTCAATCCGGTCGAGTAAGTGCTCAAACCTTCACTCCACTTAGTGCTTGTCTTTCAATATTAGTTCTAATTCCGCTGGTTATGCGAGTGAGAGCCCGATCCTCAAGCCCCATAAACTTGAGTGATCACCGTGGGAATATTGCAACCGGTGCCTTTGGCACTTGGTCGGCCCCATTGTCTTGGGCTTCCACATCCATTGGGAATCAAGTCTTGGCCTTGCTGGCCCTCTACCAGCAAGGGCCCAACCCCTCAACCTCACCTTGGCATTGCCAAGTTACCCCGGGCTTGGGTGAGCGACGAGAGAGCGGCGGCCCAAATTGGCCCATTTAGATTGCGAATGTGCTTGCTTGCTTAAGTCCAAGGTCGTGTCACATCAAGTGGTATCAGAGCAAGTCTTTGATTTGTTCTCATAAGTCAAGTCCATGGGCACGCTTGCATTAGAGTGCTCATCGGATCGTTCTATGCATTATCCACCTCCTATTGTCATTGAGTCTACAGACCAAAAGGCCCTAATTCCCATCATATCCCAAGCATACCTACCTAATGGGAGCCCCACAGAAATTGACTTCATCGACATGGAAGAAGATAATTGGGTATCCCCCGAAATTGTAGCCACCCTCTCTACGACTGGACAAATTGTGCACAACGGAGACCTAGTCTTCGTTGAATTCCATAAATGGTTCGGGAAGACTAAGTATTTGGATGGGGCTTGGTGTCAAAAGGGAACATTGGCGGATGCATGTATAATCCTAGGTAAGAAATGGTTAGATGAAAGGAATGCCGACATCGACCCAACACGTCGGACTTGCCTAGTGCATCCGCCACACCTTTCGGGAACCTTTAAATTCAACAACCTTTTATTCTCCCACCCGCGGGAATCCCACCCTTGTTCACCACCACGGGTGCACCATACTCCGGCCATCATCACCCCACCATCAAAGAACCTTCCCACTCCATTAGTTTTGGAAGAAGTAGTCCACCCGCTTTGTCACATGAAGACAAATATCCCTCGGGAACCTATCCCCTCCATAGAGAGCTCCCATGTCCCAATTGAAGAGGAAGCCTCGCACAAGGATCTTCACCCTACACCACCCCCTCTAGATAAGGCTGAATTCATCTTAGAAGAGTCCCTTGTTAGGTGGCTAAGGGAGAGCCTAATTAGAGAGACCTCGACCCATGTTTGCCCTCCCATAGAACAAAATTTTCCCCTAGTGCCCATCTTCTCCTATCACACCACAATCCAAGCATCCTATCAAGTGGAGACCTTAGAGGATTTTCTTAGGGGCTTAGCATGGCAAATTGAGTTCACTAGCATGTTGACCCCTATGGCCGAACAACCTAGGAGCCTTAGCCTCCTACACCTATGCATAGGGTCTATCACCTCGATTTGCACCAATGGTTGCTACACTAGCGACCTCCTTCTATTCCTCCCTACACCGAATGAGCCCAACCTTCTCCTCAATTTAGAGCTTCTTATCTCGGGTAGAAAGCCAAGCCCTCCACTCATGGCCGACCCACTTGTCAAGAACATTGGCCCAACTATCATAGGGAAGGAGGACTTAGCACCTTTTAAGGATCTTGAGGACATGGAGTTCCTCCCCCTAAGTGACCTATTTTATGATCCATATGATCCCTTCCAATGGGAGTCAAGGAACTCATATGACCCAACCATATTACCAACCACCCACCCTTGCCTACCCTCACCCACCATATTGGACCAAACCCACCTCATCCATGACCCGGGTTGCACCTTGGGAGCCATAACCTTGGACCATATATCCCTAGGTAATAAGGTGGTGCCCCACCCTATGATAACCACCTTCTTAGATCCATTCGATCCTTTCCAATGGGAGTTCAAAGGTTGTCCCACACCTCTACACATGGAAGTCACCTTTGGGAAATGCATGCATGTGTCTAGGCTTACCACACCCCTTGGCATGAACACTATGTTGGGTCCTTTCATTCATATCACCCACATGTCAAGTAGAAAGTATGAGTGGTCTATATTCGGATGTCATGGTCCACCTTCATTCATCATAGGTCTTAAGCATGACAAAAGCATCTACGGATGCCCGAGTCCCTCGACATTCATCACCACTTTACATGATAGGTTCACATATGGTTGCCCCGGCCCACCTAGGCCCACCAAAGTCTACATGACAATATTGCACGATAAGTCCACATATGGTTGCACCGGCCCACCAAGGTTCATCATGGTCCATATGACATCATGGCATGATAGGTCCATCTATGGTTATCCAGGTCCACCCCTAACCACTAAAAGGATAGCATTCACAAAATTGCATGAAAACCTTTGCAAGCACATCAGCAAAAAGAATGAGGTTTATAAAAGGCTGGCTGACTCTCATCGGCGTCACCAAGAATTCCAAGCGGGTGACTTTGTGATGGTAAGGATGGAGAGGCTCTCCTCGGGAGCCAACTCTAAACTGAGACCACGTGGGGCTGGTCCCTTCCAGGTCTTGAGGCGCATAGGTGCAATTGCCTACGAGTTAGATCTCCCTGAGGAGTATGGAATAAGTCCCACATTCATTGTTGCCGACCTAGTGCCATATAAGGGACCCACGGTGGTACCTAGTGAGGAGATTGAGCCTACTTCTTCCCTTGAGAGAGCACCCACCCATGATGATAAACCACCAGCCAAGAGAGTCCAGCGTGAACAAATTGAACAAATATTGGATGAACAAGTCACTACCACTCGGAGCAAGGTATATGAGCGCTATCTCGGCAGGTGGATGGATCGGTCTCGTTCGGAAGACTTGAAGGCAGTACCACTTCTACACCTTCCAAGGAGGGAAGGATACTTACTCAACGGAGTCGAGTTCTCCGCACCCCGGGAGTATGATGTGGACATCACCTTCCATGCCCACATTCATAGCTCGTCTCCTCGCCCCGGTTGCATCCGGCATGGTTTAGTCATTTAATTTTGAGTCCTATGTAATTTTACTTGAGTCATTTGATGTAATTTGCATTTTATTTGAGTCATGTCCCTAGGTCTTACATTTATTTTCCTATGTTTGAGTGTCATTAGAATGTGTAATGTGCTAATTGGGCCCATTTCTTCGGGCTTGGCCCAATGAGCTCCCCTACCCCTTCGGTTATTTGTCAATGAGTCTTTTGTCAGGGTCTTATTGTAAAATGTATGTTTCCTATATATAGGGCCCCATTTCCTTCATTTGGAGGTAATGAATGAATCAATGAAAAATGCGATTTGAGTATCCAAAGCTTAGTTTAGTGGAGTGATTCCAACATTTTTTGGGTGAGAAACCCTAGGGGAGAGATTCCCCACCCTTCCCTCTCCTAATCCCTCTTTTTCACTCCACTTTCTCTCTCCTCAACACCCAATTTCGAATTTTCTTCTCTCTCCTCCTTTCCCAACCACCTCAACCCCCACCTACCATCATTAAAGCCCTCCACTTCCCCATGGCCTCCATTACTCCACCCCCTAGTCCCAAGGAGATCTCTCACCATTCCAACACCATCCTCCACATTCCAACACCACTTTCCCCATTCCAACACAATCAACCCCTTCCCCACACAACCCCACAACTTCCAAAGCATATTTGAATTTGAAATCCATCCTTCCCTCCACTCACTTGTGCCCCCCCTCACCTTCTCCTCTCACCCACCTTCCCAAATTCGTAGCTCCTCCTCCCACCACCTGTTAGACCCCCTTCCAGACCCCATTCTTCCCTTCCCCCATCTTAGAACACCCCCTCCTAGACCCCCTCACAGCCCGGGCTTTCCCCACACTATCCACCCCCATTTCCCCTCCCATATACCCCATTCCCCCCCATCATCATCAACCTACATCTCTCAACTGAAGATCTACAGCAGAGCAGCAGCTTGCAGCGGCCACCACAATCACCTCCGGACGAGTTTGAAGACCCAAGAGCCATTTTCGGAAGCGTCTTCCAGTCACCTTCGCAACCGAAGTGGTTTCGTCTTCTTCCGATCTTCGACCCATCCTGTAGGTCCATTCTTCCACAGCTGCGTGGTTCTGCCTCGGCTAAGGACATGAACCAGTTTAGAAGCTCTGCCACGATGGACCCTGAAGGAATCAGTCTTCAAGTTATTCTTCAAAGTTTTCTCTTTGGCCTGTCTAGTTTCAGATTCAAGAAACGGAAGTTCATTCAGCATCCGGGAGCAGAAGTTACCAATTTTCTCCCCCGAACGCGCGGTTCTGCCTTCTATAGTCTGCACCGACCCCTCCTCACTCTTCTTGTTCCACAGATTGTCTCTGACCTCTTATGGTGTTCCCGTTTCTTTTTATGCAAAGAGGACTCACCCACGGTTCTAACGGCGCTGACGGTATCAAATTTGGAGTTTGGGAGCGGCCAGGACAGCCTCTGCATCCTACTGTTGGTGACCTGCCCATGCTAGTCCGAGAAACAGAGGCCCGGTTCAAGCTCCTGCCCCGACCAGCAGCGAGTCCAGAAGAAATTAAGAAAATTCTGAGGCATTCCCCTTCCAGCTACGAAGGTTTTCCCTCTAGGTTCGTCGTCAAAAAATTCCTGATCAAGATCTACAGCAGCAACACCGACTCTCTATCCCGGCTCGCACACAGTAAGCAGATTCGGCGTCCACCCTTATTCCTCGTTCTTTGCTTTAGTTTCCCCACCCCGCTTGACCGGCTGAAGGTCCCTCCCTGTGTGGAGGTAGTATTGATTGTAATTTCTATTAACCCCCACCCAAAGATCCCCCTCCTACGTGAGGTGTAGTGTTGTAACTTGTTTGGGCAGGTCAAGCGACACCGCCGCGACGTGTGGGGATCCACTCGCCTCCCCGCTCGCCCTCGTCTCCGATCGGGACCGGTTTCTTCAATCCGGTCGAGTAAGTGCTCAAACCTTCACTCCACTTAGTGCTTGTCTTTCAATATTAGTTCTAATTTCGCTGGTTATGCGAGTGAGAGCCCGATCCTCAAGCCCCATAAACTTGAGTGATCACCGTGGGAATATTGCAACCGGTGCCTTTGGCACTTGGTCGGCCCCATTATCTTGGGCTTCCACATCCATTGGGAATCAAGTCTTGGCCTTGCTGGCCCTCTACCAGCAAGGGCCCAACCCCTCAACCTCACCTTGGCATTGCCAAGTTACCCCGGGCTTGGGTGAGCGACGAGAGAGCGGCGGCCCAAATTGGCCCATTTAGATTGCGAATGTGCTTGCTTGCTTAAGTCCAAGGTCGTGTCACATCAACTCCACTCTCGAGTGATGGATGTTCTCATGAGTCATGAAGCCAACAACAACAATAGGGGCTCCGGCCCGACAATCTCAAACCCACAGCCCCTCGGGACCCTGTGGTGACCAAAGGGGTAAATGCTCCTAGCAGGGTAGCCCTCGGAACCTCTTTCCCTGAGGGTCTCTCTCTCTAGCAGGTGCAGTGTATGCTGTAGGTCGCCAACCCCTTTGTAGGCTTGTCCTCGGGGTGTCGCTTCTATCATCAGCTACCTCATCCTCTGCTTTCACCCGCGGAGTTTTGGTGCCCCTCGTAGGCTAGTCCTCGGGATATCCTATCCGTTGGGAATTTGCTGGCTGTCACCATGCAGACCGATAGTTTAAGGGGCTTGCTCCACAAGTGAGCATGACCCTGTTCCTCTCCTGCAACCTTTCAGGTTCAGGGGAGATGCTGCCCAATTTTCGGCAGGTTTTGGACTCACAAGTCGTCTCTGCGGATCGGCCGTAATAAATATTCATTCTGAATCAGGGACTCTAGTGCTCGAGTATGGACCTCGTACTAGCCCATTACTTCATTCTGGAAGGATCCTGGACTTTAATTAAATGTGCAATTGGCCCAAATAACTTCAAAACTCTCAACAAAATCTTAATGAACTTAAATGGTTTCAAAATTCATCAAAAAATAAGCTAAAACGGCACGGCCCTAATCCGGCGCACCCTAATACGGCGCGGTACCCCCCCGCGCCGGATTAACACTAGACTCGTGATTTTCTATTTTTATTTGGCTCGTTCCCGGCGCGCCCTAAACCGGCGCGTCCCGTGCCCGTCGCGCCGTATTAACCATTTGTCATAACTGCGCCGTATTAAGACCCTTCACCTACGTTTGGCCACGCCGGGGAAACCTACCCCTACGCGTGGCCGCACCGGTTTTGAACCTTTTGCTGTTTTAATCGCTCACTCGCCTCCAGAGCGATCCTCGTCTCCCGTGGTCGGAGTTAATAAACCATAATTAGTAATAAACTGAATAAGAGAAGGGATGTTCGAGTCTGAGTCATCTTGTTATCATGCTTTCACTACCATGTCCGTCAGCATTTTGCTTTCGTTATCATGCTTGTGTTACCATTCTCTCCCCTTGGCGGGGATTAATAAATGTGATTGAGCACTGCTTGTTTCCATAACTCTATTGCCATGCTTAGCATAGTCACGAGCATCATGCATGCATGCTTGCATAGACCCTCGGGTATATCAAATGGCGTTGACAGAAGGCCGGGTTACGCCCGATCGGAAGTCTCCGCTATGCGCGATGGTGGTCTTCGGACCTACATCCTCCGCCACGTACCAAGGGTCTCCAATTTAATGAACCATGCATCTCCTGCATGATAAATAGACGCATCTCATATGATCTTGTCATATTCATAACATCGCATCTTTATTCCGGCCTCGACAGCCCACTATCTCGGCAATTAATCAAAGGTTTTCCCTCCTCGCGAGGGATGTAATTAACTCCATAGCCTTTATGGTGTGGCGGACTACTGTTGCTGACCAAATCTCACTTTCGCCCGACACGGGTCAGAATGAGCGCATAATAAATTTGTCACTCACGTGACTGGCACGCCCGCGCAGTCAATCAGTCAGTTAATTGTCAGTCAATTAATTGATTGATCGACACGTGAAATAAACCAAATAAACCCAAATGATAATCATAAACAAACAAAGAAAGAAGACCGGAGTAGAACGGGAAGAATCCCATCGCAAACAACTAACTAATGCGCCTACAGTTTTTATGCAGCTAATGAATAGTGTGTTCCGACCCTACTTGGATCAGTGGGTCGTGTTATTTATTGATGATATTCTGATATATTCAAAGAGCAAGGAGGAGCATGAAAGGCACTTGACAATGGCGTTACAAGTATTAAAGGATCATCAGCTATACGCCAAGTTTAGTAAATGTGAGTTCTGGTTACAAGAAGTATCTTTTCTAGGGCACATTATTTCTAAAGAGGGAATCGCAGTAAACCCTTTCAAAGTTGAGGCTGTACGTAATTGGGAAAGACCTGCTAATGTAACTGAGATTAGAAGTTTCTTAGGCTTAGCAGGCTATTATCGAATGTTCATTAAGGATTTCTCCAAGATTGCAGTACCTTTGACTAGGTTAACTCGTAAGGAGAATTATTTTGAATGGGCTGATGATTGTGAGAAGAGTTTTCAGACTTTGAAGGGGTGTTTGACCACTGTCCCAGTTTTGGCCTTGCCCTTAGGTGAAGGAGGTTTTGATGTTTACACCGATGCTTCAGGAATCGATTTGGGTTGCGTATTGATGCAGCGAGGGAGAGTGATAGCCTATTCCTCCAGACAATTGAGAAAACATGAGGAGAATTACCATGTTCATGATCTGGAGTTAGCAGCTGTTATTTTTGCTCTTAAGATATGGAGGCATTATCTTTATGGAGAAACTTTCACCGTGTACTCAGACCATAAGAGCTTAAAATATCTATTTTCTCAAAAGGAATTGAATATGAGACAGAGAAGGTGGCTAGAGTACTTAAAGGATTTCGACTTCTCTATTGAATATCATCCCGGAAAAGGGAATGTTGTAGCAGACGCTTTGAGCAGGAAGCCGACAGCTAGATTAGCCAGTTTGATGCTTCAAGAGTGGAAGTTGTTAGAATAGTTTGCCAGTCTAGATATTACAGAAAAGGAAGATTGAATCTTGGTGGCTCATGTCTAGCTTCGTTCAGAATTACTAGCAGAAATTAAGCAGTTGCAGGATAATGACCCAGTGCTCATTGAAATTAAAGAACAGGTGGATAGTCGACTAGATTTTATGTTAGCTGTTGATGGAAGATTGTTGTTTCGAGGGAGAACATGTGTCCCTGATTCCACGGAGATAAAGAAGAAGATTCTTGAAGAAGCCTACAGATCTAAGTATGCTATACATCCAGGAGCTACAAAGATGTATAAAGATTTGAAGAGAACTTTTTGGTGGCCGAACATGAAAAGAGAAGTGGCCGATTTTGTGAGCAGGTGTTTAGTATGTCAAGAAGTAAAAGTAGAGCATTTCAAGCCTACTGGGAAATTAAAGCCTCTTGAAATACCACAATGGAAGTGGGAAGTGTCGGTATGGATTTTATTATGGGTTTACCCCGAACACCAGGAGGCCTTGATGGAATTTGGGTGATCATTGACCGACTAACAAAGTCCACACACTTTTTGCCTATTAAGTCAAAGTGGACTGTGGATGTTTTGGCTGCCCTGTATGTGAAGGAAATAATAAGATTACATGGAGTGCATGTATCCATCATATCTGACAGAGACCCCAGGTTTACATCTCACTTTTGGAAAGGACTACAAGCATCATTAGGAACGCATTTGAACTTCAGCACAGCTTTTCACCCTCAGACTGATGGGCAGACTAAGAGAGCGAACCAGATTGTTGAAGACATGTTGATAGCCTACGTAATTGATTTTGGAGGCAGTTGGCATGAACACTTACCTTTGATTGAGTTTGCATGCAATAATAGTTACCAATCCAGCATTCAGATGGCACCGTTTGAAGCTTTGTATGGCAGGAGTTGTAGATCTCCTCTTTGTTGGGAAGAAGTTGGTGAAAAGCAATGGCTCAGACCAGATCTTATCTCAGAATCATCCAAGAACATTCAAGTTATCAGAGACCGTTTGAAGGTCGCCCAGTCCAGACAAAAGAGCTATGCAGATAATAGAAGAAGGGAGTTAAAATTTCAGATTGGGGAACACGTATTTCTGAAAGTTTCACCATCAAGAGGAATTAGAAGATTAGAATTCGAGGCAAGTTAAGCCCAAGGTTCGTTGGCTCATTTGAAGTTTTAGAGAGGGTAGGTGAAGTTACCTATAGATTGGCCTTACCACCACAGTTAGTAGGCATTCACAATGTGTTTCATGTATCCATGCTTCGGAAGTATGTGTATGACCCTTCACACATTATCCAGTATACTGATTTGGAATTGAAGAAAGACTTATCTTATGAAGAAAAGCCTATCAAGATATTGGACTTCAAGTAACAGCAACTCCGGAATCAATCTATTCCGATGGTCAAGGTCCTGTGGAGTCGGCGTGGAGCAGAGGAAGCAACATGGGAGTCCGAGGATGCAATCAGAAAGTTATATCCCCAATTATTTTAAGGTTGGTTGTTATCAGATTCGGTGAATTTGGGGACCAAATTCCTTAAAGAGGGGGAGGGTGTAGCATCATGCATTTTTATTATAAGAATTCCATATAAGTTAATTTTATTGGCTCAACTTCTAATGAAATTATTAAAAATCTAGAACAATATGTATCTAGTATAAAATTGAAATTTGTAATGACTTTGTCTTCAAGTAAGAGCCTAAAATAAGATTTGTGAAGACCCAATTTGATGTTTTAGCAGTTTTCGTGGGTTTAGAAGACCTAGTTTAATCATCACAATTTGGGTCCAATTTAAGCCCATTTGCGCCCCAATTCGAGCCAAACCCTAGCACATTGATAGGTCCTTGTTTTCTCTTCGAAAACCCTAAGTCTAGATGCTTCTACTGGCGGCGGCGGATTAGAACCCCATCTGAGATTTTCGCTAGGAGTCCATATAGGTCCTATTTATTGAGGGCTTTCGACGCTCTACAACCCTATTTGCACTAGCGGCGGGTGGCGTAGCTAATCGTGACCGGACGGGAGAGAATTTGGGCGTTCTAGGAGCGGTACCTAGGGTTCCGGCGACCCTTCCTTTCATCTTTCTTTCCTTCAAGCTAAGGTAGGTGTCTCTCAGGCCAAACGAAAATCTAATGATACCATCTTGTTCATCTTCCTGAGCTTGTTCTTTTGATACCTAATTGCCTAATTTTCATACACTATGCTGTTCTAATTTCGTGTTTTACTCCGAGGTATATAAAAGGGTAACTTTCATGTTAACTAGACTAAAGTTGAATTTAATCATTTTATTTGTCTTAATCAAAGCATGATATCTTGTGCAAAATTTAATGCTCTTTCGAACGATAGTATTTTCCCTAATTTTTGTTCACTCTATCATGAGAAATCGAGGTTTTTAGCATGGCATGTCGAAGCTCATCGTTGGCGGGTTCCAGGTCAAGGTGACGCGCCTTCCAGAGACCGTTACAACCATGACGGCCGCACGATAAACCGTCACCTGAGCCTGACGGCCTCACAACAGATTGTCACATGCCCTTGTATTTTAAAATTTTAAGATTTTTAACTAATTATTTTCTGATACGTAACGCACCTACTATAGACCGTTACATGCTTGTAACGCCCCTTATATAGACCGTCACGTTCTTCTGGTAGGGTGTTTTAAACTCTAATTCATGCATTTTGAACCAGGAACTTGCTATGTTTTTGTATAACATCTTGATCTGTAACAACGCAGAACGTGATGATAAGCTAGTATCATGATCATAAACATTAATTTTTTTTATTCTCAATATAAAAGATGTTAGATAATCCTAAGATGAATGATCATATGGAATTGATAAAAAAAACCTTAATACTTGTATAAATTCTGATCCATGCTAGATGTATATTGGTCTTGGCATGTTTGTTTTACAGTCATTCCACTCCGGGGGGATTGACTGACCGCACCGTCTTGGTTTTTCGTGTTGTTTAAGCCTCAATTCTTGTAATAGATGGGACTCTCCGCCGGATATTCCTTCCGTCGGACTAGGACCACTATTATGAGACCTCCGTAAGACCCCGTGAGCCTGGGATTCCCAGCAGGACGCCGGGCAGGTTGTACCCCAAAGACCTGAACCCATGAACATGGTTTGAATCGTATATTAGGCCAGTCCAAACTGGACTGATCTGTGAACTGTAACGGCCCAAGGTTAGACCGTCATGTCACCGTAACGGACTAAGGTCAGACTGTCACGTTACTATAGCGGCCCAGTTATCGACCACCACAGGTAAGATATTTCATATGTTTCCTTGTTTTATTATCGTGAAGTAGTCATCAAGGTTGGCCTTGAACTGTGAAATCGTGCGTGATCCTTGTTGCATCCTTGTCTTCTACCTAATGTTCATTCCAACGATGTTCTAATTTCTCTCAATCTTAGAAGTAAGTTCGTGAGCTTAAACCTTGGAACTCTTGGCCATTTAAGGTGATGAATGTCCAGACTAGGATCTATGATCCAACCCTTCAATGCCAACGCATCATAAAGGGCCCGGTCTGATCTTGGGAGGAGCGCCCGAAAGTACTTGTGCCCTAGGAGTTTTTAATGACAAGGTGTGGCATTACACCGAAGTGTATGACTAGTGTGATTGGTCTGAGACATTCCACTTCTACTCATTTACTTGAAGTTCCTGCGTGACATGTGTGCTTGTTATGGCCAATTCCATATATCATTTTCGTGCAATTTTCATGAATAGTTCTTGCTATACTCTTTACTTGAAAGTTCATATTCTTTTTCTATCTATCTTTTGTCATTATTTATCATTACTTTCGTTACAATGTTATTCCTAATTGAATGGTTAATTACTTTAATTATGCATGATGATAGAGATATAAAATCCTACTGAGCTTTGCTCACCCCTACTTTCCAATCCTTTTCAGGTAGTTCGGATGATGACGTGCGCTCTGATGGGGACGAGAACGAGTGATTCCTGGAGCGAGCCATTTAAAATGATGTTCAAGTCTTGTTTAGATTAGTTGTTGAGTTGTTATCTAGAGTTGATGCATTTTCCGTTAATAAGTTAGAAGTCCACAAGGAGTCGGGTGTAATTAAATACTTTCTCGTATTATTATCAATAAAGATGGGTTAATTGTGTTTCTTTATGATTAGCTTGGTGGTTTAGTCTCTTATGGCAATGTATGCTCTGATTGACATGAATGATATAAACTGCTACGTTCCAATTTTCCGCGTCGGGGCGTGACATCGACAGCCAGGGAGGTGGCTGCCTTGGCCAAGGCTGGGCAGCCACTGATGGGCTACCTAGGCCCTTCTGTCCAGGTGCTGGGTGGCCAACCTCATGGCCGCCTAGGTCTGTGGGCAGCCAGGGAGTTGGCCGCCCCTGTCTCAGGGTGGCGGCCACCTGTGTGGCCGCCCAGTGCTATGGGCGGCCAGTGAGTTGGCCGCCCAACCCCTGTCAGTTCTGGGTAAACTTTTTCAAATTTCTACGTGTGGTGGTTCCCGTCTGTGCCGATTTCACCGGGTGTCCATGTTGCATCCCTACGGTTTTGATGATGTCTCACACTATAAATCAATTTGTTTTATCGCAGTCTTGCAATAAAGGTCCGTGCATTTTCCTGTTCATATGCATTCAATAGATCAGTGCATGCTTTACTCTAGACATGGTATGTCCTTGCCTCGGTGCAAGTTTCTTTTAATAAGCTCAACATTTGTGCTCGACTCAGAAGAGCTCGGTGCATCTCGCATAATGTCCGTGCATATTTTTCAGCGGTGCATTCTTAGTTTCTAAGCATGAAGGAGGTCTTTGATTATTGCATGATTTAGGTCCGTGCATTATTTGTCATTCATATTTTTGCTTAATGCATATTAAGTTAGTGCATGCATTGTCTCGTTCATAAGCTTGCCTCGGTGCAAGTCCTTGTTCATGCACAAGTACTATCGTTCATACTCTATCTCAGTGCACTTTACTAGGTCGTGTGCACCAAGGTCCGTGCATATTATGTCTCTGTATCTCACCTCTCGAGGTCGGTGCAATTTTTGGGTCAGTGCAATTCTTGACTAGAATGCATTATTTAGTCTGATCATTTTTTTCTCAGTGCAAATCCAACTCGGTGCAAGTCTATCTTGCATCTCTCTTTGTTCTGCACATTTCTCTCTGCCATCTCGGTGCAACTCTTGCTTGGATTGCATATCCCGACTCGGTGCATTCTTTCTCTTTCTGAATAACATGAAATCGATGCATCTTCTTATTGCATTAACATACTCGGTGCATACTTTGCTTGAGATAAAAATATGATCGGTGCATAGCCAAGTCTTTTCAATTCCCTACAGCAATGAGGTCTGTGTAGTTCTTGTTTCAGGCCTATTAGACTCGGTGCAAATCTTGTAGGTAGCTAAAATAGATTGGTGCATCTTCGGCTTCATTCCGCATCGGTGCCTTTCTTGCGAATCTTAGTCGGTGCTTGCTTTCGACTCGGTGCAAACTTTCCTTTCTGGTAAAAATAAAGTTAGTGCATCTATGTGCTTTATGGATTCTTGTCGGTTCATATCTGTTGCACGATTGGACTCTATGTTCTGTGCTTATGACGTCATGAGTTTTCACAAGTTAGTGCATCTCACGTTTTTGCTCACTTCAACTCGGTGCAACCTCTTGTTCACCTAGTAGTAAGTCAGTGCATTGGTTGACTTGGAAATCCCTACTCAGTGCAATTTATGCTTACTCACTCGCTACGTCGGTACGACTTGTGCTAAGTGTGTGACAAAATATTTATACCTTTTTCTAACAGTCTATCTGTGCATTCACCATGTAGATGGCACGTGATCCGAGGAAGATAAAGGTCCAGAACATTCTGACACGTGCCCTAACCTTTCAGGTGGGAAACATGGTATCCACACGCCTAAGTTTCTGGAACATACATATATATATATACTGAGGAAAAGGGTTCGAACAGAGGATGGAATAGTGGAAAAGGAGAAAAGAGTGAGAGCAGTGTTGTGGATCAAGAGAGAAAACCAGAGACAAACCACTCCATCAAGAGCAGAGAGAAGATTCTAAGAGAGAGAGAGCAGCGTGTGAATCTGAAGATCTACTTCTACGGAAGCTACATTGTTTTGACTTAGAAATAATTGTTTTCTATTGATCTTTTATTTTCGAGTTTCCTTCGCTTTCAATTCCATTGTGTTACCCTCCAAGCTTGCTCAGAGGAAGGGAGAAGTTCTCCGATTACCCTTCATTGTTCTTGGAGGAAGAGAGGCTTGATCCTCTAGTTTTGTGAGTTGCTTGGGAGCAATTTCACAGGGTTCCCTTTGCTGCGTGCAAAGGAAGGGAGATTTGTTCTCCAGTGCTTCTTCTGGTTGATCAGAAGACTGAGGAGGGTATTCCTCACGGCAAGCTGTTTGGCAGCGGTTATCGCAGATTGAGTCTGCTGTGTGCGATTGATCATTGCAAGGAAACCTTACTCTTTTGAGTAAGGGGTGGATGTAGATTGCGGGTAGCAATCGAACCACCTAAAAACTCTGTCTCTCTTGTCGGTTTGCCTGTCTACTTTGTGCTTGCTCTCCATCTACTTGATATATTGCTTCATCATGAATTTCTCTCTCGATCTCAATCCATAGTCTAGATATCTCTATTACCTATCTCTGAAGCTTCTCTTCACTGTGTTTTGAAAAGTTGAGTATTTGTTTCTGAGTTTATCAAATTTGGGAGTGATCTATTCATCCCCCCCTTCTATCTCACTTTCCGCTGTGCGTATCAATTGGTATCAGAGCAGGTTCTCACTATGTGGTCCAATGGCCAGGGTAACTCCGGATCTAATGCTACTCGGAGCTTCATGGCTGAGGGACAATCTATTAGCCGCCCTCTGTTCTTCGATGGTAACAATTACTTTTCCTGGAAAAACAAGATGGAGGTATTCATAAGAGCGCATAGCCACAAACTTTAGAGGGTGATCACCACAGGGCCATATGATCTGCCACCGAAAGAAGACGCATGGACAGATGATCAAGTCAAGCTTTCATCACTCAACTGGACGGCCCTGAACATCATCCAATGTGCAGTTCATCCAGACGAATACGCCCACATCTCAGCATGCAAAACGGCCAAGAAAATGTGGGATGAGTTAGAGTTAATCTACGAAGGTACATCCCAAGTGAAAGCAACGAAAATAAATCTTCTCACCTCTGAATATGAGCTGTTTAAGATGAAATCAGAGGAGACCATAACTGAGATGTATGCCAGACTGTCATTGATTATGAATAGTCTTAAGGGGTTTAGGAAAGAGATATCTGAGGGAGATATAGTCAAGAAGATATTTAGATCTCTAACCCCTACATGGCACACTAAGGCCATTGTGATAGAGGAGTCTAGGGATCTGTCGACAATGATAGTCACCAAACTTATAGGATCCCTAATGATGTATGAGATGAATTTCAAGAGGAATGGTGAAGGAAGGGACAAGAAGGGGAAGAATATTGCCCTCAAGGTGTCCCACAGCAAAGGCAGCAGCAGTAGTGGGAGTAGTAGTTACGAGTCTGACGGGCTGTCAGACCTCGACCAGGAGGAGCAAGCAATGCTCACTCGTCAATTCAGAAAATTCTTGAGGACTAAGGGAAAGACCTTTAGAAGAAAGAGGTCATATCCCTCTGGTAAGAACTTTGATTCCAACAATGATATGAATAGGAATGCCAAGAAAGTCACATTTTTTCATTGCAGGAAACCTGGACACATGAAAGGGGATTGCCCTGATCTTCAGAAGAAGGGTCCCGACTTTCAAAAGAAGAGCTCCAAGGTGCAGAAGAAGAAACCACAAGCAATGGTCTGCACGTGGAGCGATGATGAAGAAGATCCAGAAGCCAACTCCTCAGAGGAGGACGAAGAAGGAATTTGCCTGATGGCAAATAGCGATGAGGAGGTAACCAACACTTTCGAGAATTTTTCTATTGATGATTGGGAAGACGCCTATGTTGAACTGTTAGATAAGTTCAATTCACTGAGTAAAAGCATAGGGTTCGGAAAAGAAAATTTAATGCTAATATTGAAGAACAAACTCAAATCAGTAAGGAAAATCATAAATTAAAGGAACAATTATAAGAAATAACTTCTCTGAAGAAGGAAAATGAAAAACACAAATCAAAGAATCAGGAAGTTCACACACAGCTCAACGAACTCAAGATAAAACTTGAAGAAAGTCTGAATGGAAACAGTGTGATCACTGAGAAGTATGAAGCTGTTAAGAAAGTGTACACTGAGTTTCTAAAAAATTGTGAGTCTATGATAAGAGAGCTAGAAGACAAACAAAAAATCTTAGAAAAATTTGTTCAAGGGAAAACAAATCTGGACTCTATCCTAGGAACAAGGGTAAATTTCAACAAAGAGGGTTTAGGCTACAACCCGACAAATAAGAAACCCTTTAAGTTCAAGACCACTACCTTCTGCCCAGAGAAGGGAAAAGAAAAGCCGGACACACCATCCAACTCCAACAGTAATCAAAATATTCAGCATCCAAAGGAAAAAGCAACAAACCATATTGAACAACATCTTAAAATAGGGAAGAACTTCACTAAGCCCATTCACCAGAACAGAAATTGTAGTTGGACCAGGCAAATGTATTAGAATAGAAGTTGGAATTACTATAAAAGAATGGGCCCGAACAGAAGTTACTGGGGAAATAACATACATCCTCAAAAATTCAGTAATCAACATGCGTACAGAAGATACCCCAGGGATGAAAGGTCTAATAACTGGAATAGATTCTATTTCTCTAGACCAGCTGGACATAATTCTGGTGACAATTTCAATAGACCTGAAAATAAGGTGCAAGAGAAAAATAAGCTGAAACAATTTTGGATTCCCAAACACCTGATTAAAGATTTAAATGATGTACTTCGACCCAACTTATCTTGGGTTCCAAACCACCTTGCTTGATTTCTTTTGTGTAGGTTTGGCTGGCAGCTGAGAACAACAAATGGTACTTTGACAGTGGCTACTCTAGGCACATGACAAGAGACCGATCCAAGTTCAGCAAGCTAGAAATGAAGGTAGGGGGTCTGGTCAAATTCGGAGGAAAGAATAGAGTTAAGATCATTGGGGTTGGCACAGTTGGTAAGTCGTCCACTAACTCAATTGAGAAAGTTTTACTTTTGGAAGGTCTTCAACACAATCTGATTAGCATCAGTCAATTATGCGACAAGGGTCACAGGGTTGTGTTTGATAATAACTCATGCAAAATCTTCGAAATAAATTCTGATCTTGTTAAATTTGTAGCCAACATGACCAATAATGTCTACATGGTAGACTTAGATGTTGAGTCTGAATCTAATCTCTGCTTATCTGCTAATTCTGAAAATAATGCTTTTGATTGGCATAGACGTTTAGGCCATGCTAGTTTTTCTACTTTGAATAAATTGATCAAGCATGATTTAGTTAGAGGCATGCCTAAAATCAAGTTTAACTCTATCTCAAAAATCTGTGATGCTTGTGCGCTAGGCAAGCAAACTCGCAAGACATTTAAGCTCAGATCTGAGCCTTTATCAACCAAACCAATGGAACTCTTGCATATGGACCTTTTTGGTCCAACCAGAACTTTGAGCTTGAATGGGAAAAGATTTGGGTTCGTCATTGTAGATGATTTCTCTAGGTTTTCATGGCTATTTTTCTTGGCAAATAAAAACGATGCATTTCATAAGTTTGAACATTTCTTCAATAAAATCAAAGAAGGAGGTTCTCACTGTATTTCAATAATTCAAACTGACCATGGAGGTGAGTTTGAGAATTCTTTATTTTCTGACTTCTGCAATAAAGAGGGACTGACTCACAAATTCTCTTCTCCCAGGACTCCAGAGCAGAACAGAATTGTTGAGAGAAGAAATCGGACAATCATCAAAATGGCCAGAACCATGCTGGTCGAAAGTCAGCTTCCCAGGAGATTTTGGGCAGAGACAGCCAACACATCCTGCTACACAATTAACCGAGCAATGGTAAGACCTATCCATAAGAAAACTCCCTATGAACTCCTTAAAGGTAAAAAGCTAAATGTCTCATATTTCAGATTTTTTGGTTCAAAATGTTTCATCCATAACAATAATAAAAGGGACCTAGATAAATTTGATGCTAGAAGTACTCCAGGAATCTTTCTGGGATACTCTGAAACATCTAGGGCCTATAGGGTTTTCAATGTAACAGACCAAACTATAGAGGAAACTTCTCATGTGATAATTGGCGAATCATCAGATGCTAAAAACCTTGATGATGCTGACAGGTCTTCAAAGCATGATGGAGAATTTCTTGAGGAGAAATTGAAGGATGAAATTGAGCAACCCGAAGGACAAATCGATCAGAATCAAGTAAGCTCAACCGAACCAGGTGAGTCCTCAACCAATGTTAGATTCTTGAAAGACCACCCTGAGAATAATATCATAGGAGATTTAAGGGATCCCCCTAGGACCATGTCTCATTTCAAAAGTGTTCAAAATCAAGATTTAATTGCTTTAGTTTCTCAAATTGAACCAAAATCAGTAGATGAAGCCTTAAATGATGTATCTTGGGTCAATGCCATGTCTTAAGAGTTAGGTCAATTTGATAGAAACAATGTATGGGAACTTGTTCCAAGACCTGAGAACACTAATGTGATAGGAACCAAATGGGTGTTCAAGAATAAAATGAATGAAGATGGAATTATTTCTAGAAATAAAGTCAGACTAGTAGCCAAGGGCCACTGTCAGGAATTTGGAGTTGACTTCGATGAGTCCTATGCACCTGTTGCTAGGATGGAAGCTATAAGAATATTATTAGCATTTGCATGCTCCAAAAATATAAAACTCCAACAAATGGATGTGAAGAGTGCGTTCTTAAATGGAATTATCAAGGACGAAGTTTTTGTTGAACAGCCCCCCGGATTTCTATTCTCCACTAAACCTGACCAAGTTTTCAGATTGAATAAAGCCCTATATGGTTTAAAGCAGTCCCCTCGAGCCTGGTATGAGAGATTAGCAGAATTTTTGATCAGCAAGGGCTACCAAAGAGGTAAGGTAGATCAAACTCTTTTTACAAAATGCTTTAATGAAGATCTCATCATAGTCCAAGTATACGTAGATGACATTGTCTTCGGCTCAACAAGTACTGATCTATGTAATGAAATTTCAAAATTGATGTCAGCAGAATTTGAAATGAGTTTTGTAGGCGAACTGAAGTATTTTCTTGGTCTGCAGATACAACAGTTGGAGGAAGGATACTTCATCAACCAGACCAAGTATACATTGGACATTCTCAAGAGGTTTGGCATGAACAACTTGAAGCACATTATAACACTAATGGGTACCAATACCTCATTGGATGTAGATAAGACAGGTAAAGAAGTAGATGCCAAGCTCTACCGAGGTATGATTGGATCTCTACTCTATTTGACAGCTTCAAGACATGATATACAGTTTAGTGTAGGAATGTGTGCAAGGTATTATCTAGACCCATTGAATTGCATCTAGCTGCAGTAAAAAAAAAATTCAGATATCTGTCTGCTACACACACCCTTGGTTGATGGTTTCCTGCATCTCACACTTTAGACTTAATTGCATACACAGATGCAGACTATGTCAGGTGTAAACTAGATAGAAAAAGTACTAGTGGTCATTGTGAATTTCTAGGTGGGTGTTTAGTATCTTGAGATTCTAAGAAATAACATTCTGTGGCCCTCTCCACTGCAGAGGCTGAGTACGTGACTGTAGGGAGTTGTGGTACACAAGTCATTTGGATTAAACACCAACTTCATGACTATCAAGTAGGCCTGGGGTGCACACCCATTTACTGTGATAATACTAGTGCCATCAATCTAGCCAAGCATCTTGTCTTGCATTCCCGCACCAAACACATAGAAATAAGGCATCATTTCATAAGATATGAGGTTTCTAAGAACACCTTTGAACTGATTCATGTAGACATTGCTAATCAAATTGTTGATATCTTCACCAAGCCTCTAGACAATGACAAATTCACCACATTTAGGAGAGACTTAGGCTTATTTAAATTATCTTGATTTCTAATCTCCTGATATTGTATTTTTTTTTAATCTTGGCAAGAGGTTGTGTGATAAGCATGTCCTAACCGTGAGGGGGAGTTCTGTGTGTCTGCTGATTAGTTTCCTACTGTGCATCGATTGAGGGGGACCTAGGCAGTTAGTGAAGTTTGACTAATTCAAAAGTTTGACCAGATGTGTGTCATTGCTGGTTCTCATGATTGAATGAGTGCGGTTCTCTCTCAGACAGTAGAATCTCATTCATCTCTTAAGTCTATAAGTTTGTGTAACTAAAGTCCAGCTATAATCTTTTCTCTAGTAGACTATCAGAGACTTGAATTAAGTGTCCGAAGTATATCTTCCTACATTGTTCATGATTCTGGTTCAGGCTAAAACTTGTATATCTTGATATCTGTCCAGAACAACTTGAAATCTAGAGTTCAAGATTCATTTTAAAGAAATAGTTCTTCTGGTATTGTTTTCAAACACTTCATCTCAACAATATAAGGGATCAACCAAATGAACAAAGGTCTATGGTTTGATCACTGAGAAACTGGGAGCTTCATCAATGAAATGAAGTATTTCCTATGTCATGAGGTGTCAAATTCAAAAAATATATATTTGCAAAATAAACTTAATGTTTCTGACCTTCACAGAGCAATGGTGACAAGGTGGTGAGTAACTGGGGACTCTGGCCTCTGATCAAGGTGTTTCCTCACGTAAAAAGCCATAGTTAATAACTCTGTTCTCTAAAAAGGAGAGGTAATGAGGTTTTCACATTGAGGAACTGGGGATTCCGGCCTCTGTTCAAGGTGTCTCCCTAATGTCAATGATGGGGACATCACCCGTGATTCCCTCTGGCTCGACACCTCTCTCCCTCCCGGAGACGGGTAGGATGCGGCTCCACGACTGGACGGGTCCACTTCGACACTTGGGCTTGCTATTTGGGTCATCTTGGTGTATTTTCTCCTTTTACTTGAGTCATTTTGATGTAATGTGCCTTTGTTTTGAGTCAAGTCCCTAGGTTATCATGTTATTTACCTAAGTTTGTGTCATCATGTTGGGCTAGAGTGTCTTATGGGCCCAATTAGGTGGGCCTGGCCCAGGGGCGCCCTCCCCCTTCCCCATCTCTTTTGCTTATTTGCTATTAGCACTTATCTCAGGGACTTTTTGTAAATGTTGGGATCCCTATAAATAGGACCCCAACCCCACTTGAGAGGACTAATGAATTATTGAGAAAATTTATCCACAAGAATTGTCTCCCCTCTCTCTCTCTCTAGCTCTCTCTCTCTATCTCTCTCTCTCTAAAGGGCGCGAACCCCTCTCTCTCTCTCCCCCTCTCTCTCAAAATTTCGAACCACTCCCTCTCTCCTCTCCTTGCCACCTCATCTTCCCCATCAGCCCCCCCACCCTTTCATCTTCCCAAGACCATTAACTCCCCTTCATCCCCACCACTTCCCAAGCAACCCTTCCCCTTCCCCATACAACCTTTCATCTTCCCAAGGGAGAATCCCCTCTCCCAAGCATCCCTTCCCCTCCCCAAGGCAACCCCTCCCCTTCCCTAGGCCACCATTAACCCCTCCATTAACCCACCACCCAAATCAAAGGGAAACCCATCCCATTCCCCCCCCTAGCCATTTGCGCCCACCACCTCCCCCTAGGCCACTTGTGCACCCACCCCTCTCTCCCTGCTAGCTCCGCCCATACCTTCCTCCTTCACCACCCCTTCCCACCTCCCAACCCTTCCCCACCACCAAAACATCCATATCCCCTACCCCTCCACCAAAGAAACCACCCCCCCTCAACCATTCTCTCTTCAAATCAGTGTGCAGCTGAAGACCTGCAGATCGACAGCCTGTTGCAGCGCCGCCCTCGACCACATCCCAGAGGTCCTGGGGGAGTGGCCTACGTTGACGGAAATCTCTTCTGGTCGTCTTCGTAGGCGAGGTGGTTTCGCCTCAATCCGAGGTCGAAGCTGCCCAGGAGAGCCGTCCTTCGCCAACTGCGCAGAACCAGTCCGGCCTGCAACTAGAAGCGACTTGCAGAAGCTCCTGCGACCACACCAGTGCTCCCCTGGGCACGCCACTTGACCGGGGCGAAGATCCACCTGTCCTCTGTCCAACGCAGCCAGCGGGGCCTCATTCGGAGCTCGATTTTTCTACCACCGGGACGCTGTTCAGGTCAGCCAGGGTCTGCCCCGATACCTTCCCACTTCTCGGACTACTGCTCTCGGTCCCTACCTCCGCCGGTGCCGTTCTTTCTTTCTGATCGAAGAAGACTCGTCCACGGTCGTGCTCGTCTTGGTCCTGCATCGTTTGGACTTCGGGAGCAGGCGTGGTGACTTCATCCATCTGCTGCTGCACCCTGGGAACAGTCTGAGTCTGATCGTAGGGACCCTGTTCCAGAGTCCGCCCCAGCTGGTGACGACTTCAGAACCATCCACAAAAATTAACAGACGTGCCTGGGTCCGTCAGCGACGTTTTGACGTCAGTCTCGTCGAATTCTGAGTTCGGAGGAGTGCACAGCGGTGACTAAACCGACTAAACCGACTCCTGGTCCTGCTGTTCCAGACCTGGGCAGATTCGGCAGGGTGCTCCATCGGCGTGATTCAAGCAAATCTCCCCTCCCCGCCTGGCCGGCTTAGCGCCCCTCCCTGTGCGGAGGTAGTGTTTGGTTTGTAACTTCATTTCCCCTCCCCTAGTCCACCCCCCCTGCATGGGGTGTAGTGCTTGTATAATCTGAACAGGGGAAGCTACACCGACGCAGTGTGCGGGGAACCCACACTTCCCCGCTCGCCCTCGTCTCCGAACGTGGTTGGTTTCCTCAAACCAACTAGGGTAAGCTCTGACCTTTGCTCCATTATTGGTATTTGTTCATCTAATATCCTTGGAGTTGCTCCGTTGAGCAAGAGAGAGAGCGCCCGACCCCGTGTGTTCCACTTACGAGCGGTCACCGTGGGCTGTGAGAGAGAGGGACCTAGTGCCCCAATTGGCACCCGGCCAGCCCCTAAAGTGTGGGCCTCGTACCTTCGGGAGGGCAACCCTAGTCCTGCTGGCACTCTACCAGCTAGGGTCTTGATCCATCACCTCCACTCGGCATCACCGAGTCACCCGGGTCCGTGTGTGTGCGACGGCGGTTCGGCCCCTATCTAGAACCTCGCTATTTTGTGATTTTGTTTGATGAATAGTGTTGTGCCCCTGTGATTTTGATGATGGTTTTAATGGTGATTTTGATGATTGGTTTTTGATGTGAGTTAATCACTGTGAGTCATCTTGCTGTGTGTCATCATGCTATTATTCAGTCATTCTCTGATCATAATGCTTTCTTTTATATGCTCGATTAATTCATGTTTTATCATGTAAGTGAATGGAGTTCATATGGCTGTCAGATAACATGCTCTATTTAATTCTGTCTACACTCTGTCTGCACAGTCTCCACAGCAGTGCGTCAACTCATTGTGCTGATGCGTCGACCCTTCAGTCATATTTGTCTCTGTCCACACAGTAGTGCGTCAACTCCTTGAGCTGATGCGTCGACTCTTCAGTTCAGTTTCTTCAAGTCTATACATTAGACTGTGGCAAAGTCTATTCATTCGTTTGGGTAACAAAGTCTGTACACTGGCTCAGACTTCCCAAGTCTACACAATGCTCCCTCATTGAAAGTCTATACATTCTGGCAAATTCCTATGCTCGAAGCTTTAGCTACATTTAAAGTCTATACACTCTCCCGTTCAAATCCTTCTAAGTCTATACATTGGCTTCGTATCTGCAAGTCTGTACACTGGACTTCATTTCACCAACTCTATACATCCGATTGATGTTGCAGTGTTCACCAAGTCTATACATCATCTTCAGACTTCAAGTCTATACACTCCATGCCCATTCAAGTCTATACATCGGTTTGATTCAAAGTCTGTACACTGCTTCACTTCGTCAAAGTCCATACATCCTCAGCTGAACCCCATGTCTGTACAACGGCCTCAATCTTCATCAAGTCTACACAGTGCTTCAACCTTCTCATAGTCTGTGCAGCCTGCCTTATCGATTCAGAGTCTATACATCGCTCAAGCGTTCAAAGCCTAAAGCTTGTACAGCGTTCATCTCATTCAACGTCTCTCGTCTATAAAGTCCATACATTGGACTGTAGCATCTGAAGTCTGTACAGCGTCCGTTGTCTAGAGTTCTTGAAGTATATACATTGGACTGTTCTTTCGAAGTATATACACTACAATGTACATACTTAGATCTTATGACTTCATTCTTGTTGCTGACAAGAATAGGGTCGACGCTACAGCTTAAGGCGTCCACGCACCAGTGAAGATGCATCCACGGATACTCTTCACAGCGTCAACTCTATGCAAAGGCTACGTCAACTCAGCCACTCAAGAAGCAGATGCCTTGTCATAAATATTCCAATGCGTCAACGCAGCAGTGGAGCAGCGTCGACGCAACAGTTAAGAAAGGCTAGGCTGGTTGCTCACTGGAACACATCAATGCGTCAACGCCACGGGTTGGAAGCGTCGACGCAGCAGCTAAAGAGACGAAGCTAATGGCTTACTGGAATGCCTCACTGTGTTAACGCCATTGCTTGACAGCGTCAACGCAGCAAGTCAGATTGCTGTCATTGAGCACGTGACCAGAAGCTGGCACCTGACACGTGATCCGATGTGGGTGCTGAGCACGTGATCCGAGGAGGAATCTTCTTGACGGAAGACGTGGGAAGCACACGCCCTATCTCCCCACTGCTGCTGGTATACATTGGAGCCTTCGTCTTCAGATGGAGGCTAATCGAAGAAGAAGCCTGGAGAGCAGAAAGAGCAACAGCAGAGCAGAAAGCTCTTCGATCCAGCAGAAGAAAAGAAAAAGAGAAAGAGAGAAAAGGAGAACAAAGATAGAGAGAAGAAGAGAAGTGCAGCAGAGAAGAAAGAGAAAGAGAGACAGTGAAGAAAGAGAGTGAGATTGAGGGAGATCTGTTCTTGATGGACCGTGGATCAAATCCAGGCCATCCAGCTCTTTAAGAGCCACATCTGATGTTCCTTCTTTTACAGCTTGTGTTTGCTGTGTTATTTTCGTTCCTTATGTTTCTTTTTATTCGATATGATTTACTGAGTTCTTCCGATCCTCTGGACTGAGGTCGGGTTCCTCCTGATGAGTCAGGAGAAGGGAGATCTGATCTCCGGTTTGTAAGCAGCAGGGGGGCTGCTTGTGGGTTCCCTCCGGGCTAGGAGGAAGAGAGGCTAGGCCTCTGGTGGATTGCTGGTAGCAGAGTGCTACTGGCTGGTTCACTAGTAGCGGGGCTGCTACTAGTGGGGTTCCCTCTTGGTATAGAGGAAGAGAGACGTTAGTCTCTAGTTTCTAGTGACCGTGGGTTGCTCGAGGTTCCCTCCGTGTAGGAGGAAGAGGGGAGGTTGTTCCCCTGGGTAAGCTGTGTATCAGCGTCTGTTGGCAAGCTGTGTTGCCTAGTTGTTAGTGAAGCCACACTCGGGTTGAGTGTGGGGTGGATGTAGGTCTACAGGATCGAACCAACTAAAAACCCCTCTTGCATTGTGCTTTGATTGCTTATGATTTGCTTCCACCAGATGTTTGCATAGGGGCGCTCCAAGTGTTTGATCACAGGTTCATTAGATGATTTGATCAGATTTTGTTCTAAGTGTTTAATCTGTTGAGTGAGCGAAATTCTAATTGAGCGAAATTTTATATTTGGTGAAAGTTTTTATAGGCTATATTCATTCACCCCCCCCTCTGAATACTTGCACCGAACCCAACAATTGGTATCAGAGCAGTGTCTGCATACAAGGTCCAGTGACCTGCAGATTCGATCTTGCAGTCTTAGGTGCTAATTTATTTTTAGTGCATAAATATTCCTGTTGCTTTGAATTTACTCGCTATTTGTTTTCAATGGCTCTTCCACCCGTCTTTAGTGGTTCTGATTTCAGTCAGTGGTACACTGCTTTACATGCTTATGTTAATTCTGCTAATCCTGATCTGTGGAAATTAATTTCACAAGGTCCTCACACCTTACCAACGAAAGTATCCAAATGGACCGACAGACACAGATCAAAGGATGGAGAAAATCAAAAAGCCTTTAACCTGATGAAAGCAGCTACTGACAGAGCCTTATGGTCTTGTCTTCATAATTGCAGCTCAGCAAAGGACATCCTGGATAGGCTGAAGCAATTTCACAGGGTAAACGAGGACAGCTGCATGATGGCCAACAGAAGAAATCAAAGTGGCAGCGATCAAGGCAGCAATCAAACTGAAGAAGATGATGATGATGAGGTAAATCTCTTCGAGAATTTTTCTCTAGAAGATTGGGAGAATGCATATGCTGAATTATTTGAATCTCATGAACTGTTAAGAAAACAGTATAAAAAATTGAAAAAGGGTACTGGGTGAGATAGTTCAAGTTCTCCTTGTAGAAATTGTGTTGAATTGAAGAATATTTATGATGCATGTTTGGCTGATATTCATATGTATAAAGATCAGAATGAAAAACTGAAGAAGGAACTTGAATGTGCTTGCTCTGAACTAAACAAGCCAAAATTTGAAGATGACTCTCTCAGAAAACTCTCCAAAGAAGATGAAGAAAAATTAGAGAAACTTGAGCAGGAGAAGAACTTGTTTGCTAAAAAATTCAATGCCATAAAATCTGTAAATATAGAGTTACAGAAAGATCTTGAAAAACAGCAAAAAGATTTGAAGGAACTTGAGGCTGGAAGAAAGTATGAAGTCAATTCAGAAGATCAGCTTCTAATACATGAATTGGTTCAGAATGATAAACTGAAAGATGAAATTGAAAAATTGAAGCTGTTAAACAGTGGCATGTCTGAAAGACTTCTTACTTTGGAAAGAGGAAAAAGTATTTGTGTTGAAGACTCTAATAAACTGAGCAATCTGGAACAGGAAGTTGAAAGATACAAAACTGCTAACAATGTGTTAACTGAGTGTGTGAATTACAGTGAGCAAGAGATTGCCAGTTATGAGTTACAAATCACCTCTTTAGAAAATGAAATCCAAGACTTAAAGAACTCTCTGTCAAAGTTTGTTAGTGGGCAAGATAATCTGAACAAACTGCTGGGAGTAAAAGTCAATTTTCAGAAGGAGGGGTTAGGTTATAATCCTATAAATAAAAAAAATTTTAAAAATAAAATTCGTACATCTTTTGTTACTAGCTCTACTTCTCACACTTCTCAGAAGTCACCTGTTTCTCAGTCTACTGTTCAGAGAACCCAAAAATAAACTGAAAAGTTGAAAAAGGTTGATGGATCCAAGCTGAAAACTATTTTCATTAAAACTTCTGAACAGGAAAAGTCTTCTACCTCATCTCCACCTCAGTACAAGGCTAAGAAAATAGGAAAACAGGATAAAAATCAGAAAAGGACTGTGAATCAGAAAAAAAATGAAAAGGGTTCATCAGTGCATATTGATCACAATACTCACACACATTCACATGCATCCAAAAAGAAAATGATATGTCATTACTGTCATAAACCTGGCCATTTGATGCATGAATGTAGATTGATGAAATCAGATGATCTGAAAGCTAGAAAAATGGATGGTAGGAATTCACAGGTCAAGTTCCATGTCCCTCAGAAAAGGAGTGTCACATGTTCAAATTGTGGGAAATTATGACACTCAATTGCTCATTGCTGGTTTGCAAGTGGTAAGAAAACATTTTATCCATATCATGCTAAATTCTCTGCAAACCAACATGTTCCTAATAAACACAAACCTGTTTCAATGAACCAGCACATCATCTGTTTTAACTGCAACAAGCTTGGGCACAAGGCCACTGAATGTTGGGCAAGTTCTTTTAGAAGAAAGTTCCCCTTCTGCTCCCATTGTGGGAAGTATGGCCATGCAGTCAAGGACTACTGGCATGTCCAGGGTAGGAATAGAAATTCCAAAGAATTTGATAGGAGCAAACTTATTTTTAAAAGAATTCTTGTTTGCTCAAACTGTAGAAGACCAAGCCACCAAGTTGCTGCTTGCAGGGCAGCTGGTCATGAAAAGAAAAGGTTTGATAATAATAACAGAAACCCTCATGCTCACTCTTATAATGCTCAAGTTCATGCTAGTATACATAAGAGGAACATGAAACCTGCTAGTTCATGCCACTATTGTGGGCTGTCTGGGCATTCAATGCATAACTGTTTTATCATGAACTCTGATGACTATTTGGCACAGAAAAAGATGCTGGCAGTCCCAAAAGGGGCTAATTACTATGCAAGACCCAAGACCACTTGGGCTCCTGCTAGTGGAAAATAGGAAGGTGCCTAGTAGGTGTGCCTTGGATGGAATAAAGGGGTAATAAACCAGGGCACATAAAAAGACCCCATGTTTGAACGCTTCAGGTAAATTCACTGCTGCCTTCTTAATCTGAATTCAATTCTTAATTCATCCGTATGCCTTCTAACTGATAGTTGCTTGTCAGAGGGGGAGTTAATTGCATGTCCTTGCATGCCATTCAGTGTTGAGTCTTTGCATGCATGTAGTTAATTGCATTGCATTTCATGAAAAATGCCAAAAAGATTGTCTGAATGCATGTTGTCAGGGGGAGTCAATGCATTGCATATAGGTTGTCAAATGCACACTCATGCGAGAATTCATTGCATATCCTTCCTTATTGATTTTGTTGACAGACCTTGAATACATTTTTGAAAACATTGAGCTTCAAAATCTCTCCTATCAATTCGTATCATTTGGCTTCAGATTTCTATCAGTCTTTCATGAAGATTTCAATGGGACTATCTCGATCATAAATCTGAAAATTCTTGAACTAGGAATCTTCTATTATACATTTTTATGAATGACTGAAATAACCTATATGGTTTAAGTTTAATGTATTCATGGAGTTTGACTTTAAAATCTCTTAAAAATATCTGAAGCATGTTTTAATAAACCTTAACCATCTATTTCATGCTGTGTCTTGTAAAATCTTCTGAAATCTGTATTATTGAATACATGACTTTATTTGGTTAAGTACATGAGATTAATATTGACCTAAAGCAAATAAACTTTCTGAAATATCTAAAGGGTAACTAGTCAGAGCAATGACCTTGGTCACTGAAAAACACATGTCCAAAAGACTGTGTCATGAGGTACCATAGTTAACTCTGATTAAGAATAATTGAAATTCAGGCAGAGCAATGGCATGCACACTGAGAAATACAACTCACTCGTCAAGAAATGATTTGCAGTGTGTCATGATGTGTAAATGCTATCTCTGTTCATATAAAGCATGACAGTTAGTCACACTAAGTGCTTAGGGATATTGGCCTCTGATCAAGGTATATCCTCTAGTTACAAGGTGTGCACTGAACTAGAGTGCTCGTAAAATTTGTAGCATGAAAAACTTTATTGAACAAATTGAAATGTTTGAATATTGATGCTAAAATCAAATTGCTACAACCCTAGACGAAATCATATGACTTCATAATTGCTTGATCTCAATACTAATGCATGTAATTCCGAGAGAAGTCAATAAATTTGATTGTGTAAGAGAAAGGGAGATTAATCAAGATAAATATGAGGGTTTGGTTCATTTTTATTAAACCATGGTTTTAGATATCAATACAGAATTTTATTGATAAACTCTGCATACATCATGTTTAAACTATGATGATCAATAAAATTCATTCATAAGCCCTTATAATGGAAGACTTTGAAATATTATGATTTGGATTTATGAGAATGACATTTCCTTGAAAATCTGATTGAATTCCTTTTGTTTGAAGCTTATCTGAAATTCCTTTGCTCATTGTTCTTGGCTCATTGACTTGAACTTATCCTCGTATGCCCCTATGGTTTTCTTCTCTTTCTATCTCATAAGATTCCATTCATTGAGGGGGAGCCTTCTTGTCATTAGCATCATGCTGCATAGAAGGAGAAAAATTGTGTTCTTGGATTCATATTTCTAGGGGGAGATCTTGCATTCTGGTATCTGCATCTACATTCATACCCCTTCCCATGGTTTATTTTGATTATACCAAAGGGGGAGAATATCATTCAATCATTGCATGCAGGTTCTTTTTGATCATCTCTAATTCATGTTCTTGCTGAAACTCTTAAAGGAGGAGAATTTTGTTCTAGCAAGGGGGAGGAATTGATTGATTTTTTATACATGCTTTAATTTCTCAAACTATTTTCTTTTTGATGAAGTCAAAGGGGGAGAATAGTTTGAGTCATCAGATTGACTCACTGTGTAGTGTTGCCATCATCAAAAAGGGGGAGATTGTTGTGCCCCTGTGGTTTTGATGATGGTTTTAATGGTGGCTTTGATGATTGGTTTTTTATGTGAGTTAATCACTGTGAGTCATCTTGCTGTGTGTCATCATGTTATTATTCAGTCATTCTCTGATCATAATGCTTTCTTTTATATGCTCGATTAATTCATGTTTTATCATGTAAGTGAATGGAGTTCATATGGCTGTCAGATAACATGCTCTATTTAATTCTGTCTACACTCTGTCTGCACAGTCTCCACAGCAGTGCGTCAACTCATTGTGCTGATGCGTCGACCCTTCAGTCATATTTGTCTCTGTCCACACAGTAGTGCGTCAACTCCTTGAGCTGATGCGTCAACTCTTCAGTTCAGTTTCTTCAAGTCTATACATTAGACTGTGGCAAAGTCTATTCATTCGTTTGGGTAACAAAGTCTGTACACTGGCTCAGACTTCCCAAGTCTACGCAATGCTCCCTCATTGAAAGTCTATACATTCTGGCAAATTCCTACGCTCGAAGCTTTAGCTACATTTAAAGTCTATACACTCTCCCGTTCAAATCCTTCTAAGTCTGTACATTGGCTTCGTATCTGCAAGTCTGTACACTGGACTTCATTTCACCAACTCTATACATCCGATTGATGTTGCAGTGTTCACCAAGTCTATACATCGTCTTCAGACTTCAAGTCTATACACTCCATGCCCATTCAAGTCTATACATCGGTTTGATTCAAAGTCTGTACACTGCTTCACTTCGTCAAAGTCCATACATCCTCAGCTGAACCCCATGTCTGTACAACGGCCTCAATCTTCATCAAGTCTACACAGTGCTTCAACCTTCTCATAGTCTGTGCAGCCTGCCTTATCGATTCAGAGTCTATACATCGCTCAAGCGTTCAAAGCCTAAAGCTTGTACAACGTCCGTCTCATTCAACGTCTCTCGTCTACAAAGTCCATACATTGGACTGTAGCATCTGAAGTCTGTACAGCATCCGTTGTCTAGAGTTCTTGAAGTATACACATTGGACTGTTCTTTCGAAGTATATACACTACAATGTACATACTTAGATCTTATGACTTCATTCTTGTTGCTGACAGGAATAGGGTCGACGCTAGAGCTTAAGGCGTCCACGCACCAGTGAAGATGCATCCACGGATACTCTTCACAGCGTCAACTCTACGCAAAGGCTGCGTCAACTCAGCCACTCAAGAAGCAGAGGCCTTGTCATAAATATTCCAATGCGTCAACGCAGCAGTGGAGCAGCGTCGACGCAACAGTTAAGAAAGGCTAGGCTGGTTGCTCACTGGAACGCATCAATGCGTCAACGCCACGGGCTGGAAGCGTCGACGCAGCAGCTAAAGAGACGAAGCTAATGGCTTACTGGAATGCCTCACTGTGTTAACGCCATTGCTTGACAACGTCAACGCAGCAAGTCAAATTGCTGTCATTGAGCACGTGACCAGAAGCTGGCACCTGACACGTGATCCGAGGTGGGTGCTGAGCACGTGATCTGAGGAGGAATCTTCTGGACGGAAGGCGTGGGAAGCACACACCCTATCTCCCCACTGCTGCTGGTATATATTGGAGCCTTCGTCTTCAGATGGAGGCTGATCGAAGAAGAAGCCTAGAGAGCATAAAGAGCAATAGCAGAGCAGAAAGCTCTTCGATCCAGCAGAAGAAAAGAAAAAGAGAAAGAGAGAAAATGAGAACAGAGATAGAGAGAAGAAGAGAAGTGCAGTAGAGAAGAAAGAGAAAGAGAGAGAGTGAAGAAAGAGAGTGAGATCGAGGGAGATCTGTTCTTGATGGACCGTGGATCAAATCCAGGCCATCCAGCTCATTAAGAGCCACATCTGATGTTCCTTCTTTTACAGCTTGTGATGGGAATCGATGCCGAGCATTAACTTTTATTTTTACATTTGAGTCCTTTTATTTACTTTTATATCCTTGGGAAAGTATATTTACAATTGTAAGGCTTTGTAAGCCAATGTGTCATTCCCTAGGATTGTGTGGGTTTTTGTGCAAATGTGTAGTTAGGGGGCCCCCTCCCCTTCCCCATTGGTCCACCTCATCCATGTGGGGCTGGTCAACCATTCTAGGTGGCCATCTAGAAGGTTTGAATGCTAATTGACCACATGGGAGACAAAGGGATTAAAATTTCAAAGGTTGGCCACCTACCTTACCTACCTAGTCAAAGGAGTGCTCCATTCATATGTAATTTATTTTTTTTGAGTTTTGACCACATGGGGGAAGAAAATGACTTATTTCCAACGAAATTCCCAGCCCCCCACCCCTTGCCATTTTCTATATAAGCCTATGTATAGTGTCATTAGAGATTAATGAAGAAATTATGTGAAAATTGCTTGAAGCAAGAAGGGTGTGCCCTCTCTCCATCTTCTCCTGCTGTTCTTCCATCCCCAACCCTAGATCTAGAGTGTATTCTATCTTCTTTCATCTCCTCTCAACCTCCGATGATCGTCTGTGCCGCCGCCGCCGCCGTTCGTGCCGCCATCGAGCCGCCTCTGCAGTTCTGTCTTTGTCCGACCACAGTAGCTTCCACGAATTTTCTGTCTCAGCCATGAGCTTTGATTGATCTGAATTGTTTATTGTGTGTTCATCCCTTGCATCCCAAGATCCACTTAAAGTTTCACGCCAAAATTCCATCATTTAGTATTTTTACATTTTCGTCCAATCTGTCATCCCAGATCTGCCAGGTTTCTGTCTACAGTGACAGAACCTCTGAGTTCCCCCCCTCCGACCATCTTTTTGATTTATCCAAACCCTCCAAATTTTACTGGGAGTTCTGTCCATCACTCTATACCTCCACAAATTTTCTTAATTTCTTATCAGCCTTCTAGCTATTTTTAGAAATTCGTGTTCTTCCTCTAATACAGTGTTTTTAGTTAGATCCCAGATCCGACCACCCTCCACTTCAAAAATCTGAAATAATCACCACCACCTCCAAATCCAAATCCAAAAAGATTCTTCGTTTCCTTGTTCAATTTCCTACAACCTTGATGAAGAACACATATTCCAATGTGGACATCTACTTCACGGTAAAAGGCAATCAACAGGGAAGTTGTCTGCAGATCTGAGTCTTCGGTTACTGTACAACAGCAGCATAGAAAATTCGCCAACATAAAGTATAAATCTGGTGAATTTTTCTGAAGGCCACTAGATTGTAGTACTTCGAAGCAGCTTTCCAATGGCTTTGATCTCGTCGCATTCTGACGCCGGTGCTGATCGCAGCGTCCGTTCTCGCCGGAGCGCGCGCTGAAATCCAGAACCGGCAGATTTCTGATCGGTTTTTCCGACCGGTACCGAATTGAACCGCCCGGCCTCCGGCCGGTGAACCAGCGTGCCGCCAGCCCGGGGACCGGGTCCCACACGGCCCTTCCGGACAGCACGTGGGCACCACGGTCGTGAACACGCGTGTAGCCGAATCAACACCCGAAGCTGCCCGTCAACCCGAATTCGGTCCTCCCGGGCCCATTTGTATAGCCCTTTACCTCCCTGCGTGGAGTGGGCAAGTTCCCATTGCTGTAATTATTGTGTGTTAAGTTTCCCGGGAGTACGAGTTTTCGGCCGGGTCTGTCTTCCCCACGCCGAGCGCGTGGAGGTATCGTTCTCGCTCCCTACACTCGGCATTTGCTTATTTTCATATATACTTCTTTATGCCGCTGCTAGAGAGCATGTGTAGGGATATCTAGCTCGCTTTATCTATTCATTACCGCTACTGCAAGAGAGTGCGAGACCGTCCCGTGACCCGATCCGGGCACAAAAGAGAGCCGATCACCCTAGCTCATTGCCGGTTTCTCAACCGCGCACATCCGACGCTTCCCTCGTTAAGGGGCAGTCACGAGCTTGTCGTGTTCGTGGTCTCGTCCCGCATCAATATGGTATCAGAGCGAGTTGAGTCTAGGGTGTCCAAATAAAAAAAAATGTCATTTATGTCTAGTCATTAGTGATTGTCTAAGTCGCGTTTAGGGTCATCATTGTTTTAAAACAAAAAAAAAGTATCTTTTGGGTCGCATTTGCATACCATTAGTCGGTATATAAAAAGGTGTTGTCTGAACGTTAGGCTACGCCTATCGGGAAGGTCGCACACTTGCGCGAGTGATCTTCGGATCGATTAACTCCGCCACGTACCGAGTCTTGGTTTACGTCTAGGGTCCTTAGTGTGCATGCATTCTAAACTTGCATAGTCGGTCTAGTGTCTTGTCACCGTGTGTATGCATGTCCATATCCGCTACCCATGGCCGTTCCCCAAGACCATACATCCGAGTGGTCAACCTTTGTGGCCAAAGTCAATGTCCTCATGGACCGAGCCCTTGGTTTTACCCCTCTCACTATGAAAGTCACTCTACCCAACGGGTCCACAACGGAACTCCATTTCACCGATAGGGAGTCGGATAATTGGGTTTCTCTTGACATCGTGGAGTCTCTCTCCAAGACAGGCGAGATTGTCCACGATGGTGATTTTTCTTTTGTTGAGTTCTATAAGAGGATCGGATCTGTTCTCTACAGCGATGGTGCATGGTGCAGGATCGGCACACTTGCTGGTTCATGCATCATTTTAGGGCAAAAGTGGTTAGGAGAGAGAAGGGCCAATCTTGACTGGGACAAGAGGACTTGCACCTTATGCCCACCTTACCTACCCGGTAAGATCACCCTTAGGGACCCCGTATGTCCAGGCACCCAGCCCCAGCGGCCCACTCCACCTTCGGATTCGCGCTTGGAGCCACCTCATCCCGAGCCACCCGTATTTCTAACGGGCACATTATACGTAGCCGAGCCGCTTCTTAGTTGGCTCAAGGATGGCTTGGTCCCACTCCCTTACCCGTCTATGGACCCTACCCTACCTTTAGTGCCCGCCAACTCCTACCATACTACGTTCCGATCTCGTCACCATGTTGACACATTGGGTGACCTTATCCTTGGTTTAGGTTGGCAATGGCAGTTGACACATATGTTGGCCCAAGGTTTCGACCAACCCACGAGTCGTAGCTTCACCCATCCGGCCTTCGGGTCCATTACCTCCGAGTGCACCGTGGGTTGTGTCACCACGGAGGTTCTTCTACTTCTCCCGCTACCGGATGAGCCCGACTTCATGACTTTGCTTCCGAGGGAGGAGTCATATTTCCTATACATGGTCCCATTTACCATGACGGAGGAAGGTGACCACCCGCATCTTCAAGAATTTCACGATTGGGACCATGTCATGTTGGAACCCACCATAAGGGGTCATACCTTCTTTGATCCCTTTGACCCCTTCCCTAGTGGATCCCTAGACCCTTCATATTCCCTTCACCTCTTCGGGGAAGTCCACCTTCATACCCCTTTCCTACGGGTCGGGTCCTCCATACCCACCAAGCCCGTCCACGATACACCTACACCCGGCTCTTCCACACCCGGCTTTCCTAGCCCACTCAAGTCTCCTAAATCTAAAGGGCCGTCCATGCATGACTGGGTCATACTTGGATGTTTAGGTGTTCCCCATACCACCCATCTCCGGTTACATAACATGCATGCATGGCACACATTCGGGTGTCCTGGTCCGCCGTCACCTATGTACGGGTCAGACTAACAATAGGTGTGTGTAGAGTCATGCATGAGTCCGTTTCTTATTTGTGTGGTTTGTTTGATTTGTGTGTCGTTTGTTTATCTGCATGCGTCTTGTGCAAGCTCGTTGTCGTTCTCTTATGAGTAAGAGGCGAGTGGACTCACTTGATGAGTATGGGATCGGTTCCACATCTATACCCGGATCAGTCACCTATAGGGACTCAGCGGTGATTCCTAGTGAGTCTTCGAGCTGTTTTCTTCCCTTTTTGAGAGTGCCCCTTCGGAGTGACCACCTTTAGCCCATAGCAGTTCGCATATCGAGTATATATGGAATGAGCAGGTGACGATCACTTGGAGCGGAGCATACCCGCGCTACTTGGCACGGTGACGGATCCGCCAGAGTACTCGAGCATCCCTATCCCTACTCGACGGGGTCGAGTTCCTCCCACCCGGGGAGAGTTGATGGGAATCGACGTCGAGCATTAACTTTTATTTTTACATTTGAGTTCTTTTATTTACTTTTATATCCTTGAGAAAGTATATGTACAATTGTCAGGCTTTGTAAGCCAATGTGTCATTCCCTAGGATTGTGTGGGTTTTTGTGCAAATGTGTAGTAGGACCAGTTAGGGGCCCCCCCTCCCCTTCCCCATTGGTCCACCTCATCCATGTGGGGCTGATCAATCATCCTAGGTGGCCATCTAGAAGGTATGAATGCTAATTGACCACATGGGAGACAAATGGGTTAAAATTTCAAAGGTTGGCCACCTACCTTACCTACCTAGTCAAAGGAGTGCTCCATTCATATGTAATTTATTTTTTTTGAGTTTTGACCACATGGGGGAAGAGAATGACTTATTTTTCACGAAATTCTCAGCCCCCCACCCCTTGCCATTTTCTATATAAGCCTATGTATAGTGTCATTAGAGATTAATGAAGAAATTATGTGAAAATTGCTTGAAGCAAGAAGGGTGTGCCCTCTCTCCCTCTTCCCCTGCTGTTCTTCTATCCCCAACCCTAGATCTAGAGTGTATTCTATCTTCTTTCATCTCCTCTCAACCTCCGGTGATCGTCTGTGCCGCTGCCGCTGCCGTTCATGCCGCCATCGAGCCGCCTCTGCAGTTCTATCTTCGTCCGACCACAGCAGCTTCCACGAATTGTCTGTCTCAACCACGAGCTTTGATTGATCTGAATTTTTTATGGTGTGTTCATCCCTTGCATCCCAAGATCCACTTAAAGTTTCACGCCAAAGTTCCATCATTTAGTATTTTTACATTTTCATCCAATCTGTCATCCCAGATCTGCCAGGTTTCTATCTACAGTGACAGAACATCTAAGTTCCCCCCCTCCAACCATCTTTTTGATTTATCCAAACCCTCTCAATTTTACTGGGAGTTCTGTCCATCACCCTTTACCTCTACAAATGTTCTTAATTTCTTATCAGCCTTCTAGCTATTTTTAGAAATTCGTGTTCTTCCTCTGATACAGTGTTTTTAGTCAGATCCCAGATCCGACCACCCTCCACTTCAAAAATCAGAACTAATCACCACCACCTCCAAATCCAAATCCAAAAATATTCTTGGTTTCCTTGTTCAATTTCCTACAACCTTGATGAAGAACACATCTTCAAATGCAGATATCTACTTCACGGTCAAAGGTAATCAACAGGGAAGTTGTCTGCAGATCTGAGTCTTCGGTTACTGTACAACAGCAGCATATAAAATTCGCCAACACAAAGTAAAAATCTGGTGAATTTTTCTGAAGGCCACTAGATTGTAGTACTTCGAAGCAGCTTTCCAACGGCTCTGATCTCGTCGCATTCCGACGCCGGTGCTGATCGCAGCGTCCGTTCTCGTCGGAGCGCGCGCTGAAATCCAGAACCAGCAGATTTCCGATCGGTTTTTCCGATCGGTGCCGAACGGAGCCGCCCGGCCTCCGGCCGGTGAACCAGCGTGCCGCCAGCCCGGGGAGAGCTTCTCCAAGTGTCTCCACTACAGCGGTACCACCGGGTCCCACACGGCCCCTCCGGACAGCACGTGGGCCCCACGGTCGTGAACACGCGTGTAGCCGAATCAACACCCGAAGCTGCCCGTCAACCCGAATTCGGTCCTCTCGGGCCCATTTGTATAGCCCTTTACCTCCCTGCGTGGAGTGGGCAAGTTCCCATTGCTGTAATTATTGTGTGTTAAGTTTCCCGGGAGTACGAGTTTTCGGCTGGGTCCGTCTTCCCCACGCCGAGCGCGTAGAGGTATCGTTCTCGCTCCCTACACTCGGCATTTGCTTATTTTCATATATACTTCTTTATGCCGCTGCTAGAGAGCATGTGTAGGGATATCTAGCTCGCTTTATCTATTCATTACCGCTGCTGCGAGAGAGTGCGAGACCGTCCCGTGACCCGATCCGGGCACAAAAGAGAGCCGATCACCCTAGCTCATTACCAGTTTCTCAACCGCGCACATCCGACGCTTCCCTCGTTAAGGGGCAGTCACGAGCTTGTCGTGTCCGTGGTCTCGTCCTACATCAGCTTGTGTTTGCTGTGTTATTTTCGTTCCTTATGTTTCTTTTTATTCGATCTGATTTACTGAGTTCTTACGATCCTCTGGACTGAGGTCGGGTTCCTCCTGGTGGGTCAGGAGAAGGGAGATCTGATCTCTGGTTTGCAAGCAGCAGGGGGGCTGCTTGTGGGTTCCCTCCGGGCTAGGAGGAAGAGAGGCTAGGCCTCTGGGGGATTGCTGGTAGTAGAGTGCTACTGGATGGTTCACTGGTAGCGGGGCTGCTACTAGTGGGGTTCCCTCTTGGTATAGAGGAAGAGAGACGTGAGTCCCTGGTTTCTAGTGACCGTGGGTTGCTGGAGGTTCCCTCTGTGTAGGAGGAAGAGGGGAGGTTGTTCCCCTGGGTAAGCTGTGTATCAGCGTCTGTTGACAAGCTGTGTTGCCCAGCTGTTAGTGAAGCCACACTCGGGTTGAGTGTGGGGTGGATGTAGGGATGCAGGACCGAACCACCTAAAAACCCCTCTTGCATTGTGGTTTGATTGCTTATGGTTTGCTTCCGCCAGATGTTTGCATAGGGGCGCTCCAAGTGTTTGATCACAGGTTCATTAGATGATTTGATCAGATTTTGTTCTAAGTGTTTAATCTGTTGAGTGAGCGAAATTCTAATTGAGCGAAATTTTATATTGGGTGAAAGTTTTTATAGGCTATATTCATTCACCCCCCCCTCTGAATACTTGCACCGAACCCAACAAATAGGTCCAAGGATCCTTGTCTGTTTGCTGCATTCCCCTTAGTGTGTCACATCAAGTGGTATCAGAGCAAGTTTTAGACTTGTCTCTACAAGCCTAGGTCCTAAGGCCATTGCATTGTCATCACCCGTGCGCCGGTCATCTCCTCATTGTGCATGTCTACCCGTAGTGGTGCCTTGTATTGGACTGACCCCTCATCCTCGGCTCCCCCTATGAATCCCAATTCCCAAGTCAACCAAGACATCCCTAGGGAGGCACCCCAAGCTCCGATGCATCGAGTTGAGGCTGTCCTTAATACCATCATCGATCAGTTAGATGGTCTTTCCACCCGCATGGATAGACTCGAGGAAGCTAGGGCCCCACCTAGGAACCATGACCAAAGAGCTCCCCCTCCATGAGCTGAACTTAATAGGGAAGACCTAGAGAATGACTTTTACCGTGAGCATGAGAGGCCCCGATAGCCTCGGCACAATGAGAGGCGACCTCGAGAGGACCCAGATGATTTCCTCTTAAGGATGATTAAGGTAGAGGCTCCAAACTTTGACGGGTCCCATAACCCAAGTGCCTATGAAGAGTGGGAACATGGCATGGACCAATACTTTGATTGGTACCCAATGGCCGAGGAAAGGAAAGTTAGGTTGGCTAAGATGCACCTTCTCAAACTAGCCAAAACCTATTGGTTAAAGGTAGAAAGCCAAAGGAGGATTAGGCGGGAAGAGCCCATTGACAATTGGCTTGACATGAAAAGCCAACTCAGGAGCAAATACCTTCCCAATTCCTATAATCAACTACTCCTCGATGAGTGGCAAAGTCTTACCCAGGAAGGAAAAACTGTGGAGGAGTACGTTGAAAAATTTGACTCCTATCTCCTAAAGTGTGGAGTCGTCGAGGAACCAGCCGCCACTCTATCCCGATTTAGAAACGGTCTTCTACCCCACATCAAACGAGAGCTTTTCATGAGGGAAGTGCATAGCCTTGAATTAGCCTATCAAATAGCCCGCGATGTGGAGAGATTTTCTAGGAATCCTAGGTTTGCCTCCCCTAGAACGACCGATGTCAAGAACCCTGGTCCCTGACCCAACCTTCCTCCCCTACTGAAGACCCCTATCCCCAGTAGGGGAACTCCTACTCGGTCTTACCATCAGCCAACCAATCCCACCCCTACAAGGGCTACTCCACCGAACCCTCCTCCCCGAAGAGAGGAACCCCCCAAAGGAACAACCCCAGGGAGTAGTTCGGTAAAATGCTTTCGGTGTCATGGTTATGGCCACATCTCCACCCAATGTCCATCCAAAGGATTATCCAGCCTTATCATTGAAGGAGGACCTACCCCGTTCCAAGGAGAGCATGAGAGTCTGGTTGAGGAGTATGAGGCTACCTTAGGTTGGGAAGAGGAGTATGAGGAACAACTCTATGAAACAGGCTTAGACCACGACCCTCCTCCCATCGACTCCCACTTAGGTGTGATTAGGTGCACCCTCACAAAGCCACAAGAGGAAGATTGGCGTAGGACCTCCATTTTTCACACCTACATCAACATGGGGAGCCATGTTAGGAAAGTGATCCTAGACAATGGGAGTTGTGTCAACGCCGTATCTCTTGACACTGTTAAGCTTCTTGGGCTTACTACCACACCCCACCCCAAGCCATACCGAGTCTCTTGAATTAACAATCACTCCATCCCGGTCAACACTTGTTGCCTTGTACCCATCACCTTCTCATCCTATCAAGGACAAGTTTGGTGTGACATTATACCCATGGAAGTAGGGATCATCCTACTAGGGAGGCCTTGGATTTATGACGTCAATGCAACCATCTTAGGAAAGCCAAACACATGCACCTTTGAACATGAGGGGAAAACCATCCGCCTCAACCCCTCCCCACCACGGAAGGAACCTCCCTCCAAGGGGATTCTCCCTTCACCACAACCGAAACCACCTCAAAACCCAGGGGTCCCACTCCCACCAACCCAACCAGCCTTCCAAGAACCTACCTAAGAAGAGCCAACTGGAATAGTCAAAGGCCTGCATCTCATCACAAGGAAAGAACTGGAGGAAGAAGTAGCTCAAGGAACACCCTTGTGTGCGGTAGTCATATGCCTGGGAGAGTCAACTCCCTCCAACCCCCACCCCGTGGAAATACACCCTCTCCTGGAAGAATTTAAGGATGTGTTCCCTGATGATCTCCCTGATCAACTACCACCCATGAGGGATGTTCAACATGCTATTGATCTCGTCCCAGGAGCCACCCTCCCAAACCTTCCCCACTATCGCCTCAACCCCACGGAGCATGCTGAATTGAGGAGGCAAGTGGAGGAACTTATTAGGAAAGGCTTTCTCCGCCTTAGCAAAAGTCCTTGTGCTGTCCCGGCCCTTCTCACACCCAAGAAAGATGGGACATGGTGAATGTGTGTCGATAGCAGGGCCATCAACAAGATTACCGTCAAATATAGGTTCCCCATACCTAGGCTTGACGATATGCTCGACATGCTAGCCGGAGCCACCATTTTTTCCAAAATAGATCTTAAAAGTGGCTACCATCAGGTTAGGATAAGGCTAGGAGATGAATGGAAAATAGCCTTTAAAACCAAAGATGGACTCTATGAGTGGCTAGTGATGCTTTTTGGGCTATCAAATGCCCCGAGCACCTTTATGCGCCTTATGACGGAGGTCCTTAGACTCTACATTGGAGTCTTCCTAGTGGTCTATTTTGACGATATCCTTATCTACAGCCAGTCCAAGGAAGCCCACCTCAACCATCTTAGGCAAATCTGCACTACCCTTAGGAAAGAGAGTCTCTTTGCCAACTTGGGAAAATGTCATTTCATGACCAAATCCATTACTTTCCTTGGATATGTGGTCTCCACTTAGGGAGTGTCCATGGACCCCGAAAAGGTCCAAGCTATCCTTGACTGGCCAGAGCCCCACACTCTCCATGAAGTCTGGAGTTTCCATGGGTTGGCCACCTTCTATCGGAGATTTATCCGTGGGTTCAGCATGGTCACAGCCCCCATCACAGATTGCCTTAAAAAGGGGACTTTTGTGTGGACCAAGTCTGCTTCTAGGGCCTTCCAAGAGCTCAAGGAAAGGATGACCCAAGCCCCAGTATTATGCCTCCCCGACTTTTCCAAAGTCTTTGAGGTGACTTGTGATGCCTCCGGGGTAGGGATTGGCGGGATCCTCAGCCAAGAGGGACACCCGGTGGCCTACTTTAGTGAGAAATTGTGTGATGTCAGGATAAAATACTCCACCTATGACAAAGAATTTTATGCTGTGGTTCAATCCCTCCGGCATTGGAGGCATTATCTCTTGCCCAAAGAATTTGTCATATTTTCTGACCACGAGGCCCTGAAATATCTCAACTCCCAACAGAAACTGAATGCCCGACATGCCCGTTGGGTTGAATACATCCAGTCCTACACTTTTGTGATCAAGCATAAGGCTGGGAGTGAGAATCGTGCCGCAGATGCACTCAGTAGGAGGGTCTCCTTGTTGGCTACCATTCGAGTGGAAGTGATAGGGTTTGAGAGAATCAAGGATGAGTACCCTGATTGCCCGGATTTTGGGCCTATCCATACCACCCTGACCACCCAATCACCTAGGGAACACCAAGGTTTCATCCTAGAGGATGGCTTCATCTTCAAAGGCCATAAACTTTGCATACCTAGAACCTCACTGCGAGATTTCTTAGTCTGGGAGTTACATGCAGGAGGTCTGGCTGGATATTTTGGGGTGCACAAGACCATTGCTATGGTTGAGGGACAGTTCTACTGGCCAAGTCTCAAGAGGGATGTAGCCAAAATTATGGGACAGTGTCACATATGTGCCTTAGCCAAACAGGTAAAACAGAACACTGGCCTATACACCCCACTCCCTGTCCCTGATCGTCCATGGCAAGATTTAAGCATGGACATTGTCTTGGGCCTACCTAAAACCCAGAAGAAGCATGATTCAATCTTTGTCATAGTGGACAGGTTTTCCAAAATGGCTCATTTCATCCCCTGTTCTAAAACCTCTGATGCCTCCCATGTGGCCCGCCTATTCTTCGATGAGGTAGTTCGCCTCCATGGCCTACCCAAATCCATCATTTCTGATAGGGATGTCAAATTTACCAGCTATTTCAGGAAGACCCTCTGGCACCTAATGGGGACCCTTCTCAAATTTTCCACGACCTATCACCCTCAAATAGAGGGCCAGACCGAGGTCGTTAATCGGAGTCTCGGGAATCTCCTTCGGTGTCTCGTTGAGGATCGCCCAGGGAATTGGGATCTTATTCTACCCCAGGCAGAGTTTGCATACAACAACTCAGTGAATAGGTCAATAGGGATGAGCCCATTTGAAGCCGTGCATGGGTACAAGCCTAGAAAGCCTACAGATCTCATTCCTTTGCCTACACATGCTAGAGTGTCTATTAGTGCTGAGTCTTTTGCCCAACACATGAAAGAATTGCATGAGAAATCCACAAACACATCAACAAAAGCAATGAGGTGTATAAGAAATCGGCCGATTCCCACCGATGCCACCAGGAATTTCGTGTAGGTGACGTTGTGATGGTGAGAACCGAGAGACTATTCCCTGGAAATGTCTCCAAACTGAGGTCGCGTGGATCAGGTCCCTTCCAGGTTCTGAGGCGGATCGGTACAAATGCTTACGTGTTGGACCTCCCCAAGGAGTGCGGAGTAAGTCCCACATTCAATGTGGCTGACTTGGTGCCATACAGGGGTCCCACGGTGACACCTAGTGAGGAAATCGAGCTTGTTCCACCCCTTGAGAGAGCCACCACCCGTGAGAAAGTTCCACCAGCCCAGAGGGGCCAACGAGAGCAAGTGGAGCGGATATTGGATGAACAGGTCACTATCACCCGGAGCAAAGCATACGAGCGATACTTGGTCAGGTGGAAGGGCCGGCCCCCTTCGGATGATTCATGGGTGAGCAGGGAGGATCTTCAGCAGTTAGACCCCGACCTCCTGGAGCGTTATCGCAGCCGAGTGGACCCTTTCTCGACAGAGTCGAGCTCTTCACAGCCCGGGGGAGTTGATGGGGACATCACCCGTGATTCCCTCTGGCTCGACACCTCTCTCCCTCCCGAAGACGGGTAGGATGCGGCTCCACGACTAGACGAGTCCACTTCGACACTTGGGCTTGCTATTTGGGTCATCTTGGTGTATTTTCTCCTTTTACTTGAGTCATTTTGATGTAATTTGCCTTTGTTTTGAGTCAAGTCCCTAGGTTATCATGTTATTTACCTAAGTTTGTGTCATCATGTTGGGCTAGAGTGTCTTATGGGCCCAATTAGGTGGGCCTGGCCCAGGGGCGCCCTCCCCCTTCCCCATCTCTTTTGCTTATTTGCTATTAGCACTTATCTCAGGGACTTTTTGTAAATGTTGGGATCCCTATAAATAGGACCCCAACCCCACTTGAGAGGACTAATGAATTATTAAGAAAATTTATCCACAAGAATTGTCTCCCCTCTCTCTCTCTCTAGCTCTCTCTCTCTCTATCTCTCTCTCTCTCTAAAGGGGGCGAACCCCTCTCTCTCTCTCCCCCTCTCTATCCAAATTTTTGAACCACTCCCTCTCTCCTCTCCTTGCCACCTCATCTTCCGCATCAGCCCCCCCACCCTTTCATCTTTCCAAGACCATTAACTCCCCTTCATCCCCACCACTTCCCAAGCAACCCTTCCCCTTCCCCATACAACCTTTTATCTTCCCAAGGGAGAATACCCTCTCCCAAGCATCCCTTCCCCTCCCCAAGGCAACCCCTCCCCTTCCCTAGGCCACCATTAACCCCTCCATTAACCCACCACCCAAATCAAAGGGAAACCCATCCCATTCCCCCCCCTAGCCATTTGCGCCCACCACCTCCCCCTAGGCCACTTGTGCACCCACCCCTCTCTCCCTGCTAGCTCCGCCCCTACCTTCCTCCCTCACCACCCCTTCCCACCTCCCAACCCTTCCCCACCACCAAAACATCCATATCCCCTACCCCTCCACCAAAGAAACCACCCCCCCTCAACCATTCTCTCTTCAAATCAGTGTGCAGCTGAAGACCTGCAGATCGACAGCCTGTTTCAGCGCCACCCTCGACCACATCCCGGAGCTCCTGGGGGCGTGGCCTATGTTGACGGAAAGCTCTTCCGGTCTTCTTCGCAGGCGAGGTGGTTTCGCCTCAATCCGAGGTCGGAGCTGCCCAGGAGAGCCGTCCTTCGCCAACTGCACAGAACCAGTCCGGCCTGCAACCAAAAGTGACTTGCAGAAGCTCCTGCGACCACACCAGTGCTCCCCTTGGCGCGCCACATGACCGGAGTGAAGATCCACCTGTCCTCTGTCCAACGCAGCCAGTGGGGCCTAATCGGAGCTCGGAGCTAATTGTACCGATTTTTCTACCACCGGGACGCTGTTCAGGTCAGCCAGGGTCTGCCCCGATACCTTCCCACTTCTCGGACTACTGCTCTCAGCCCCAACCTCCGCTGGTGCCGTTCTTTCTTGGTACTCGAAGAAGACTCGTCCATGGTCGTGCTCGTCTTGGTCCTGCATCGTTTGGACTTCGGGAGCGGGCGTGGTGACTTCATCCATCTGCTGCTGCACCCTGGGAACAGCGAGTCTGATCGCAGGGACCCTGTTCCAGAGCCCGCCCCAGCCTGTGATGACTTCAGAACCGTCCACAAAAATTCACAGACGTGTCTGGGTCCATCAGCGACGTTTCGGCACCAGTCTCGTCGAATTCTGTGTTCGGAGGAGTGCACAGCGGAGACTACACCGACTCCATGTCCTGCTGTTCCAGACCTGGGCAGATTCGGCAGGGTGCTCCATCGGCGCGATTCAAGCAAATCTCTCCTCCCCGTCTGGCCGGCTTAGCTCCCCTTCCTATGCGGAGGTAGTGTTTGGTTTGTAACTTCATTTCCCCTCCCCTAGTCCACCCCCCCTGCGTGGGGAGTAGTGCTTGTATAATCTGAACAGGGGAAGCTACACCGACGCAGTGTGCGGGGAACCCACACTTCCCCTCTCGCCCTCGTCTCCGAACGGGGTTGGATTCCTCAAACCAACCAGGGTATGCTCTAACCTTTGCTCCATTATTGGTATTTGTTCATCTAATATCCGTGGAGTTGCTCCGTTGAGCAAGAGAGAGAGCGCCCGACCCCGTGTGTTCCACTTACGAGCGGTCACCGTGGGCTGTGAGAGAGAGGGACCTAGTGCCCCAATTGGCACCCGGCCAGCCCCTAAAGTGTGGGCCTTGTACCTTCGGGAGGGCAACCCTAGCCCTGCTGGCACTCTACCAGCTAGGGTCTTGATCCATCACCTACACTCGGCATCACCGAGTCACCCGGGTCCGTGTGTGTGCGACGGTGGTTCGGCCCCTATCTAGAACCTCGTTATTTTGTGATTTTGTTTACGGAATAGGTCCAAGGATCCTTGTCTGTTTGCTGCATTCTCCTTAGTGTGTCACATCAGTCAAAGATGTGATTTACCAACTTACTTACTGGTCAATATCTTGAACATATCTATAATATCCTTTATATTTGTGCAAATTACTAGAATGCTTGTCCTCAATACCTTGAGCACACCTTCTCTACTTTTGTCTCTTGTCGTCTACTTAGTAGAGTTGTTTGATCAGCTATGTCTTGTCATACTTGTTCATCCCTACTCTACATCATATACCCTGTATGTGGATAAACTTCCCTATCATTCTAATTCTGCTTACCAAAGTTAAAGAATCTTCTCTTGAGTTTAGCGCCTCACTTATTCTCTTAAGATATGCTCATGAGTCTTTCTACACTACGAAGCCACTGTACTTCTTCCTCATGTCTCCAGCAACTGCATATATCTTTCATTTCCTTTTGATGATGTCAAAGGCGGAGAGAGGTCATCTGAGAGGTTCTGGCGATAAGAGGTCTTCTGAGAGGTTCAGGGCATTTGAGGCATCTGAGAGTGAGTTGTAGGGGAGCTGATTTGGAGAGAGAAGAGGTTCAGAAGATGGTGTCTCTATAGGGGAGCTGATTTAGAGAGAGAAGAGGTTCAGAAGATGGTGTCTCTGGGAAAGGCTTTCTGGCTTGTCAATATGCACATTTTGGTTTGCTCTTGATTGTTTTTGATCTCCTTTTAATGCCCTGACATTGCTTGATTCATAGTGTTGCCATCATCAAAAAGGGGGAGATTATTGCATCCCTACGGTTTTGATGATGTCTCACACTATAAATCAATTTGTTTTATCGCAGTCTTGCAATAAAGGTCCGTGTATTTTCCTGTTCATATGCATTCAATAGATCAGTGCATGCTTTACTCTAGACGTGGTATGCCCTTGCCTCGGTGCAAGTTTCTTTTAATAAGCTCAACATTTGTGCTCGACTTAGAAGAGCTCGGTGCATCTTGCATAATGTCCGTGCATATTTTGCAGCGGTGCATTCTTTGTTTCTAAGCATGGAGGAGGTCTCTGATTGTTGCATGATTTAGGTCCGTGCATTATTTGTCATTCATCTTTTTGCTTAATGCATATGAAGTCAGTGCATGCATTGTCTCGTTCATAAGATTGCCTCGGTTCAAGTCCTTGTTCGTGCACAAGTACTGTCGTTCATACTCTGTCTCAGTGCACTTTACTAGGTCATGTGCACCAAGGTCCGTGCATATTATGTCTCTGTATCTCACCTCTCGAGGTCGGTGCAATTTTTGGGTCGATGCAATTCTTGACTAGAATGCATTGTTTAGTCTGATTATTTTTTTCTCAGTGCAAATCCAACTCGGTGCAAGTCTATCTTGCATCTCTCTTTGTTCTGCACATTTCTCTCTGCCATCTCGGTGCAACTCTTGCTTGGACTGCATATCCCGACTCGGTGCATTCTTTCTCTTTCTGAATAACATGAAGTTGGTGCATCTTCTTATTGCATTAACATACTCGGTGCATACTTTGCTTGAGATAAAAACATGATCGGTGCATAGCCAAGTCTATACAATTCCCTACAGCAATGAGGTCGGTGCAGTTCTTGTTTCAGGCCTATTAGACTCGGTGCAAATCTTGTAGGTAGCTAAAATAGATTGGTGCATCTTCTGCTTCATTCCACATCGGTGCCTTTTCTGCCAATCTTAGTCAGTGCTTGCTTTCGACTCGGTGCAAACTTTCCTTTCTGGTAAAAATAAAGTTAGTGCATCTCTATGGTTTATGGATTCTTGTCGGTGCATATCTATTGCACGATTGGACTCTAAGGTCCATGCTTATGACATCATGAGTTTTCACAAGTCAGTGCATCTCACATTTTTGCTCACTTCAACTCGGTGCAACCTCTTTTTCAACTAGTAGTAAGTCAGAGCATTGGTTGACTTGGAAATCCCTACTCAGTGCAGTTTATGCTTACTCATTCACTACGTCGGTACGACTTGTGCTAAGGGTGTGACAAAATGTTTATTCCTTTTTCTGACAGTCTGTCTGTGCATTCACCATGTGGATGGCACGTGATCCGAGGAAGATAGAGGTCCAGAACATTCCAACACGTGCCCCAACCTTTCAGGTGGGAAACGTGGTATCTACACGCCTAAGTTTCTGGAACATACATATAAATATACTGAGGAAAAGGGTTCGAACAGAGGATGGAATAGTGGAAAAGAAGAGAAGAGTGAGTGCAGTGCTATGGATCAAGAGAGAAAACCAGAGACAAACCACTCCATCAAGAGCAGAGAGAAGATTCTGAGAGAGAGAGAGAGCTGTCTGTGAATCTGAAGATCTGCTTCTACGGAAGCTACATTGTTTGGACTTAGAGATAATTGTTTTCTATTGATCTTATATTTTCGAGTTTCCTTCGCTTTCAATTCCATTGTGTTACCCTCCAAGCTTGCTCGGAGGAAGGGAGAAGTTCTCCGGTTTCCCTCCATTGTTCTTGGAGGAAGAGAGGTTTGATCCCCTAGTTTTGTGAGTTACTTGGGAGCAATTTCACAGGGTTCCCTTTGCTGCGTGCAAAGGAAGGGAGATTTGTTCTCCAGTGCTTCTTCTGGTTGATCAGAAGACTGAGGAGGGTGTTCCTCAGGGCAAGCTGTTTGGCAGCGGTTGTCGCAGACTGAGTCTGCTGTGTGTGATTGATCATTGTAAGGAAACCTTACTCTTCTTAGTGAGGGGTGGACGTAGATTGCGGGTAGCAAGCGAACCACCTAAAAACTCTGTCTCTCTTGTGGGTTTGCATGTCTACTTTGTGCTTGCTCTCCATCTACTTGATATATTGCTTCATTGTGAATTTCTCTCTCGATCTTAATCCATAGTCTAGATATCTCTATTACCTATCTCCGAAGCTTCTCTTCACCACGTTTTGATGGGTTGAGCATTTGTTTCTAAGTTTATCGAATTTGGGAGTGATCTATTCATCCCCCCCTTCTATCGCACTTTCTGTTGTGCGTATCAGTCCATAGAGTAGCCACCCAGTCAGAGGTTCTAGGGTTTTGTGTCATGTCCATGGCAGCCTCGTGTTGTGTTACACGTGTACGGTGAGTTACGTACGGACCGGTGGTGTTCTGGTGGCTTTCCACTTCTTTAGCGAGTTCTAACCTTTTGGTGACCTTTCCTACTAGTCATAGTTTTCCTGCGCACGCGTGTGCGGACCCACTTGGGAGTGGTGGAGAGCTTTCTTGGTGTGGCAATTTTTAGGCTGGTCACCGTAGTGCCCCTCATCTTTGCGGCTTGAGTCCGAGCTGGGGGGAAAATCAGCTAGAGGATCTAACCTAGAGCGCATGGTATGTGTGTGCACACGTGGTTGGGGGCGTCGGACACACGCTGACGAGTGCGACCCTAGCTAGTCCTTGTTCCGTGGTTCCATGGTTAGTGTGTCTCAGTTTTTGCCTGGGGTATGTAGGGAGACACCAGGGGGCGAGGACTAAGACGTCAATCAACGGATCCGACCTTGCTTATAGTGGGTAGTGCTCCTGTCACCTGAGAGGTTTCGACTCAGGTTTCCTTTTCACGAGTTTTAGTGTTTTGGTGGCCGGGGTCCTGGTTACTCATGATCGAGTTGTGGTTCCTCGCTGTCTTCGTAAGTCTTGTCTGACTGTGTAGCTGTGTGTCTTGGTTGACCGATCGAGGGTCTACCTTGTAGCCTAGATCCTAGCATGTGTATCCTAGGAGAGCTGTTTCGAGACCGGTCACCGTGGTATAGCTTTCTATGACCCTGGTTTGAGAATCCACTTCGACATGAGTTGTGTGCAATATTCGAGGTGTCTCGACGGTGCACAGGTTTTTGGCAGTTAGTGGTTTAGAGGGTTTCTGTGTGTATTGTGTTGTCCTTACTGCTTTATTGCTTTACCTACCTTACTATCTTTATATTTTCACTTGCTGCTCTGTTTATTTTGTTTTGTTGTAGTGGGGATCCGTGGGACCCCTATTAAGCCAATGAGATAAGGCTCACCCCTTTCCTTTTCATGTCGGCGTGCCTCCTCGTCATTCGGAGGCCTTGAGCAGCATTTGAGGTCCTAGCGTCGCCAGCTTGTGTTAGTCGGGGTATGCCCTAGAGGCTGTGTACTTTTCTTTTATTGCACTGTACCTTTAGGACTTGTGTATATCTGGACTAGAAATTGTATAAAAGTGTGTAAATATAATTTTAAATGTAAATTTTAATTTTTGCACTTTAATTCCTACATTTATTTTAGATTTCTGTACACTCCTGTGACACCTTTTAACCCTTCTGAGCTTCCCAGCTCGTGGGTGGCGATGTAGGATCCGAGTGATATCGGGTTTGACCCGGTATCTGGATCTTGGGTCGTGAGAGTTAGTATCAGAGTAGAGGTTACGGCGGAGTACAGAAATGTATAGTAAATGTACTGTTTAACAGTCCAGAGAGTCCGGTATAGTCAATAGCTGGCTTAGGTTGTTCTATTTTCTCACTGTGTTATCTTTTTACGTGTTTAAGGACCCGCGATGGCGTAGAGGGGGGAGGCACGGTCCCAGGCATAGCTGGTCACGGGGACTCAGGAGGTGCAGGGTGGAGCACTGCCCCCTCTGGTAGATGTGGTCCCGGGTGTGCTGAGAGTAGCGGCGTTTTCCGATTTGTCCACCTAATTTTTGACGTTGGCTTAGGGTGAGTTGCCAGTTGACCTGTATTAGGCGAGGTTTATGGAGCTGAGCCGGTACGCCCCGCCGGCCATGGCAGGTCTGAGATTTTTGGCCTAGCAGTTCAGCATCGGGTTGAGGCCAGAGATTTGTCGGACCCTCATGGCATTCAGGGTTGCCGATGTGGAGGTAGCATTTCCTACGACAGTAATATTGGTGGTAGACCTATTGCATGCCCAGGAGCAGGGTAGGGCATTGCAATTCCAGTGGGGTCTCCCTCAGGAAGTTCTAGAAGAGCCAACTACATCCTCTTCCCCTATCCATGGTCCTCGCCGACCGGACAGGAGGAGGCGTAGGCAGGATCGGTAGGCGGTTCGGCAAGGTGTTGGGCTACGCCTGGAGCTTAGGCATCGACGGCAGGCACAGGAGTAGCCAGAGGTGCTAGTGTTGGCCTCGAAGGAGTCCGTGGAGCAGCCATCTACAAGGAGGCCGCAACATGGCCTGGTAGAGTAGCGTGGCAGTGTCTGAGGTGTGGTGAATTCCATGCGGGCCATCCTTTCCTTGTGGCCGTGGCGGAGTTGAGGTGCTTTCGATGGGATCAGACGGGGCACCTGGTTCGTGATTGCCCTAAGGGGAGGCATTGCTTTAGGTGCGACCGGGGTAGGCACGTGCTCCGTGAGTACCCCCAACAGCCACCCAAGCGATGATCGTTCCCTGGTGGCCTCCGTGAGGCTTGGGGCGGCAGGTGATCATATTTTTAACATTGGCAGCGACAATCGTGTATAGAAGGTACGACTGCATTTTCGTCCAACTTTTTTATCTGTTCCTGGTGTTCTTTGTGGTTTCCTCTTGGGTTTGGTGTCTTGAGAAGCGTGTGTCTGGGGTCTGTCCCAGACTCTGGAGGTCATTTCTAATGCAGGGAGGTGCTGCAGGTGCAGTCAGGCAAGCTTTTGGCATGTGGTGGCCCGGAAGGGCTGTCCCAACAATCGTAGTGACTTTTGAGATGGCGAGGTTGGACTTTCGAGGCTACAGGATGTGCATACGGGTGAGTGAGGAGGTGTCCTACCTCGTGGCAGGTATAATTTTGAACTGCCTGTGTTGTGTTTTCTATGTAATCCTTAGAATTTCGTTGCTTTCCCATTTATTTCCAATTGTGTACGTGAGTCCCCATGTGGGTGTCGGGAGTCCGAGGTGGTGTCCCATGCAGCAGCAGTAGAGTCGCATGCTCATTTCTCTGTCGGTATGGCGTGTGGCGCCTTGGTAAGCGGAGTTAAGTTACCCGCCAAGTTACCGGTGTGGTGCCCGTGTAGTAGTGGTAGAGTCGTGCGAGATTCAGGTGCTCGTTTCCTTGCTGGTATGACTCATCGACACCGTACTATAAGGAGTTGAGCTACCTGTAGATTATGAGAAAATCCACTAAGGAAAATAAAAAATTAATAGGCGAAAAGAAAGGGGAAAGAGGAAGAAATAGGGAGCAACAGAGCATGCGTGGATGCTATAAGGAGGTGTGATCGCCAGAGGGGTTATCTCAAAAGAATATAACAATAAAGCAAAGGAGGGATTGCAAATAAATACCTTGAAGTGCGGGGGATTGTGAGTATCACCTTCTCTTCCAATCGGCCGGCCGATGAAGAGAGTTTCTCTTTATGATTACCCTTGCAAAGCACAAACAACAACCAACAAAGAAAATATGGATTAGAAATCAATATTGTGCAGCATCAAGTTCTTATGAATATAAACGTGGAAAGCATATAAATGAACACACCTTGTTGGATGTTGGCCCTAAAACCCCTATGCAAAGGGTAGAAAAAATATGATGGAATGAAGAAAATAGGGGAGCGTGCAAGTATTGCACCATGGAAATCACAACGTGGTTAAGATGATAAAAATAAACAAAAGACAAAGGGAGTATGATGCATGCTATAATGCCCCATATTTTTTCAGATATTTTTCGGATCATTTTAGTGGGTCTCGGAGTATATTTTGTGTTTTACACATGTTTTTCCCTGATGCGCCTTCGGAACTCTGTGCAGGGCGAATCATGATGTTCTTCGACTCCGGGACAGTACCGGTGCGTTGTGCTCCTCCCGAGAATCGCGGAGGTAATTTTAGGTAATTTTTTGAATTTCTGTAATTTTTTGGGCTTTTCTATATATTAAACCTTTCTCTCTCTCCCCTCTCATTCTCTCTTTCTCACTCTCTCTCATCTCTTTCTCTCCCCCTCTCCCCGGGCAGCCGACCGTGGCGGAGGAGGGCGAGGCGGCGATGGCGGGAGGCAAGGAACTAGGAACGGGTCGAGGATCGAGGGCCGGGGGCGCGATGAAGCTCGGGTGCGAGTTCGTGAACTGGCGAGGGTTTCGTGGCATTTTCTTCGTGGATCGGTGTCCACGGTGCGTCGAATCTTCGGTGGAGGTAGGGAGATGGACCCTCAGCTCGTGTATTTCATTTCCCGCGGATTTGGTAGCCCGTGGCGAGTCGAGTGGGGTTCTTTTCGTATTTTGGGGAAAAGGCATATTTTTGGGGTGTGAGCCCGATCTAGCCTTTTAACGTGTTAATTGGTGATTTGAGGGCATCATTGAATGCCTAGGGGCTTGGGGAAGGGTTTCCCCTTTGTTTCCCCATCACCTGGGGGTGATTAGGGCATGGAATGAGTTTCCTGCCATTTTTTGCCATTTTCGGGCCCGGACTGAGGACGCGCTCGCCCAGGTGGGCGCGTTCTTGGAGATCGCGCCATCCCGTTAAAGCGCATTCATCAGAGAAGATGAACAGTAAGGTGGTTTTTATAGCGTTATAGGGGTATAGCGAGTTATGTTCTTATCGCGCTATATGTGTATAGCGCGTTTGTTCTTGTCACGCTACACGTGGGTAGCGTGTCCTGTCTGATCGCGTATATATGTATAGCGCGTTCTGTCTTGTCGCGCTACAGGAGTATAGCGCGTTCTGATCTGAACGCGCTATATGAGGGTAGCGCGTTCTTTAGGGTGAGCAGTCGGGCAGCCCAGGACAGGTAGTCTGCGGCTGATTGTACCTACTTTGGTCGTGTGTGTCTCGGACACCCCGTGGAGTTCCGTGACCGTGTCTTTGGGGGTCCGGAGGTTTTGTTTACCTCGATTAGCATGGCCATAGGTGTGGTGGGTTCGGGTGACCCCAAGTGTTCCGGGCTTTCGTGTTACGCTCGATCGAGTCACCGTGTATCGGTGTGAGTGCGGTGGGGTTCCCCCGCATGTCGTAGATTTCTGCGGAAGATGGTTCCCAAGTGGGCCAAGTCTTTGGCCTCGGACTGCGAGTCCAGTCATCTGGCCTGGGGCTGGAGATTTCTTGCTTTTCCCTGGGATGGGGAAACGACGTGGCGGCTTGTGAGCTGCCTTGGGAATCATGCTTCTATGTTTTTCACGTGGACCATATTTTTGGCCTTGGACTGTGAGTCCAATTACCCAGCGTGGGGCTGGAGGGTTTCTGAGTTCCCTTTTTGAGGGGATGGTCTCTGCGACTCGTGAGTTGCCTCGATATTCGTGTTACCGTGGTTTTAGACCTAGGGGTTAGGCTAGATTGAAGGCCTTGTGTTGTTGTGTACGACGGTCTTGACCCCGAGTCTTATGACTCAAGGACCGTTGGATTTAGTGAGTCTAGAGGACTGTCTAGAGTCTAGTGGCTCGATGCCACTTGGTTCTTCTCGACTTTCGCGCAGGGTGCATGTGTGTTTCTCGAAGTTTCTCCTTGGAGAGTGGTCACACCAGTGACTCCCCACTAGTCGTAGCCTTCCGACAGGCGAGTGGTCCCACCAGGGAGTGGTGGCGAGGCTACCCCAGAGAGAGACTATTTTAGACTAGTTTCCGTCGGGCCCCACATCTACCAGCCAAAGTCTGACTGAGGGGAAAACCAGTCAGAGGGCTAGACTAGAGACGCACGGTCTGTGTGTGCACAGGTGGTTGGGGGCGGTTGGACCCACGCTGACGAGCGTGATCCCAACTAGTCACTTGTTCTGTGGTTACTAGTACGGTGTCCCCGTTCCACCAGGGGTCGAGCGGGATACCTAAGGCATGGTCTAAGCTGTCAGTGGACGCATCCGGCCTTACTTCTGGTGGGCAGGTACTCCTGTGACGTGAGAGGTGACTCTCCTATTTTCGGGTTCCGTTTCCCATCTGCGAGACATGGTTTTCTGGACCATCCGGTGTTTCCAAGGTAGTGGCCAGGGTGCTAGTGGCTTCACCGAGGTTTCGTCGTGCCAGTGTGGGACTGTGCAGTCCCGATTGGTCATACCTGTCTGGGCAGACTTCTACTGCAGAGTTGCCGTGAGGGTTTCCTCGGTAGGCCTGGTGTTAGAGTGGTCCGGTTCCCGACTGTGAGACTGGGATTTCTCTTTCTGATTGACCGGTACAGTAGGAGTAGTTGTAGCGCCGTGTTTTGACCGGCCACCGGTTCGTTGATCTTGCTGTAGTTGTAGCTATTTTTCCTTTCTGCTACCACCGTTGTTCTCGGTTAGGGTTCTGCGCGATCCCTACTGACCCAGTGATAAGAGGCTCACCCCTACTTTTCAGGTGCGGCGGTTCTTCCCCGAGGTTCGGGAGTGCTGTTCGGAGGTTCTTACCTGCCAGCTTGCCGGGTCAAGTGTCCACTTGGCATGTGGTATGTTTTACTGCTTTAGATTGTATTTTCTGTTGGACTGGACTCTGTTGTAGTAGTTGTTATTTATTTCTATTAATTGTTGAATTGTATTTACTATTTCTTTGTGCCCCCACACTTTTTTTAGCCCTTTCAAGCCCTCCCGGTTCATGGGTCGCGGGCCAGGATTCGAATGGTATCGGGCGCTTCTCGGTATCCGGATCTTGGGTCGTCGCAGCTGGTATCAGAGCGGTGGTTGTGGATGTACATAGGAATTCAAAATATTGCAGTGATTAGAGTCCGTAAGGTCTAGTACAGTCGGCAGCTGGCTTAGGGTTTTGTGTTTTATTTTTCACCTTATTTCTCGCTCGAGAGCTTGAGTGCGCCGCGCGGTGCTGTGAAGGTGGTTGTTGTTCACGACTTTCGTGTCGGCGTGGGATCTAAGGATCGAGGTTGAGAGCTTTGTTGAGTTATGGTTTTGATGATTGTTGTGATTGTTAAGTTATGGTTTTGAAGATAACTAAACTTAATGTGTGATTAAGTGATGATAACTAAACTTGTGGTTGATTGCTCATGCTCCTGTAATCTATGTATGTTTGAGATGGTAAATGGCAACGGTTACATGGTCTTAATGCTTGGTTTGCATATGTTGGTTCTACAAGAGGTTTCAAGCCTTTGTATGATTGAACATATGGACTTGAGCTTTGATGAACACGTTTGTTCAAATCCTGATCAAATAGTTTGAAACTTGTTTGGTTGATTTTTACGCATACCATGCATGCATTTGTCAAAGCAACAAGTGTTCCAATCTTATATGTGAAATTGGGTCTCAATGTAAATCACTTCTTGAACTCTAATACATATTTCACATATCATTTTGAGCTTGCATTATGTTGAAACAACTCATGAGAAACTTGCTTGAAAATTAGAATAATGGTACTTATATCTTGCTCAAACGGTTTACAATAAGCTCTTGTTAATTGATTGAAACTGCCAAATGGCCAAAGGGGTTTCATACATGTACTTCATGCAATTACCACATGCATTATTGATCAAAGTTCTAATCCTTTTTCTATGGTTTTGTAGGTCAAAACACTCAACATATATTCCCCAAGATCAAAGGAGTTTGAAACCTCAAACTTAAATGGGTTGCAATGGAATTCGGGGGTGAAACCTAAAACTCTGAAGTTTACTGTAGCTGTAGGTCGACCGCCCCAGGTCGACCGCCAGCAGCGATCGACCGTCCCAGGTCGACTGAAAATGCCAGGGATCAAATTTCTACAGTTTTCTCAGTAGCGGTCGACCGCCAGCTTCACAGGTCGACCGCCAGCCCCGAGCCAACATATGTTGACTTTGTTTTCCACTTCGAGAAGAGCTTTTCTCCTTGTAATTCTTTAATCCTAATGACACCAAATCACCCACAAAATGTGGATCTGCTCTGGGGGATGTCCATGGACCATTCAAGGGCTATAAAACATCTCATTTGTTGCCATAACCCTAACCATCCAAGAGGGCTTCAAGGGAGATCAAGAGGGTGCTGTCCAAGGAGGAAGAAGAGAGTACTGTAGCTCCGTGAACAGTACTTCGTGCAGCAAGTTCTTCATCTATCTCCAACCCATTCAAGGTACTTCTCAAGCCAACAAGCATCTATGAAGTGAAGAATCAAGCAACCAACAAAGAGAGATCAAAGAAGAGGCTATCAAAGGGGGAAAGTGAGCTGTTGCAAGAGCAAGAGGAGCTGCGTGAACAGTACTCCGTCTAGCAATCCCTTCATCCATCTGAAGCCATTCAAGCTCAATTTGAAGCCAACAAAGCTCCAATCAAGAGTAGAAGCAAGCATGCAATCAAGGATTCAAGGGAAGGCTGCCCAAGGGAGAAGAAAGAACTAATGTAGCTCCGTGAACAGTAAATTCGTGGAAGGTTTATTCATCCATCTCCAAGTTCTTCAATCTTTATCTATAGTCCTTCAAGCTCCATTCAAGTGAAGAAGGAAGCATCATTCAAAATCTACATCATACACTCAGTGGAAGCCAAATCAGGAGTCTTCTAAACCATGCTTCATTGTTTTTGTGTTTTGGGCTTTATGTTTGTGTTCTTTATAATCTGGAAACATTTGTGTGTGTGTGGATCGTGGTGGATCCGTGGTCGTGTGTGGTCATTGTGTTCTATTTTTTTGTGTGTACGTAGAGCTTCTAGATCTATGTGTGTGTAGATCTATTTGTAGATCGGATTAAAAATCTTCACTTTTGGGAGTGAAAAATAAATAACAATGATGACAACATGTATAAGATATGATAAAGAATATAGCACGAGGTGCTAAAGGGGAGTTGTGATCGCCAGAGGGTTTACCTCAATAAGAAGAAAATGAGATCGCGTGTACCTGGTGAAGAGTGGGATGCGGGATAAATATGGATTTCCTCCTCCAACTCCAATCGGCCGGCCGATGAAGTGGGTTTTCTTGATTGATTACCTTGTAAAAAAGACAATAAAAAAAAAACAAGGAAAAGGGAGGGGATTAGCCAAAGTGCAGTAGTATCGTTCCAAAAACCAACATGAAATAATGAAACAACGTCAACATGCGCACCTCTCTTTTTTTTTAAAACCCCTAGCAGAGAACTAGGGAAGGAGATAATATGCTAAATGCAGTAAAAGAACTAACGACAAGAGACCATAGTGATGATAATGTGATGAGAATGAAATGAACAAAACAAGCACAATATGTAGCCCTGCTCTCCCTGACGAGAGTAAAGGTGCAACCGGGAAGACGCGGAACGGATGCAGCAGGATGAAGAAAAGCCAAAGGAGGAAGCCCTGCGTGCTTGTTCAATAGCTAACTTCTTAACCTCTAAATGCTCAGGGTGCCTATTGAATACTAAAAATCTTCAACCCCTTTTACGAGCGAATGATGTTTTCTTTTATAGCTTCAATCGGATGTGATCAAACAAGGAAATGATAAGAATGGGTAATGAGGCATCCAAAGAAGGATTAAGATCGGGCAAGAGTCCAAAGGATGGTAGGGAACTGTAAGGGAAAGATGGAAAAAAGAAGGACTCTAGAGTGAAAACACGCCTTGAGACAGGGCGTCTTTTTATGAATTGACGACCTGCACAGAGGCGTTTCTTGAAACACGACCCAGGAAAGGCCGTTTCTTCCTGGGTTTAATTTTAGAAATAAAACTTCCTCTGTTTAAAAACTGAGAGAACACGTCTGAGAAAACGGCGTTTCTTCAAAACACGCCCTGAGGAAGGGCGTTACTCAGAAAATGCCTTTTATTTTGAAAGTAGATAATTCCAGAAATTAACGGATAATACCAGGAATTGACGCCCTGACCTACGGTCATCCTTTCTTTTAAAACGCCCTATGACAGGTCGTTACTTTAGAAAGTAACGCCCTTCATCAAGCCGTGTTTCACGAAAATGCAGGAAAAATGCAAAAAACTCATGAAAAATAGAAAAAACTTTATATTATAGGAATATTGAAGTCCACTTGGGGCATTTACATAATAACATGAGATTTGATCAACAAAACGTCAATTTTGGCATGTCTACAGCTGCCCCGCCTTGGCGTCTGCTTTGCAAGGGAGCGAGACGGAAATGGAATGAAGTGTAATGAAAGGAATAAAATGGAACGAACTGATAAGGAGACACCAAGGTGTGATGTGACACCCCTCAGACACTAAGCATCTGAAATCTTTCCAAGATTCTGAGTGAAACAACTCTGAGTGGTTCCAAGGAAGCATCGGTTTGTTGGATAAAAGGAGATTAAACTAAGTAAATAGAGGGTGTGCGCGCGGGCACGACAAGGAAAGACCATTGGAGAGCGATTACCAGCCAATGTGGACGTGCTGCAACCAAGGTAAATTTTGCAGAAAAGTAAAGAGAATTGGGATAGAGATCCAACAAAGGGATACTTTCAAGGAATCAGCCTGAATGGCTTCAAATAGAACGAAGTACTTGATTTGGAATGGAATATCTCATGTCAACTCAATCGAAAACGAGTGAACTTCATTATCGTCATAATATGAAGATTTTCAGCATGAAACTCAAGGTCCTACATGATGCATGCTGGGTTAAAAGAAAAAGATTAAAACAAACTAAAAATAGAAAATAATCAAGGATAATATTGCTAAGCTGTTTAGGTCTGGTCAAGAATCCATATTTCTGAGCTAACACTAAGCCGAAGCCCGTTTGTCTGCGCATCAACTCAGAAAGTGGAACCATCATCCCAAACCTTTAACAACTCAACGGCCTATCCGTGTGATCAAGATTCTCCTGAAATCGTCATCGTTTTTGATGAAGGGGAACTCAAATTTCAGGTTCATCAGAACTGCAAGGTCCTTGATATACTATAGTATCGTAGATATCATATAATAACAATGCTTACAAGAAACGATACAAGGTGACAAGATTACTCCCATGAGCGATCCAAACGCCTCGAATCCTGCAAACTTCTGCACTTTGAAACTTATTAGACTTCATTTATCAATTTAGAACATGACATGATCATAAGTGCTTAATCATAAATAATTTCATCAAATAATAGCACTTAAGTTCATCAAAAGCATGGAGAGGGCAAAAAAAAAAAAACGCAGGCCAATAAAACACGCCTAAGAATAGGGCGTTAACAGTAGGAAAGACGCCTGACCGTAGGTCGTTAATATTTGGAACACGCACTACTCAAAGGCGTAATCAAAAGCGGAAGCTTAGAAGAAACACGCCCTCATCAAGGGCGTGACATAAAACACGACCGCTCATAAGGTCGTCAAATCAAAAATAACGCCCTAACAGAAGGCGTAACTAACAGCGAAAGCTTAGAAGAAACACGACCTCATCAAAGGCGTGACATAAAACACGACCACTAGTTAAGTCGTCAAATCAAAAAGACACGCCCTTACACAAGGCGTGAATTCAGCCAGAACCTCCGTTTCTAAATCAAGAACAGAGTCCTTAACCCAATCAAACTTCTATCTTCGGGACTCTTTAGGACTCTTCAAATCCTTATAAAACAACAGTTTTTCTTAACCAAATCAACAGAATTTCCTCTGCAGCCGAACTGTTTCCTTCTTTCTTCTCTGCAGGCCTTTCGTTCTGCTTCTTGCTTCTGTTCTCAACTGCAGGCGGCGATGGACAGAATGCTGAAGAAACCTAGGATTTCTACTCCTAGAATCTCTGAAATACAAGGGCACATAAGCAACCGCATTGCTTTGAAACAGGTAAGCTTTCTCTTCTGCCCGTTGCTTTGCGATGCTCCTTCTGCCGAATTCTCCTTTCACGTTGCATATGCTCATGCTTGTTTACTGCATGCGTTCTGCTCTTCACAGGACTATCCAAATCTTTCGGGAGCTAGAAGATATGTCCAAATCAAATGGTTACCCCTCATCCTCTCCAAGTTCACTTCAGATATGAGGGTATATGCAGCCAGATGGCATCTCTTAGGGTTGATCACCCATGCCAAACATTATGATCAAGTCTACATAGATTGGGCTGCCATAGGAGCATTGATTGAAACCTGGCATCCTTCTACCCATACTTTCTTATTTTCCACATTTGAGGCCACCATCTTGCTAGAAGAAGTAGAGAAGATCCTAGGCTTGAAAAGGACGAAACACGGAGAAGAAGAAAAGATGGCCATCATGCCAAGGCCCATCTCCTCCCATGAATTGCTAACCTCGTTAATACCTAGCCCAAATATAGTGAACCAAATCAAGGTCACTAAAGGAGTTAACCTCTTGAAGCTCGCCTCGTGGGTGTACAAGAGAGCGGGTCAAGCTAAAGAGGAAGAGGAGATAGAAAGAGTGACCAAAGCCTTCGTGGTGTGCTTGGCAGGAGCACTCCTATTCCCATCCACGGAGGACTTTCTAGAGGAGTCCCAATTGAGCGCAGTGGTGAGCTTATGGGAAGAAAAGAGAGTTGGACCGGTGATCCTAGCATATCTCTATAGCGGGCTTACATCGGCGGCCATGGGAAGGCCCATCTACGGGTGCATGCTAGCACTCTCAAGCTGGGTTGATCTACACTTCAAATTCGACTCATGCCACGAAGCCCAACAACCCTCAAGAATTTTCTCAAAGAGCCCACTCTCATATATAACCGGCTCATTAGGTATAAGCAATAGAGTGACCAACCGGATTCCTCAAATGAAGAAGAGAGGGGATTGGAGGGAGCATTTAAAGGTAATGCCAAAGAATCTTTTTACTTGTGCCCCGGGTGTATTCAAAATGCAGGAGCTTCGTGCACGCTTCTCCATCGGGATAGACCTTCGTCTTATTGGTGCTTCGGACTTCGTCTTATATAATGCACACCGGTGCCTTCCTCAGCTTGGGCTTCCAAGGCAACACTTAGAAGACATCTCTCATCTCCCTCCAATCAGATCTAGAGACCTAGGCAGCAATGAAGATGGAGAGGAGGTTATCACCATTCAAGCCCTATGGAGGCTAAGCAAGCTTCATCAACCTGTAGAAGACTTGGATGAAGACAAGGAACAGTGGAAAAATTATGTAACTTCATTGAGAAAATTGAAGCCCAAAGTGGCTCATTAGTCATGGTAGTTCCTTCTTCAAAATAATAATAAAGATTGTTTTCTGATTGAGCCAACTGCCACTGTGATTATGATCGAAATCATCCAAAAACCTGTGTTTCTATTGTGAATAACGCCTCCCAGAATGCCGTGAATTCAAATATACACGCCTTACCTAAAGGCGCTTCCAGTGGCCCTTTGTCAACAAATGGCGCCTGCAGCAGTGGGCGTAACTTTAAATAACGTCCTCAAGCAAGGCGTGACTAGATTCAAACCCAAAAGAAAATAATCGTTGACTCATCAAAAATAACGCCTTTTCCGTGGTCACGTTTCAAGTGTAACACGCCTTTACCAGAGGCGTTACTTCAAACAGCAATGATGACTTCTCTCACATCAATCAACGCCCATTCAATACGCCTGACGACGGTTATTGTTCCCCATGCAAATGAAATTAACGCCTTAATCATCGTCGTCAACTTCCCGAAAATGCCCAATGAATGGACGTGAATTATATTATACACGCCTTTCGCAAGGGCGTGTCTTATTTTCGAAACCCAAAGGCCATCGGGCTTCCTTCTCCTTCCTCCTTCCATTCTCATTTCGCCCTTTCTCTGCAAACCCTAACCGAAGCCCCCCCAAAGCCTCTCTCTCGCTCTCTTCCCTCACTCTCTCCATCTCACTCAATCTCACTCAACCTAAACCCTAGCCATGGCCAAACGCCAAAGAGTTAGTGCCCCTGATGTGGTTGATCTTGACGCCTCCCACGCCCAAGAGGAAGAAATCTCTGTGGAGCAGCTCGCCGTCGTGGCCTTCGAAGAAGAGGCGGCGATGGCCGGCGGCGACGAGGCCGACGGAGCAACGGGCGAAGCAACAGAACATGCAGAAGTTGGAGAAGGTGGAGAAGAAGAAGATGAGGAAGATGAGGAAGAAGAAGGACCACCGCCCACGGCGGCGGTCGTTCCCCGGGGCCAACTCTGGCGGCCCAGACGACCACTGCCTCGGCCACAACCCCAGAAACACAAGAAGGTGAGTTCCCCCTCCCCAATTCCATTTTATTTTATTTTATTTATATTTTTCTTGATTTTCCATAGCCCTTGGGCACGAAACCTGCAACTCAGAAAAGACACGCCTCCCACGGGGGCGTTACTCACAAACGAAACGCCCTGACCCAGGGCGTTAATTATTTTTAATTTCTGAAAATCAATTAACCTCCATGAAAAACGCCCTGAAGCATGTCGTTTCTTAAAACTTATGATTTTTCATGAATTCCATGCTCATTAAACAATTTCCAAAAAATATTTTCATGAATTATTTCGCATGCCGTTAGTTATTTGATTTTCTGTTAAATTAAGAAACCCACGCCCTCCATTAGGGCGTTAATTCAACAAGAGACGCCCAGACCAGAGGGCGTCGCTTCATTCATTAACGGTCTAAAATTAACCACCCTAAGGAAAACGCCCTGCCACAGGGCGTGACCTCAACAAGAAACGCCCAATACCGAGGCGTGATTAGAAATATGTTTTAGAAATAGCAAAACAGCCACCAAAATACGCCTAAGACGGGGGCGTGATAAACATGAAAAACGCCCTCATCAAGGGCGTTACATTAAAGTTCATTCAGAAAAACGCCCCCCACAGGGGCGTGAATTTATCAAGAAACGACCTGAGGGTGGCCGTGAATTCCAAAATGCTAAAATTCAATATTTAACCCAAATCAAATGTAATTCCACATGGATATTCAAATAATTAAGAAAAATAATTCTCTTTTAATGCATGCAGGGGCTGATGAGGACCCGTATCTCATGGGTCATGGTCTGGGCAGCATACCAGGGTCTCCCCGACTTCCAGAGGGTTAGGGTAGAGGCCATGGGGTTTGGGGCTTTTCTATCCATCGAGCCTTTTAGACCTGACCTAGCACTGATCCAGGTTTTGAGGGAGAGATGGGATAGGGTTAGCCGGACTTTTCTGATGCCCTGGGGGCATATGGTTCATAGTTTAGAGGATGTAGCCAGAATCACAGGTTTACGGGTAGATGGTGAGGCCGTGAGTGGGTTCACCTATTCTGACTATACGGAGATGGCCCAGAGGCTACTAGGGCTTGAGATGGTCTATGTGGGACCTAGCGAGTGTAGGACCATTTTTCGTACGGACCTGACTACATGA